>OZ010737.1:27659703-28027203 GCA_963932295.1 Tipula lateralis
AGCGCGAATGTTCGAAATCTCAGGTTTGAAGAGTACAACGTTTCCAAGAAGTCAATCTTTGTATAAATGATGTCTAGTGTTTGACACACGGCGTTAACATTTTTCTAACCTATAAGTACCAACATCTGTCAATTTCGCCTTATACTGTTTTTGGACGTTATACCCGAGGAATAGAATTATGGTGGACTATCTTGCACTTTTTTGGGACGAATCAGATTTCTAGTGGGTGAAATATTTGGTACGTCTACCATGGAAGCTTTTATTTAAGAAAAGCCCATGACTTGATAAATCACGACAGTATATGGTATGAGCTTGATGTATCGACATTTTTTGCAATAAAGTTTTGTGTTCGATAAGGAAATGCAATCTTCCCGATTCGCCTTTGTCTCGAGACGTTTGCTCGTAAAAGCTTCATAGGTCAATACAAGTTCAATATATTACACGGAGTGGAAGAGATAATTGATTACACTGGAACAGTAGCTTGCATCCGTTGGTAGAAGTAACACGGTGTTTGGGGGAGCGGAGAAACCTGTACATTCTAGCACAGCTATTTCGAGCTTTCGCCTTTTAAATCGACGGTTTCTGATTATTGACCCGTGTTTCCAGTAGTGTTCCCAGCTTCTAGAGTTATGAGATTATAAATGTAAGTTCAACTCAAGTCAAAAATCGATTATCCCTAAATAACACAACAACACCGCAAGTTGTAAAGAAATCAAATCAAAATAACATAAAACAGTTGAACTCATTCAAGTAATTTTCCTTATATACCGCATACGTACATACTCGAACAAAAAAAAAGTGAAAACTCAGTTTTTTTTTGTTTTTCGGTTTTCCACTAGTCATATGTTTTATGTTTTGATGGATTTAACATTTTTGTATACCTCACATATATATATATATATATACCATAATTACGTGCGTGTACAATTAACATACATCCATAATCATAATATATGTATGTTATACGAACGCGTATACACAGCGGTGTAACATAATATAACCTATAACAGTAGGCGCGAAACTTAATTCAAAAAATTTTTTTGATGATTAATTATTCGACTTAAGTTATGCACTTAAGCATTTCAATTATATTTTAACACGTTATATACAGTTTTATGACGTGGCGATTTCATTATATATGTGCGAGGTTATTCGGACGACATACATATACATCGTATATGAGTCGTATAAGGATTAAAAATCTGTCCCTCGAAAAAAAAAAAAATATGTAATCAAAAGTCGGAAAATGGTTTTTCTTAGTACGTTACCGTTATCGTATAAATTAATCTTCTATAGTCGGCAAACAATAAAATCAACATAAAAGGGCTTTTATACATGAGCATGTTCTATGTATATATACTCGCCGTATATAAGCATATATATATGTATACATGTGGATGTTATATCATTCGAATGACTTTTTAAGTGGAAGTCTTTTATTTGAGTTTTCCACATTTTCTTTTATATATATATACTTGGATTGTTGTTGTTGAGTCGTGAAAATTTCGTTTTTATAATATGTATGTTTGATAGTTTGAGTCGAAACATATATATAAACTGGGAACAGGTGAAAATTTATTATTTTTCATTCGAAAAAAAAAATTGTATAAGGTTATGTGGGTTGGGGGATGGTGGTTTTAAAGGATTGGGTTGGGATAGAAGGGATTTTTTTATTAAAATGTTTGGTAATGATTTCCAGATTTTTGTTGTTTTTGTTTTTTTTTGTTAGTTATTGATGTTATATGTTACGTATATGTAACAGTTTCTTATTTGGTTTTGGCATAATTTTCCATGTTTTTCGTCATTAATATAAACATATAAGGGTGCATTGGAATTGTTATGCATATACATGTTGTATGACTGTACAACATTGCTTGATTCGAAATGCTTGTTGAAATTTTACTGTATTGGTAGGATGGGATAGCAAACGATATTATAGATCTAGTAAAAATCATATGGTTCTACTGTGGATGATAGTATTGAGGCTTACCCCAATGAGTCGGTTTCCTTCAAGAGATTGGAACTATGTCAATCCACTTTATGAACGATGCAGCCAAGCAAGTAAATGCTCAAACAAAACACATGGTTTGGAGTGTTTAATGGCTGATCATGCTAGTATATACTCTAATAAATAAGAGATGATGGATGACTTAACTGATGATCTTATAGCTAACTCAATATTAAAAGAACTAATTCGTCGATGAGTAGATTGAATTGAAGGCAGCGTGAACTTAAAGGACGACAGATACCAAAGCTATATTTGCATGCTTGGAACCGAAACTAGATTCCAAACTTTTGTAAAGACTTTTAAAAATTATTCCATCTTCGTGTCCCATTTATTAGATTTTTGACATCCGTAAATATGCCTGAACCTAGAGTGTAAGTCAAGGGAGAAAATTAAGCAATATCCCATTTACTCATTTATCAGTATTACAACCTGAGCCAATCTAATGAAACTCACCCAAAGTCAGTCTGTATTATTATTAGTGAACATAAGGCAGGTGTAATAGAGCCAAATTTTTCAACTAACAACTTTTTATTTGTTAGCTTACTTTTAATTGGGGACGACCCACCCCTGTGGATAGCCCTCAACAACCGGGCTATTAATACCTAAGATCTTTTGGCTGACTTTATATAAGTACACAAAGTCGGTTAGAGAGTGCGATTAATGCATTCTAATCCGTTTCCCTGGGGAAAATATGTTACCACGTGGATTCGAACTGTCTCACGTTATCAGTAATTTTTTTTTTTTTTAATTTATTATATTATTGAAACTAGTCTTTCCAGACTAACCATCAATTTACATCTTAATTCTTACAAACTAAAATATAATGTGATCACTGTTGATCCAGCGATGTACAGTGCCTGTTCGTTGGTAGGTAGCTGCTCACATACTAACGAGCTCGAAGGGTTTGGTTCTTTTAAGTATCCTAACCAAATGTTCATTATTCAGTAGCCGAGAGGCTTCCGCATTGAAATGTTTTATATCTGGAATCTCCAAATCACGATGCAAATCACTGTTACGAATGAACCAGGGTGCATTGACTATACTCCGAAGTACCTTATTCTGGAAGTTTTTGCTTAATTTTGACCTTCGCCCAACTAGCCAGTACAACTGTCTATATTTAAGATCAAGCTCTTTTCTTTTCTTCTTCACATGCTCTTTCCATTTAAGTTTAACATCCAGAGTCATACCCAAGTATTTAGCAGAGTTCACGTTCATCACCATCACATCGTTTAAGCTGATTGTCGGCGGATTAACCAATGATTTATTCGTAAAGGTGACATGGGCAGATTTTAATTCATTAAGTTTGATTTTCCATCGCTTGGTCCACTGGCGAATTTCATCACTTACACATTGAAGTTTATTCGCCGCTTCTTCCACAGTTTGCTCTGTTGATAGTATCGCGGTGTCGTCAGCAAACGTTGCTATGCTTACGTGGTCGGAAGGTGGTATATCACTTGTATATAGTAGGTAAAGGACTGGACCTAGAACGCTGCCTTGTGGAACACCTGCCCTTATCTCTCTCAGTTCAGAATACTCATCTTCTTGTCTTACTCTAAAAAGCCTTTCAGATAAATATGATCTCAAAAGATCAATATATGGTCCCGGAAGCATAGCATTAAGTTTATGTATTAAACCCTCGTGCCATACCTTATCGAAAGCTGCTGCCACATCCAGAAATAAGGTCGAACAAATTTGTTTTTCTTCTAACGCCTTTTCTATAATGTAACGCCTTTTATATTCGGTAACATAATAACTTCCGCAACTTTCCAGGTCGAAGGAACATGTCTTAATCTAATAACAGCATTAAACAAGTGAGTTAGTTTAGCGATAGCTTTCTTTGGTAATTGCTTTAGAATTTCTCCCGTTATAAGGTCATATCCAGCTACCTTTGCTGACTTCAGATTGAATCGTATCTCACGGGTAACTTCTTTTTGGGTTGTTAGAGGAATTCCACCCTCATAATTGCTCATAATACCCGATTCAATCTCATTCGGTTTGAAAATATCAGCCAAATGGTTAGCAAATTCTTCAACTTTTGCTTTGTTATCATTTCTCTTAATAGGAGGGATTTGCGTAATTGGGGTTTTTATACTTTTAGTTGCCTTCCATAGTGAGTAGTTCGTATCTTCATCAGCGGTCAATTTTCCCAGATACAAAGAAAACGATTTTTCAGTTAGTTTCGGAATTTCTCGCTTAAGCTGTTGTGATTTATTATTTAGAATCGTCTTATCAGATAGACTCCTTGCTTGTTGCCATTTTCTCCTAGCTTTTCTTTTTTCTAAGACAAGATTCCGAATTTCTCTTGGGTAACTTTTACCAATGGTTTTGGATACTGTTCCATTAGTACTATTCCAAGCGGTAATCTGAATGATATCGGTGAAATTTTCTACCTCTTTTTCTAGATCCTGAATAGTTTTTAGTCGTGATTGTAAGTAAATCTTGTTTTCTACTTCAGATCTGAAGCTCGCCTAATCAGTTGTTTTATTGGCAAGAGTTGGTCTCGTTTCCTTTCTAATTATCTTGTCGCTTAAGGAAAGTATCACAGCAGAGTGATCAGAGTCCATATCTGAATTATCATCTACTTCAATAAAATTTGATGAAACTTGTTTTGATATAAAGAAATCCAGTAGATCAGGAGTTTTACGTGCATCCGTGGGCCAATATGTTGGCTTGCCAGTGGAATGGACGTTACATCCCATTTCTACTATTGCATTTTTAAGTTCGTTACCTTTGGTTGTTGTAAGCCTAGAGCCAAAGTCAAAATGCTTTGCATTAAAATCACCCCCTAGTATAATCAGTAAGAATGAGACGATCTACAGGAATGTACAAACGTAAGTTAATTAAGAGATTTAAAGACTTTGCACTAAAAGGCACTACATCAGATGCAATATCAGGCCAGTAGTAGTATTTCTGAAGATGCATTGCAGATTTTCTAATGCCTTAATGGACGGTATTTGTACTGGAAAGGTGTCAGTTGGAAGTACTATAATGTCCAGATATTCTTTTAAACACAAGACGGAGACTCATGACCAATATTTTGCATAGCTCTGCAGAATTCAATGTCGAAATCAAACCCTTGAAGCTAAAAGATTCATCATGCAACAATTTACCTAAAATTTCTGGTTGATAATCTTCGTTCGGTCGTGTAAACACTCAAAGTTAGACAATTTGCACTCACTCTTCGTTGTTGTCTGAGAAAAATGAGTTTCAATTGGGTCGGTGAGGAGGTGATAATGAAATGAACGACATGACTGATGGGATGAAGATTGAATATTACAAACATATGAACAGTTCAACCAATAACTGTAAAATAAAAATAGTTAGCAATAGTATAAATAGTTAACAAGTGCTGAGGTTGCTGATAATCCCTAAATCACATCTTGAAGTTTGGAGCAGTTGAGACTTTTATCGATTGTTGAAAAAACTGCTAAAACTGCGATTGATTCTAACGATAATCTGGAGACTCGTACGTGGAGAAATAGAGGAGGCCTTTGAATCAGCTATAGACAGAGAAGAACATGATGGTATTATGTCTTAGAATATTCAGCACACATTTTACATACCCTTGGCTTGCAGTCCTTCAAAGGAAACCTGAACTGTATCATATTTCAAACCACTGAACATGCTTATTGTAATTTTTAAGACCTCAGACGCCAGTGTATTTGTGACTATAGAGAAATGCCACAAGTTGGAGTTTTTTCTGCCTTCTTTTGAATTTGATCTTTAATGACATGTTACTCGGCTGGGAGAGACAAAGCTCTAAGGTGGTACAGTATTAGGATGACATTGTACTGTTCGGTAAATATGCCTGCACCTTGAATGAACCCGTGCAAATCGTGCTCAATACTCCCTCGAATTGCAGCAGTATTTGTGGATTATATTTAACTCCCTCAAAACAATTAACCCGTTTTAAAAATTGTTAGCATGATCTTTTTAGAAAATGAAAGTACCATGATTGGCACAAGATGAGGATTGCAGCGCCGCTATGTTCAGTTGTTCTATAATTAAGTCATCCGATCTATTCTTTTATATGAGAGCACTATTGAAGGGCCTGCTATCCTTTTGGAAAAAGTTTTTGACTAGAATATCCTAGATGACTGGTTTGTTTTATGCAGTCATAAAACAAGGGTTGGGTTTTCTAACATTGAAAAGTTGGGTTCTCTATGTCCCAACAATATATTACTGCAACTTTTTCAAGAAGAACTGAATGTATTGATATGGAAGAACTGGTTGAGGTCAAATGTTATGTCCACAAAGGATATTTCATTATAACTGACAATCCTGTCATTACAACTGTCTCGGTCGTTTCCGGCACCAACTGCATCCGATAAGTGCCGAGCTGTTTTGAGATGACCTCAACCGCGGCTTCACTCGCTCTTCAAGTTGTTGTTCATTTCTCGCCGATACAATAAGTGCCAGGACATTGGCATTTTCCATTCAAATCAACTCTACTTTTTTAAAGAATGTTAGCATGATCTTCTCCAACAAAGAAAGTAATTGGAGAAAAACGGGGGTTGCAGCGCTGTATTATAAAGTCACTTATATATCGCGTCACCATTCACTTGGAAAAACTGGAATTCCCTATACAGAGAGGACTGATTTGTGATGAAGTTATGAAGATAGGGTTGGGCTTTTCAGTGAGGAATTGAATCTCCGTCTTCCTGAATATTGCAAATTTTTTCAAGCAGAATTGAATGCCAAGATATGGAAGAAGTGGTTGAGGTATAATGTCTTCAAGGGAAATTGGTTTTTGACGGATAACCAAGGTTCTTTCAACGACGGAAGTGGCCCAGAATTGTGTTTCATTAATAAATGTGATGGCAGATAAGTTCAAAATCTACCTGGTAGACCAAGTTGCTCGTCAGCTCACAAAATACTTACTCCTACCAAGCAAATCAAACATTGAAATACAGCTTGTCCTATGTATGATATTTTTCCAGGAACGAAGCTTGGAGAATAGTGGATGATCAGACACCACTTGTGCTTAATAGCTAAATAAATCTGGAACGGTGACGAAGATGAGCAGGCAACTAGCTTTACTTGTTCTGCCCCCAAAACAGGCCTCAGCGAGATAAACAATAGCTATTCATTGTGTCACATCAGAATTTTAAAACAATTTCGATGAGTCAGCACTGTAAAGATAATTTTGTGAGTAAATCCACCCCTTCAATTCAACAACTAATAAAGTCCTACATTCGAAAAGACATGGTTTGGAGTGTTTAAAATCTGATGATGCTAGTATATACTCTTAAAAAAACAAGAGATGATGGACGACTTGGACGCGTTAACCAAGAGGACCCCAGCTGCATTCAAGAGTTAGAGGAGATTTTTTCTGAGGAGAGTTTAATGAACTACACACCTTATAAAAAACTCAACATTTAAAGAAGTAATTCGTTCAGATGAAGATTTGTGCTGACTTCACGGCAATAGGGATTTATAGGACTTAAGATACCAAAATTAAAATTAATTAGAGTTTCGACATGCCTAAAACCGCATAGTACTAGTTAATGGAGGTAAGCAGACATTATATCCCATCTCCTCATTAATTATCAAACCAATCCAATTGAATTCACTCCAAAGCCAGTCGTTATACGGGTATACGGGAAATACAGCAAAACATTTGATAAACAAATTTTGAATTTTAAAATATTTTTTTTTAAGGGGACGACCCACCCCTGTTGATCGCCCTGAACAGCCCGGCAATGAATTCCTGCTTAAACGATATTTTAAAGTTTAATATTTTTGATATGATATAATACTTAAGACCTTCTGACTGACTATAAACACACAAAGTCAATAAGATCAAGTGCGATTAACGCGTTCAGAACCGTTTCCCTTCGGGGAATATGTTACCGTAAGAACGTAACTGGTTTTAATTTTCGAGGGGATTGGAGAGCTGTCAGTTGGAAGTACTATAATGTCCAGATATTTATAGTTTTAACAGAAGACGTGATCATAAACGACTGATGCGTACCTTTCCAGAACTCAATGTTGAAATCAAAACCCAGAAGCTTCAGGATAAAGATCCATCATATAATAGTTTTCCAGAATTTCTTCTTCCAGAAATAATCGTATTGCTTACTCTCCATCGTATATCAACAGAAAGCTGATGTTTTTTCCTGTTGGATGAAGAGGAATTTCGGCTGGGAGGATGAAGTAAGGATAGTAGTGATAAAAAATGAATGACCTAACTGATACGATAACACAATATATTGCTAAGAACTACACCTCAGAACCTGTTGAATATTGGACATTACAAGCACCTTCATATCAACAGTTCAACGTTTGTGGCTAAATCGTGGCATCGAAGTGAAGAACCGTTGGCAATTTGCACGAAGAAGAGGTCACAATCGCTTCTTTTCGAATATCTTCACAATCTGTATACAGGTGCTTCAGTTGATGTTAGTCCCAACAAATTGGAACTAAGATGGCACCCTAGCTTCCGTGCCAACCATCTCGATTTATCTGGAAATTATGGTATTAATTTTTCGTATATTCAGCAAACATCTCACATAACCTTGGCTTAAACTCACCTTCAAAGGACGCCTGGAACTGTGTCATTGAGAAAGTTCATTTCAATCGTAGACCATAGACGTTAGAAGATTTGTAGGTGGAGGAACATCACATGGTCGAGTTTTGTCCCGTCTCATTTGGAATAGACCGGTTACGTGGCCTGAGGTAACAAGACTTGAAGGTAATCGTTTATGCGGATTACACAATAAGGGCCAGCAATTTAAACTGGATCAGACCAAGTCTACCATTTCAGCATGATCTTTTCGACAAAGAAAGTATCTGAGTGTTATAAATAGCGAACTAAGCTGGACACGTAAAATAATCGAAGGAGTAAAAAAGCAAAGGTAGCAGTCCTGCAACACACAGTTGTTCTATAATTGAGCTATCCGACCCATTCTTTTATATGAGATCGGGTGGCGTACCTTAGACATGGTCGATCTTGATAAACCTTGAAAGAACTGCCTCTTTGTATATATGAGTGGGACAGTTACAAGCACACCTATACAAGCTCTGGGGACTATTTTGCACATCATTTCACTATTCACAGTTATTAATATCGCGTCACCATCCACTTCGAAAAAGATTAAAACTGGAAATCTCTACAGAGAGGACTGGTTTGTGTTGAAATTATGAAGATGGAGTTGGGATTTCTGAAATTGAAACACCCATAGAAATCCGAAAGTATGTATTGTACATGTTTAAGGAACACTATAAGTGGAACACATTTACTCTGTGATTTATTCCAGAAATAACATAATTTATTCCATATAATGTTTAAATACATTGTTTTGGAATGAATAATTCCAAAATAAGGTTAAATAATACCAATTTGAATCAACGTATTTTAAAATAGCGTATTGTTCCATTTAGGAACAATTTATTAAACTAAGAGGAATATTTATTTCTAATATAACATTTTGATAACTGTAAAGATAAACAAAAAACGAGTACAAATTAACAGATGGAACGAATTACAAATATTAGGTACGAAAAACTATTACTTAAACATAAAGTAATATAATATATAACTTATACATTATATATATATATATATATATATATATATATATATATATATATATATATATATATATATATATATATATATATGTATATATATATATAACTTATATATTATATATATATATATATATATATATATATATATATATATATATATATATATATATATATATATCCCAAAACATGGATATTTCATGCTATAAAATGGGATGAAAATATGAAGATGAATCGACTTAACACAAAAAGTTTGTATTTTCAATATAAAATTAATCTTTTACTTTGCGATTTTATAAATACATTTCTTAATTTGTAAAATTACAAAAGGAAAAATTCGGAAATATCAACTAAAATTAGTTATTGCTATTTGTAATAAGGCTCTATTTTTTCAATGCATCATGTGTTTATTGTGGCGGAAGTTGGAAAGTAAGTAACGAAGATATACGAGTAACTTCAAGTGACATGACGTGTAGAAATATAGTGAAAATGTTCGTATTAAAATTTTCGAGATCAATATCAAATTTTGTTACAGAATTAAATGTAATATATTTGTGTTAAATTATCAATGTTGATTTATTGATTACTATAAAAATATGAATTGTATTTATAATTATATTATAAAAAATATGAAAGTTGAACTCGAAAAAACTGCAGCGCCAATGTTTGATTTCGGGAGATTAAATACTCACTAGCGTTTCCGTTCAAGTTTGATCTTTATTTAAATGTGGTTGTGATAAACAGACGTGAGTTTATAAGTTTTAACAGTGTTAAAAATTAATTACTAAAATAACAGGTGAGTATAATAATTAGTTACATTAATTTTTAAAATAAAAATAATTTGTTTTTGTGTAGTAAATTGTGTAAGTGTTATTAGCTTAATAATTACAATTATCATCATATTGTTTCTAATTTTTGGTATGCCCAGTTATAATTTATTTGATTGAAAAGTGAATATTTGTTATAAATTAAAGAACCATGTTTTGATTTACTATTTATTAATTTGTTTATTAAATATGTATAAACGCACACATAAAATGGATATACGTGTAATATTTTTAGTTACCCAAGCATACGTGAAAAAGTTAAAGTATAATTGGTTTGTTATATGTGCATATATGTATATAAAGTATAAGTAATAGGTATAAAGTTTCCATAAATTATTTGGAATCCATGATACTTGCAGTGGAATGCAGTTGTCCAAATATTAGACACATAATACCTGCTATGGGAATGATATTATACTTTTAATGGGATCTTAAAGATATTTTTGGTTAATTTATGATAATATTTGGAACGATTTGTCCCAAAAATATTGAATAAATATACAATTAATGGTACATACAACGTGAAATAATTTTTAAAACCATTCCAAACCTGGATTAATATTATACTAGTACTACAATATATAGTGTACTTATTGTGGGTTGTTATATGTGCAATTTGCATATATATATATATATATATATATATATATATATATATATATATATATATATATATATATATATATATATATATATATATATATATATATATATATAACTTGTATTTCTATATTTCATAAATGTTTAATGATATATGATTTGTTTTAATACAATTTAATTGGCCTTAGACTAATTGCTTCCACTTTTAACTTATTCGCAGGATATAATCAAAATAATAAAAATCGTTGAGGAACATTTTACAACTAACATCGAACGATCACGTAAAAAATAATTGTTTTGAAAAATAATAAAAACCCACCAGACATCTTCTCCTTTTTTAATGTTTGACACCTTAGTGGATTGTAAGTATGAACATTTACCTAAAATGTTTGTTAAAAATTATAAATTTTCTTATGTTTTTCAATAGTAATTGCAGAAATTGAAGATAAATATTGAACTCGGCATCGCTTAGCTCCTTGAGAAACAGTTGAAATAAAGTGGAAAATAGTAAGTGTGAAGAAAAAACTAGGTTCACTCAACATTAACAATATCAATACCAGTTTCATTGATAAGACTTGTAAGCATATTTAGTTATTTACAAAACATAAAATATTTTTAAATAACTTTTTCTTATATTCAGTGTAAAATTTATTTATGTAGTAATTATTTTTATTGTTAGTCAGTGTTTGTTTAATAAAGTTGTAACAAATATTATTTTCATGCCCATGAGTATAAAAGAAGCAACCCACCATATTATAAATATATAGGAGTCCCATAGGCTCTTAATAACGGGTGATTTTTTTGTGGTTAGGATTTTCATGCATTAGTATTTGACAGATCACGCGGGATTTCAGACAAGGTGTCAAAGAGAAAGATGCTCAGTATGCTTTGACATTTCATCATTTGATCTGCCACAACGTCGAATTATTAATTTAATTATTAATTTATTTAAAACAGACATTTTATGCATTTTAAAAAAAGTTTTGAGTATTAAACATTTACAAAATTTTTAATTGGTGCATTATATACTGCGTCATTCAGCAAAATTGCAGCAGTCAGATAATTTTGGAAATTGTCCTTATTAGACTCATATTTTTTTTTACGACTCATATTAGTTACTTTCATTTTTTGATTAAATTTTTTTAATTTAAACATTTTTTGGTTGTTTAATGCTTTAAATAATTTTAGTTTAGAATTAAAACATCGAATTGAAAGCGAGATTTGATTATTTATTTAAATATTTTTTATGAGAAACTTATGTAATTGTATTTGAGTTTTAGTCGAATATTAAGATTTTGTTGTTTAAACTTATTTTGTTAATTCTAGCTTTACTGCCATAACCATCAACTATGTTCATTTTATAAAATCCAATAAGACTTTAAAATATGTTTAAGAAAATGGTGGTAAGTTATTTCGTAATCGTAGATCCGTTAAAAGGTAATTATCTGTAAGATACAGAAAAACGTTATTTAAAACCAAATATTATAGTTATAAATAAGTTTAAAAACCTAAATATAAATAACGTATACTACAGATAGTTATGTACTTGTTGAAACACTTATAAGTAGTGTAACATATTGTATAAATATGTTGTATAAATAAATATGTTTAATTATAATTCAAATTATATTTCATGTTATCATTTTGTATAAATAAAAAATAAACTATATTTAATATTGATCAATAAATTATTTAAAAAAACAAATTTTGTTTTAAATTATTTATGTGCTTTTTAAAAGTATTGCTTTTGAACTCATTACAATTGTAATTTTTGTGACTAGCCGTGGAGTCTTACATCCAATCGTTCAAATTGAGGATTATTATCTGATATGAAACTTCATCATGTATTCCATATATGGAATAATATTCAACCAATAATTTGATATAAAATGTGTCGTCACTTGAATGATATCAATCAATAATTATATGACGTATTATGCCAGTAATAGGCATAAAGTTTCCATCAATTATTTGGAATTCATAATACTTGCAGTGGAACTCCGTAATCCAAATATTAGTCATTTAATACCTGCTATCGGAATGATATTAAACTTTTAATGGAATCTTAAATACATATTTTTTGTTAATTTATGATAATATTTGGAACGATTTGTTCCAAAAATCTGGCATAAATATGCAATTAATGGAATACAACGTGAAATAATTTTTAAAATCATTCCAAACCTGGATTAATATTATACTAGTACTACAGTATATAGTGTGCTTCTTCTGGAATATCAGAATCCAAAATTTGGACATTTAGTGCAAAGTGTTTGAATGAATTTATGCTCATAATGGGACTCTAAGTACAATCTTGTTTAACAAGTTGTTCAACGAAATGTATGCAATATGATTATATTTTGAATACTTTAATAATTTAATTGGAATAATTCAAACACTTTGTTATTGCACGAACTATTCAATTTTGTAAGTAAATTGGATAATTTATACAAACGAATGGATTAGATCGAATTAGTGCAAAGATTTTGTATAAAATATTCTACATTTTGAACAAGTAATCCAATCATTTCTCTGGGTGAAGTAATGCTCTATTTCCATCCTCCCGATTACTGCAACTTTTTTCAAGCAGAACTGAATACAATTGCATTCAGAACTGGTTGAGGTACTGCCCAGATGGCGCAGTGGTTAAAGCTGTGGCAGTTCGAGCGGGAGGTACCGGGTTCGAATCCCGATATGGGCAGGATGCAAAAGGGATTTTTTACCATACGATTACGATCGGTGGTATAAATGAACACATTCATGACCCCTTGTTGGAGTGCAGAATTCATGGGCCAAGCCATCTTCCATGTCAGTACTATAGGCTGTCATGAAGCTTTGCAATGTGCAGATGGTTTTCCATAAATCGGTCCTATAGTCGTATGTCCTCGATTTGGCTGTAATGGCGTAAGGTAAAGACGTAAATAAGCAAACCGCGAAAGAATTGGTCGTGCCTCGAGTCCCGAAACAGATTCGCAAGGGAAAATTGTTTTTGACCGACAAGGTGGTCGGAGATATCCCAGAATGATGGTAGATTAGTTCAAAATTTACCTTTGTATATGCTAGAATACTCCAATGAGGCGGATAATGAAAATGCAGTCCAGCTTGCTCGAGAGATAATATAATGTATAAAGCAAACCGTCAATGCTGTTCGTATGTATAATATTGCTCGAGGAAGAAATTTGGAGATTAGTGGATGATAGATGGCACAACACGCGCTTAGTAGCAACATAAATCTGGATTGGTTCAGATCTGACTTACCTAAGCATTGTCGCAACTCTACTGACCAAAATGCGCCGGAAACTAACTTCACTCAAAATTTGACTCAAAACAGATCTAACTGAGATATTGGGAGTAAACATATTTCAAACAAATTTCGAAACATTGAGTGTCATATCCAGTGTCAGGTCCAAACTGAGATAGAGTTGAAGAACAGAGTACACATCACTGTATGTCCTTTCGGGGACGGCCAATGCAAAAGTGATACAGATGATGAATGTGATCACTGATGCTTGCTGTAAAACTATGGTAGAAAGACAATTTAGATAACCAACGTCAACCAGCATACTGGTGGACTGAACAGATTGCAAAATTGCACCGGATGTACCACCATTCAAGGAAAAAATACCAACGTGCCTGGTGTAGAGAATCCTATCCTGGTCAATATTGGAAAGAGCTGTGCAGTGAAGTGGACCGTTATCCATGGAGGAGACCCTATAAAATCGTAATGAATATAGGCTCCTAAATCGAAATGCATCGCCACCCACTTGTCCAGTGACACTTAACAGAATTGTAACCGCTTTATTCCCGCAACAAAATGATTTGATCCCTACCATTGATGTAATATCTGAATACTTTAGATTTGAACTATCTAAAGAGCTATCTATTCGAGCTAGATTTGAAGACTTTAGATAAGTTTACAACTGTCTGAGAGAAGGGGTATTTTGGGAACGAAGAAAGAGGCAGCCCCTGGTGTTGTTGCCAAAGACAAAAATACATCCGCGTATCGACCATTGTGCATGTTAGATTCGGCTGGCAAAGTATTAGAGCGCATAATATATAACCGATTGAAGAAAACTGTTGAAATGACCGGAAACCTCGCCGAGTGACAATATGGATGGAAAAAAATACTGTGCAGTGGTCACACTGGATGGTGTTGAAATCGTGGGGTTCGCGAATGATGTTGGCGTTGTTGTGATAGCGAAAACCATAGAGGAAATAATGTAGACTGACCATTATAATTATTAGAAAGTGGCTGATACCATTTGGACTCCAGCTGGCTGACCATAAAACCGAAGTAGTATTAATTACCAGTAGGAAGGTGATAGTCACTGTAAATATCGATGTTGGTGGAATTTAATTCCCTCGCAACCTTCTATGTACGCATAAACTTTAAGGAGCACATAAAGATAGTGAGTAGAAAAGCTGCCAACGTAACTGCAGCTCTCTCCCGCATTATGCCCAATATTGGAGGGCCAAGACAGAGTCAAAAGATTCTGATGGCAAATGTGGTAACATCCATCATCCTATATGGATCATCTGTATGGAGCGATGCAATGGTGCTTTAAGAGTGATATGTGGCTTTCGCGCAATATCCGATGATACGACACTTGTTATTGCAGGGATGATCCCCATCGAACTACTTGCAAAGGGAAGGAAGAAATGGTACCTACACCGAGAACAACTAGAAAGTAGAGCATCAGAACGCATAGCTCGGAAAAAGGCCGACGGCCTTATCGTATGATACCCTCCATCGAAAAGTGGATAAATAGGCGACATGGCGAAGTTAATTATTACCTGACATAGGTGCTAAGGGGGCATGGCTATTATGGTGCATACCTTTACAGATTTAAACATGCTGTCACTACAGAATGTCCTGCTTGCAAAGGATCACAAGAACCCCATGGTTCAATACAACTCGGAGAGAGCTTTCTCGGATGTTCTAGGGCAGTGACCAACACCGTACAACACAGTTGAACTGATGATTGTGTCTGAAGAAAAGGCGCTTAAAAAAAATCACTGTATGTAAATAAATATAAAAATAAACAAACTGTATGTTACCCAGCGATATCAGACTGTACCATCATTGGCAATCCCTCCTTTTTTTTAAACCCTCAATTAGCTGATTAGAAAATCTTCATACATAAAATATTCCATCTACTTAATCACATACTCGTATACACGATTGTGTATGTATCGAATAAATTTTCCGATACGCGCATAAATGATGAATAGAAGATGACAATACAATGTATAAGATAAAAACAAACGAAAATCGGAAAAATATGAAAAATGAATTGATTGAGAAAAGTACTGTGTATGAGATACTCCTCAATGTACGAGTGTATATATAGGCATATAGTGTCTATCGATATGAACATAAAAAATTATGATTACATGTGGGAAATAAATTATGTCGCATACTCACATATATATACCCAGAGCATACACATAATGCAAATAAGACGTGATTATTTTAATTTTAAGGATGTGTGTGTGTGTGTGTGTCTCGGTTCTACACATCCATTAGATTATAATTACCGATTCCCTTAAATAAAACGAATGTTTGCCAATAATTCAAATTTGACAATCATGTGCGTTGAATATTTATGTGTAGCATACGAGCTTTCGCTATACGCTCGTATTTTATGATAAGTTATTACTATTATCAGTAATAAGACGTATACGCGCATATATTAAAGATACATTTGGAATATGCAAATTAATTTAAAAAAATATATATAAAAAAAATCTCTCTTGGGAATTTGTGCTCGTATGTGTCTCGATATATGTAAATGACTTATGTGAAGACATGTGACGATGAACAAACCAAAAAAAAAAATAGAGACGACGTTCTTCTTGTTCCCGAACTTCTAACATCTTATTTTACGCATATGTGTATTCTTTCAATTACTTACGATGTACGAGAGTACATATATTCAAGAATTTATTCATATCCTTTTACCCGTCCCACTTGACTTCGGTGTACGCAGACAAGATGTTACCTTAAACGGGTACAAAACATTTTCATTTTCCCATTTGCGATTTTTTTTTCGTATTTACTTCGTTCACCCTCTTAATAATTGGGGTTGCTTTAAAACCATAAACCGAGATTTTTTGCGGTATACTCGAACGAGTTTATTATTACCATAATATACTCGATGCTAAGGTGTCACATTGTGCATATGTGAACTCGTTTCGACTCGCAGCATCTCGTCTATATAGCGTCAGTCAATCGAACTGAGTGCGACGTGTATATAGCGCGAGCTGCGTGTAATGTTGATTGATTTGTATTCAACCGAAATACTTACAAACCATAACCTAGCACAATAATAATGATGTTGAGTTTTTGACTTAATTCATGGTGAAAAATAAAATTTAGATGTTCTTTAGACGAAAAAAAAATCTCTAAAGTATAAAAAAAAAAATTTCACCGACTGTGAAAATACAAAAAAAAATTGAATGCGAAAAAGGAAAACGATTACCACAATTTAAATTTAATTTTGGCTTGCTGTTCATGTTTAATGTTGAACAGATGATATATGGTTTCATTTGGTGCACGAGCTAAATGGGTAATCTTAAGGTGAGCTAGTATGATGCTGGTTTTCTTCGTTGCTTGGGCTAGATTGCCCGAAATCTGGTTGTTCTTCGAATGCAGGTTAGGAATCGTGATCTTAAGCAGTGTAGTCTATAGAGAGAGTATGAAGAATTGCATACCAAGAAGTGCTGAATTGTTTCTTCTTCTCTTTCGCCACATTGTTCCCAGTTCCATGATTCGCCGGTAAGATTCGCAAAGTGCGTCTATCATAATTCAGAAAGACTGAGATCTTTGCTAATTTATTGTTACAAAAAAGATTTTGGATAGACTACCAAAGTGATAGGCGATATCTCTTTTAAGAGATAATAACGTCACTTCTAGAGCGGGTTCAGATCATACAAAAAGTCATGTGACTGGATATCGAGTTAAGTTACCTTCTTTCAGACTGCCAAGTCGATTTAATACGACTATACGATGATCTCTGCATTCATCTCCTTTCCTGAAAGACAGTAGATTACAGTATACTATTCCATCAGTAAAGGTCATCACATCGTCACCGGAGGGGTATGATGGACTGTTGTAGTCCGATGTTTGCAGTAATGTGCTGGTCTACATCCCTCCATATTTGGATGTTGTTTATACTCATTCATAGAAATAGATAAATCGGTGGAGTTTACCGGTTCATCCGTCTTCCCGGAAATGAGGCTTAATGTTGATAATCAGCCAAACAAATAAAAATATAGGCAGTTGACTTTATTTATCACCGGTTAACTATTATGGTTCATGCGTTTCCCATACCTTCATACAGTTGCCTTTTTGTTATACAGTGCGACATAGACATTCAGATTTAATTCTTATCAAATGAACGGGAACAGGTTTTTCCCGAGTAGAGAACACATTCTGCAGTTCAAAAACTGTATTGGCAATGAAAGTATTCGTTATATGAGGGGTAAATGGTTAATGATACTCTTATAGAAGTACTACCAACTAATGCTACTATACTCCATAGTCAACCAAATCGAGGACATATGGCCACAGGTGCAAATTGCGTTCCCCATCTACATTTCAGCTGGGTCAAATCTCATCCAGATTGTGAAAGCTTTCTTTCACGTTTCACCTCTATCGGGGTTCTAATCTGATCTTTTCACTCTAATTGATGAAATTATGTTGCTGTGCGTGTGAAAGAGATCCTTTCGAATCATAAATTAAATTATGTTCATTGTTATTTAGCTTTACCAAAATCAAGTAATCCGCTGTAACAGATGCAAACCTTAACATATACAATCTTCCCGGGGTTGACCAATATTCAAGGCGATTGATATAATCAATGCTATCTTAAATATCAGCGGTAAACAGGGACTAGGTTAAGATTGAATGCAGTCCTTAAGTAACGATTTAAAATTCATGTTCATGAACAGCAATACAGATTCTTCCTTTAACATAGGAACGAGGCGGAATCAATGCTAGCTTGGGAAACACTTGATATCATTAGGTGCTAGGGAACAAGCATGCTTTAAGCATGAAGTATTAACTAGAAAACCCGGAAAGATTTATTTCGTTAAGACATTTTGTTCCTAAGTGAAATTATATATGCTGATACCTACGCTAAATTGGCTCATTGTGACTTCCCACTATATTACTTTATGTTCCGGCTATAAGTCCGATTTACGTAGAAACACTCTGCATATTGCATTGCTCCATGCCAGCCTATAGTACTGACATGGAAGATGGGATGGCACACGGATTCTAACATCAACTGGGTCTCAAATTAGTTCATTCTCATCTGCGTACGCCGCAGTGTTTTAACCACTGCGCAAACTGGGCATGAATGAGTTTAGAAGCTCAACAAGATAACCGAGTCTATTTAAAAGTGGTAAACATAAATTGGGTTAGTCCTAGCTATAATCAGAGAGAAGTGATGCTTGCATCAGAATCAATAAAGAAGCGAAATGACGATAGTATCTTAAATGCTTATGAATCATTATTACTTTAATGTTGAGGCGGGGATAAGTGGACGTTAAGCTGTAGAGCATTACGACCTAATCGATCTTTTGAGCTATGTTCCCCTATACACTAGTCGTCCAGTTTATGTTCAAGCTTTTACTGAAACCAAAACTATTATTCACCGGTATTGACATCAATCCGTTAGGACTTATTGAACAATTGCTGATTAATGTCACAAAATAACTTTCGGATGCTCTAAGAATTATTTGTTTAAGGTGGTATTTAACGTGATGTGACCCGTGAAAAGCAAGTGAATATAGCTTCAAAACGAGATTATTGACTGCTTAAAAATCCTTTGTTCTATCGGCCAAGGGCGATCCCATTCGTTTCAAGAATTATATTTGAAATCATCCAGCACTTCACCATCGCTCTGCGTGGTCCGTAGAATGGTTTTGATCAAATAAAAGAATGAGACACAACGGCATGCATCAGGTCATCATTGGTATTATTTTTATCAATTCTCTCATGCCTCGGTACCTACATAAGAGTTATCTTGTTGCTGGTTGTAAGTTGCGTCATAACGCTCATCGAGTTTAAACAGTCCAAAAAGCAGCTTAGCATTGTAGGTGTTTGACCTATAGGTGTCTTTAACGCTGCTTAATATATAATATATATATATATATATATATATATATATATATATATATATATATATATATATATATATATATATATATATATATATATATATATATATATATATATATATATATATATATATCCTCGGATTATTTAGCCCTTTTGTTAAACGCAGATCTCTTTCGAATACATTTCTGCTTGAAATCCCATCACGAGATATTTCGATTTGATCAGGTTGTGTAAATAAACAGATATTTTTATCTAACCGCTCATCCTGCTAGGATTTACTTTTTCCGGATCAGGGAAGAATGCATTAAATAAAAGAGGAAGTAATTACTGCATGAAGCTTATTCTATGGCTTAGAAGCCGTAAACGGCCCTTACCGCATTTCAAGTGAGACCTTACGAACCAGTTATTACATTTGGAGCATATTGTAGGTGGTCAGCCCAACGAATGTTTTACACACAATCGCTTTTTATGTTATCCAGTGCATGTTAATTTCTGGTGAACGCCGAGAATCGAATTCCGCGGTGTGATGAGAAACTCTCTTACCCCTTAAGCTACAATTGACGGTATATATATATATATATATATATATATATATATATATATATATTTATATATATATATATATATATATATATATATATATATATATATATATATATATATATATATATATATATATATATATATAATCCAATTGATTAGACACATGAAATCATTGTTGGTGAAACCCGGGTACCTTGCTCCAAAGCTGTTCCACAACAAATTGTGAAAAACTGCTATCTACTTAAGTACTATATGACTGCAGTGGTGTAACGTGTAATATTGGTAACCCAAAGTGGATTGAACAGAGCCATATGCTAATCATATATATAGAGCTCCATAATGGCCCTAACCATTAGAGGACTAAACTGCCTTTGGGGAAGTTACCTCCAATAATGTACCTCCGAAACTTGTTTGGGTAACATTGAACCGATGTGGAAGTCTAACCAAAATCAGACTTCTTCAGATACCCAAACAGATAGGAATCGAAGCATTTTGCCTCTTTTGTACGACTTAAGGCAGCTATTATCTTTGGCAATTTTATCTCTTACAGTGATACTATTATATCGACGTTGCATATTATAGTATATAGACGTGGCATATTATCTCTTACAGAGTATATCCACAATCACTTTAAGTATGTATGGAGTTTATGTGTTGAGAACCAACTAATGACCTTGATATCTTGGCCATATCGTTGAAGATTTTGGAGTATGAGTTTTCGTTTGTACGACTGGGATGTCACTGTTAGTATTCCAACAATTTATATATTCTCAATTTATATATATATATATATATATGTATATATATATATATATATATATATATATATATATATATATATATATATATATATATATATATATATATATATATATAAATATAATAAAAATATCTTACTCGCTGGAGAGAACGGCCAATGATCTATAACTGAACATAACCCAATTGGTTAGGGACACGGAAACTATGTTAGAAAACGCGAACACCTTGCTCCAATGGCAAGTTAAGGAGAATTTCTATCGACTTAAGTCGTATCTTCAAAAAATATCGTGTCATATATCGTGACATACAAATGACGGTTTACATATATCGGTAATATAAATATAATCTATAAAGAAGCGTGAACAGAGCCACCAGTTAATCGTAGCAATATAGAGCTCGTTAAAGTTTCTAGTCCTTATGGTCATCGCCTGCAAGTGTACGGGAAGATATATAACTGCCTACAAATATCCTTTGGAGAAGTTAACTCCAATAATGTACCTTCGAAACTAGTTTGGGTAACATTGAACCGATTTGGTAGTCTAAACATCAGACTTCTTCAGATACACAAACAGATGGGAATCAAAGCATTTTGCCTTTTTAAGCCAGCTCTTGATGTGACATTGGTATCTCTTACAGAGTATATCCACAATCACTTTAAGAGTATGGTCTATAAAACTGAAAAATTGCAGTTTATCTGTGATAAACCATCTCATACATAATCCCGCATGTAATTGGACGTTGGAACAATGCCGACTGTGCTCTTTTACTTATGTCTTTCCTATTCTCTCCACAGCCTATGTATGTAGATTATAGGTTGAAAACCAACTAATGACGTTGATATCTTGGCCATATCATTTAAGATTTCGGAGTATGAGTGTTCGTTTGGACACCAACACTGAACACAACCCATCGAGATTAAGATTTATCCATTCCGGTCAGATTTCTATATCACAACCATACTTTTGTTGGCCGAGAAACAAGTTCATTCATTGAATCTGACCATCGACACTCAGTTAAAGGGTAGACATTTATAAATAATAACAAGAATCATAAAACCACTCAAAATGTATAAATGTAAATTCTCACATATGTTTCGAGCATATACGTTGGTTGGTTTCCCGGCTAAATTTTTCTAGCAGTTCCTATAAGACAACATACTCGAAAAAAATATTATTTATGTTTCTTATATGAAATTCCTTTGTTTTTATTTTTCCCTTTTCATTTTACATCCCTACATCCTATTTCCCCATTCAATTTTGTTGTTGTGCGGAAAAAAACAAAATTCTCTTAAATAATTTCCACTTCTATGGCTTTTAAGAAAATACGAAAATTAACAAAAATAAAAAAAAGGAAAAACGGGAAAAGGGAAAAAAATTGTTTTGATCGTTTGACAGTACGTATTATATGTGTGTGTGTGTATGTATGTATAAAAAAGGATATATGTGTACGATATATATAGAAAAATATTATATTTTTTAATGTGTATATAGTCTGTCTCTTTCTTAGTTAAATATAAATAATTTCTTATAAAAATATTCTTCCTTCTTAGTCGTACACAAGAGTACATACACACATCCTTGCATATTAATGAATAAATACAACAACAAATATCCATCTATATATAAACATGTAAATGAGTTTTCCTTATCGTCGTTTATATATATATGTACATGAAAAGTCCTTATTCAAGAAAAGTTTCTCCTTTTCTCTGTAATTTCTTAAAAAATAAAAACGGAAAAATCATGATAATGATGATGATGGAAATTTAAAAAAAAAAAATAAAATAAAAAACAAAAAAAAATTCTTTAATTTGGAAAAGGATAGCGCAAGATTTCAGAAGGGAAATTAGTGTGCGAGCGAGACGAAACGAATCGGAAAAAATATTTATATATGAATGTGTGTGTACGAATATAAATTTTCCGTTTTTTTTTCTGTTAAAAATAATGAGTACAGTATGAGCTTAGAAGGTATCCTTTTTTTTATCCTCCAGTTAATTTTTTTTTTTTTTGCTTCGTCTTTCGATTATTTTAAGGACGAGGATATGTAGTTGTGAGGTTTTTCTATTTAAAATAAATAAATAAATAAATTTTGGGTGGTCAAATGACTGAATGAAGTTTTTCTTCATTCTATATATATATATATATATATATATATATATATATATATATATTTATATACATATATGTACGGGGGGTGGGTGAGGATTTTATTTTCGGGGTAGTATGAGGGGTGAGTTGAAAATATATATTTGAAGAAAAAAAAAATTGAAATGTGTTTTCTTTCGATGGGTGATTTTTATATTTTTTTATAAAGGGGTTGGGGTGGATATATATAAACACATTTATATACGGAATAAAAAAAAATAGATGTATACAGTCGTCGATGTTATAAGAAAAGACAAAAGAAAAATGTATATGAAAATTTTTGTTTTGTTTCTTATTTTTCATCTCAAGTTGTTATTGTTGTTGTTTTATTGTTGCTATATATATTGTCCTCATATATATATATAGAAGAAAATAAAATGTCAGTATAGAACTGGAAGTAAAATAGTGTATTTATGTATTTATATGACTGTCGTTTACTGATTATACTGTGAGGTAAGAAGTTGTTATATGGGTTCTTAACCCTGGTCGCATGTTATTAGCTTAACAATATACGGAAAAAAAATATTTTTCTTAGCTCGATATTACATAATCTTTTTTTTTATATTGTATAATGGATAGTGGGTAGAAATCTTTAGAAATCGGTTACTATTAACAAAACATTAGAACTAGAATCATAGGGTTAATAGGCATGGGTGTAATATTATGTAATATATATTATATATTAATTAATAGTCTAGATTAACCAGGTAGTTAGTAAAACTGGTTTTATGTGTCATCACTTCGTTGAGACAGCTTTTTCTTACTCTAGTTTGGATCGAAGTTTAACGGTCCATGAATGATCGATCATTCCTATACATAGAGTCATGTTTCGAAGCAAACGGGCAATCTCAGGTCATTTTTCAATTGTATGGAGCAGATTGTGTAAGGTGACTGTCTGGCGAGCAGCCGTGAGTTTTGTGGTCAAAAGGAATCACGCGAGTATTTTTGGGGACTGAAGATCGCTGATTGAAAATTCAGTCACCATTCAAGACCTTAAGTTGTCAAATATTAATATTTGTAGTTTCAATTTGCGTTTAGTTTGCGTCTTAATCGAACAACCCAGTATAAGCCTTACACTTTTTATGAAGATTACCTCCAACCAGTAGGCAGAATGATCTGCGAATTGAACTAAACTTGTGCCTGGAGTATTTCATGATTATTACCACGTTTCAGAGAGAGTTACATAAACGGTCCAGCATAGAGTTGGCAGTCATGTTTTCAAGCAAATGGTCAACCCCAGATAATTTTTCATTTGTATGGAGCAGTTATATGTTATCCTTTAGTTGAATGTAGTCAAGTAAGTGCCTTATGAGCATTTAAGTCTTTCCGTAATAGAGGGTAGTCCAAATGAATTGCAGAAAACTCCATGATTGTTTTCTGATTTGAATTGGGCATTTTAATGATCAGTTTGTTCCAAACTATGCTTACATGATCCAATTAACACAGGAGATCAAGCTAACCTAAATTTTCATCAGTAATTAACTTCAGCGAAGACGCTCATTTCACGTTGAATGGAAGACGGGAAACCAACAAATATGTGTACTGTTGAAATGAAGACAGAAACTCGGTTATACTATCAATTCTAAACTGGATGATTTGGCGATTCGTCTTATTTCTATAATGAATGGAGTTCTTCCTGGAGTTCTAATGTGTCTAATTTTGATTTTTTCGTTAGAATCTTCATTAGGCAAGTTATCTTGTTGCTTATAGGGCTTCCTAAATATTTTTGGTATATTTTCAAATTCCTGTTCTAGGTGTCCCAATCCTGTGCCTCACTTTCCTGATATGTTAACCATGGCTACTTTCCATTAAACTTAACTACTTCGATTGCGTTTATTTTAACTTGACCATAGTTAGACTTCGAAGGGGTTTGGAGAATATAACACAAAATTTTTGCTTAAAACTCCGCTTAGTGATTCGATTATTTGAAACAATGCACTGACGTTTCTTATTGCCATAGGAACTGATGAATCGTTGACTGAGGAAGTTGAAATGGTGCGACGCAGTTCACACTCAGAAATCAATATGTATCCATAGAAGCTCCATCATACGAAGTTTTTGCAACGCCAAGAATTGATATATCTTTAAGAAATTCCCCGAGAGAGCAGGGGAGTATAACTCAGCATTTATTCGGCATAGTAAACGTCAATTTCATGCCACGTGACCATCATTAAGACTGTACGACTTTAGGTAGTCGGTTATATGACATGCCCAATTATTGATGGAACTACCATTCTACTTGATTGTATTCTTAGCGTGCAGTGGATTCGATTGATTGCAGTTTATTTTGAAAAGATGCCAGCACCGTTTTTCATACCAAACGGAGAATAACGAAGACGCTCTCTAAGCCATCGTATTTGCCTTTGAGCCAGTTTGTATTCAAATTTTATACCGTATGTATCTACACTCTATATAAAGAGTTTCATTTCTGAGACTTTTGTGAATATAATAAAGCGGCTTATGTGGAAAAAATGATATACTTGTGATCTTGGATTAAGGGAGCAGGTCAATTTTATGTACCTTATACCAATTTCCAAAAATTTCCGAGTTTATGTTCCGGCACAGTGCTACAATATTTGTCACAGATTGTAAAATGGGTGGAAACAGTTTGCTGGATCAAATATAGGTCATATTTTGGTATAATTTGAAACCGAATTCTTCCTATAGCATGATGTCTGATTTGGATGAACTCTGTATGGGATGATATTCTTCAGTACATGCCATTTATCTTATTTATTAGTTACGACACCTTAAGAGGCCTTTACTACGATGGATCAGCGGAATTAAGTCACTTTTCAATAATCACTTCGATAAAGAAAGAACTAATGCATCTGATAGTGAGCCATATAAGATCTTTAGTTAAACGTCTGAAATCGAACAACAGCGAAGACTGAACAACTATAAAACGGTCATTACCCATGCCGATCAACAATACCGATCAACATTTTTATCTCATCTCTCTTCAAAAGCAAAGCGTATTTTGTTTATCTCAGATAATTATTTCGTATACCGTACAGTAGAGATAGCACGCTAACCATGTAATGCCAAGAAGTGATCGGTTCAATCCCATTCAGTCCCAATCGAGAGTCCACCTTGAATCACTAGTTGGTAATCAAATTTCCATTAATGTGATCGTTTCAAGATCGTTACATTACTGTTAGAACAAAAGAGACTACTAAAATGTTTGCAGTTCTTTAATAGATTGGAGATGGTTGGTAGATTGGAAGTGTTCGGGTTACAATATTTACATTTTGGGATACAAAAAGTTTAAAAAATTTAGCCCATCTGAAGCACCGTATATACAGTGACCCTGATAATTAAAAATTTTGGGACATATATAATTTTAACGAAAAGGTTTATCGAAGCAAAACTCTGGTCTAGATGAATTGAACGCCTTTATTAAATAACATAGGTAAAAATGGGACTGGATTATTTTAAGATTATTGTAGTTTTCCTTCATCTTGTTATCTGCTAACAGATTTTTAACGAAATAGCACACAAGCATCTTTCAAGGCTCCATGTGACGTTTCAATTTGAAGAGACAACTGTAGAACACATCCTTGATGGAATCCATACGAGCCGCCAAAATAAGTCTGCACGATTCAGTTTATCTTTTTCATAAAACTACGAG
Organism: Tipula lateralis; assembly: GCA_963932295.1. Taxonomy (NCBI): domain Eukaryota; kingdom Metazoa; phylum Arthropoda; class Insecta; order Diptera; family Tipulidae; genus Tipula; species Tipula lateralis. Next base: position 27,686,873 of record OZ010737.1, read on the forward strand.
TTTGAGGTTCTATATCGAACAAACTGCCTCTGGCAGACGTTGTTGAAGCTGTACTGAGAAAAATATTTCAATGATATACTTTCACTCCCAAAAGTCGTTTCTGAATTACTTCACCTAACAGGACTTTGCAAAGTTAATGTTGGCCCAATAAAATGCCTCATTCTTTTACGTAGCAATTCTTTTTTATTGGTAGGAATCCTCTGACCTCTAGTCCAGTTAAATAATGGTTGGTTTATGGGAGGAATTTTGATAGGTAAACCGGGAAACGGTGACTTTCGGACGAGTAGTTAAGTTTACCACTTCAGTCACCTTTGAAGGTGCAACTGTCGAAGTACTTAGTTGCGATGGTTATGTTTGCACTGCTCCAGTGGCTCGGTTGAGTGATGAACCAGAAAATTTTTGTTTTGAAACGTCAACAACGCATAAATAGCGCGTTTTAATAGTTGAACCTTGAACCTTGCCTTTTTTTTACCAAAGAAAGAGTTTTTATAGGGTAACCAGAAAAAGTTTTAGGAAGGAACTTCTACTAAGTTTTTAATGACGCAGGATGACTTTATTTTCTTACTGAAAAGGGGGAATTAGGTAAAATGGCTGAAGATGTTTTCGATGACGCAGCAAAACCTGGACTTTTTGGTTGGACTTAATAGGATGTCCTTATTGGTCCTTATTTAACCAGAAAAGGTTGTCTTCGTTACTGCAATTGACGAAAATTCCGATGGCAAAGCAAGATGTGGAGTTTGTGTTTGTAACAAGGTTTCGATAAGGGGTAGTTCGTTTTGAAACGTCATTAGAAGGAGCTATCTTTGTTATTCCACCTAAAGCCGACCTCCCATATAAATAAAATGTCGTCAAGCATTGGATGTTGTACAGTCTAAATCTCGCTTAAAAAGCATCATTTCGCTGATTTAGATCATTGTACCAAAATAATTATAAAATCATCATCGCGAGGTTATTGATATTTTCATAATATTTTCCCATCTTATGAATATTACATTGTTTTAATGTATAAGATATCATTAAAAATGGGGACGAATATCAATTTAATTATACACATCCTTTAAAAACATATACATACTGTATATTACAACAAAAACATCAAGAAAATTATCATTATTAAAATATTTTCTTAATTAAATTTTCCCATTTTCCAGACGATTCAATATTTATATACATACATCTACATAATATACGAGTATATATATATAGTTGTAAATATCCCGCCCTGATATGTATACGACAGCATATATATACGAGTTTACTGTGCGACTAAATGAAAAACTCATTTAAAATTTTCTTTGTTTCGAATGGGTGATGGAAAGAACAGAAAAAAATTATGGTACACACACCACATTAGCCATATGTAAATTATTAATCTTGCATTTAGTCTTAAGACAGCACAATTTTTCCATAAATTTTCTTTCGTTCATTACTATTTATGTATTTTATTTTTCTTATAGTTTTTCATCTCATCAACAAATATATAATTTTTATATTCCCCTCCTGCAAAAAAAATTTTCGCCGTCTTCCTCGTCATCGTATCATCTTATTTGCTTTGCTGTTTCTTTATATATGTATATATATGTATATACACACACACACACGCGCGCGAATATATGTATAAATTAAAAATAAGAAAAATCTCGCAATTCCTGGGACTAGCCAACTCATTCCCAACGACGAAATGGAACTGTTAAAGATTTTATTTTTGTTTTTTTCATTTACATTTTCTCCGTATATGCTGCTCTATTGCTTTTCTATTTTCCACATAGTATACGAATTGAATAAAAGCTGAGGAGTGGAAATGTGTACAAGAACTAGAAAATATAAAATAAAAAACGGAAACAACAACCAGGAATGATGATGGCAAAGAAGAAAATTTATGTACATACATACATATATATGTGTGAGCTCTCGTATATAAATATAAGACAAAACACTGTAATGAGCGACTAAGGAAAATACGAAACGAAGAAGTGAACAAAAAAGAAAACGTTCAATCCAACTAAGAAGTCGCTCATTGTTGTTGGTTTTATAATAACCGTATATGTGCAGAGGTGGAACTTTTAGTCTTGGTATACGAGTGTCGCGAAAAGGCTGAAATGCAACCCTTAAAGTTTTTCACGACCTCACGAAAGAATACACATCGTGGTACTATCGAGCAAAAGATGCCAACCCAATATTTAAATAGGTTCCACAAATATATATTCCAAATACTGCTAATTTTTAACAAGATTATGTATTCTACTCCTAAATTTTGTACAAGTATTGTGTTCACCGACACTTCCCAGCTCTGTAAAAATAGATTCCACACATTGAACTAGATTTTAAATATCATTAAATTTTCAATCCCCAACTCAATTAATAAATATAAAATATACTCTGGAAGTACGATATGGAAAATCAGTCAGTGTTATTTTCCACAAACCGACACTTATTTGTAATTTATTCATTTATTTTCCGTCATCTTAAATAAGTAGGCAAACGCATTCCAATTGAGTTACTAACTTATTTTGACGTCTCGTGTTGCGACAGAACTAATTGTCAAAAATTTATCATTTATTGATTGGCTGCGGTTGCAAATGCAACTAGATCATAAAATTTTACTTTGTGTGATGCTTATTTGAATATGTTAGGTTCCACAAATAAATATTTGTTCGGAAAATAGCAAAATAGATAGAATATAAGTTTCCTCCCTAGGCGACTTATATGAATAAATTCTTATATGGTCCACAAATAACTTGATTGAAAGCAACGTTGCATATCCTAAAGTTTTGTGGAAATACTTACTAATTTACATATGAAGCGTGTGAAGTCTATTGTAGTATTCGTACACATGTTCCACAAAATTATGTTTGTAGTACTTATAATTTAAAACAAGATTATGAATTTTGCTCCTGAATATCTTATTTTTACAAAATAAAACTATTGTGTCCACCAATACATCCCCTAATATGTAAAAATAGATTCCACACTAAAAGTTTTACAAACTACACCTTATGATGTATTTCTCATTTTGGAATTGCCATTTATACTGTAAAAAGATACAACCAAAAGATCTATCGCAACTTAAATGATTAATTTTAGATACTCCAACGAAATTTATCAAATCAGATTCCACACGTTAACTCTAGAGAAACTGATTTAAATAGGTGACAGCAAATAGATCTTTGATAATGGATAAAATAGTATTTTCATTTAGTCTTATTTGTGGCTGTAGCCAACGAAAATATATTTCATTTTTTTGATAATTATTTCTGTCAAAATACTTAATTTAAATCGTTTTACAAACCAACGTTTTAAACTAATTTATAATAAAAAGTTAAACATTTTGGAATGGTTATTTTTGTGGAACCTAATTTATTGAAATAAGAAACCGAAATTAGATTCAAAAAGCGAATGGGATCGATTATAATTAGGATGCACTCTGTTAGAAAATCTAACTTAATCGATAGATATGGATTCCACACTTTAATTATTTATACCAAATACTTATTAATTTGTACTATGAAGAACCTTATACTTTCAATTTAGTTTATTTATGATGTGTACCAAAATGTTGTAGAAAGTGTATTTCAAATATCAGCAAATATTCACATGTTCCACATAGTTATGCTTGTAGTACTTATCTTTGTAACAAGATTATGAATTCTACTCTTAAATTTTGTAAAACTATTGTAGCACTGACACATTCCCAACTCTGAAAAAAATAGATTCCACAAATTGTCAAGAACAAATTTTTAATGTGATAAACTTACTATTTTTAATGTGATAAAATAACTTACTCATAAAATGTAAAATATGTTCTGCAAGTATGATGAGGAAAATCAGTCAGGTGTAATAGTTTGGAAAAGAGTCTATTCTGTTTCCGGATCCGATACTCATTTAAAACCTTTTTAAGTTAAGCCGCTATCTTAAATAAGTTAACTCATTCTCATTGATTTCACTAACTTATTTTGACGTCTCCTGTTATTGTCAAAAACTATGGAAATCATTGGCTAGATTTGCAAATATACAAACTGCCAATAATCACTATAAGTTTAGATTTTTTTGCAAGAAAGAGATAGAAAATAAATCGCATTGTGAGGTGACTCATATGAATAAGTTCCACAACTGAAAAATTGAAAACAGGCAAAGACCTCTCTTTGGTACAACAAAATATGAATTAGGTTCCACACATAAGTTTGAGTCCTTAAGTTATGGTGTATTCAGTAAACTTACAAAATTGTTGATAATAGATTCCACATTTTTACTCTTTACTTATAGAAATGTGTAACCAAAAATTGATCTTTAATACAACAGCGTGTCAAATCTATTGTAAGCAAAATCTTTTCATGGATAAACTATTGTTTTCAAATAGTCGTATTTGTGGCTGTAGCTCAAAACACATTGCAATAATTTCTGTCAAAATACTTAATTAAAATTGTTTTCCATATCCACGTTTTAAACTAAATTAATTTTTGTGGAACCTAACTTATTGAAATTAGCCACCGAAATCAGATTTAAACCGCGAATGTGATCGATTATAATTAGGATGTTTAAAGTAAGAAAATCTAACTTGATCGATGAACATGGATTCCACACTGTAGGTCTGTATGACATAACTAATTTAAATATGCAACTGAGAACAAATCTTAAATAATATAGCGTGTGAAATCTATTGTAATTATAATGCAATCATGGATAAAATATTGTTTTCATTAAGTCGTGTTTGACAATCATAACTGTCAAACTGTTTGCTAAAGTAATTTATGGTATCTTTAGTTAACCTACAGTACAATGCAAATAGATTCCACATTTGTTTTCCAATTTCTTTCTGAACTAATTTATGACATATTCACTTATCTAATCCAAATCTACCGAAATAGGTTCCACATTTTGCAAAATATTGATATAAATAAACAAAAACGGATACAACAGATGTTCATTTGTAACTGAAATTTATCAAATTTTATATTTCGTGCATATTGTTCTATTTGCTTTTAATTTTTTGATATAATCATTCAACTGTGGAATAAATTGTTATAACAGAATTATAACCTTTTACATAATATATAGGTTCTACATGTTTGCTAATCTCACAAACTAGTTCTAGAATTTAATCTTCCAAACAAGTTTTAGAATAACAAGCTACTGATATAAAATAATAATGACTACTAGTTGATAATCAGGGTAAATTAATAATAGGTTCCACACAAACGTAGTATAAAATTAAAATAATACCAAAAGACGTATTAGTGGGACGACCGTACAATAAAGTTTGTCATGAATTTAGTTAGATTAAAAATACTAAAGATATTTATGTTCCACAACTTTATGACAAAGTTTCTGCTAATTTACACCTGGAAAAAAATGGCGAGCTACTTATATGCTGAAAGAGCTCATAAACAGCTAAATAGCAATTCTAGCCAATAATAAGTTCTACAGGTTGTTATAAGGATAATAGGTTCCACATAATTTTTGTAGTGCTATATTATACCATGGCATCACATAATTAGTAAAAACTCCGCAACAATACAAACATACATCATATATGTAAGTTTCCATTTCCGAGTTTCCTTTTTTTTGTTTTCCACATCAAAATCCACAGTTAAACTGTATGGTAAATAAATATTTAAAAATAATAATAATAATTACAGTTAAAATTAATTGTTTGAATAGTGATATGGTTGAAAAAAATCCGGTGGAGGAAAATTACAAAAAGGTGTTTGACATGAATTTCCATCCTTCCTTTTAGGCGAACTGCTTGTTTTTGTTGTATATATGAAAACACAATACGAACGGAACTTCATTTGAATAATTGTTACAAAAAAAAAAAGAAAATTGTGGAAAAAATAACCTCCAGTTTCAACAGTAAAATTATGTATAATTATGTGTTTGATTTTCATGTTCTAGTGCGGTGCCTACCGGAATGTATATAGAACCGCGCACGGTATGATATTTTTACGCATTTTATACTTACATCATGTTATCTGCATGTGGTGGTTAATGTAGAACTTGGCCCAATTATACACAATATATGCTCGTCTAGAATCGATCGATCTGAAACGTGAATATAAGAATATATGTTACAGTGTTTTATATAAGTGGTATAATGAAATAACGTCATTAGTTGGGTAACGAATACGTATATAGTAGTGATGGGACAAATCGATACTTTTGAGTATCGGTATATACCGATACTTTTACATCGTTAACCTAATACTTTTAACCCGATACTTTTAACCGATCGGTTAAAATATATATATATATATATATATATATATATATAAATACATATGTATATATATATATATATATATGTATATATATATATATATATATATATATATATATATATATATATATATATATATTAATATATATATATATATATATATATATATATATATATATATATATATATATATATATATATATATATATATTAATATATATATATATATATATTTATATATATATATATATATATATATATATATATATATAAATACATATGTATATATATATATATATATATATATATATATATATATATATATATATATATATATATATATATATATATATATTATTTATATACATCCATAATAAATAAATAGATTTTCATATTTCGTCAATTCCAAATCGAATTCAAAGTTGGTTCGTTTCTAAATAAAAATTTCATAACACCAATTTATTAAAAAACACCGACAAAACGAAATACTCATATTAACCGATCTACTCGTAAACACCGATATACAAAAATTAACCGGGTTACTCATAAACACCGACATACTCAAATTAACCGATCTACTCATAAACACCGAAATACAAAAAAATATCCGAGTACTCATAAATACCGACATAGTCAAATAAACCGAACTACTCATAAAACCGATATACTCATATACGTAAAAACACCGATCTACTCATATAAACCGATATTCAATACCAATCTATAGTCTTGCTCGTTCATCTAATACAATAAACATTAAAGTTTATCTATAGTCTCGCTCTTTCCGCAAATACATATTTTCCTTTAAAATAGTTTGCTCTTTTAGCATACACTATACACATAATATGTATTGGTGAATGAATGTTAAAAAAACAACGAAGAGAATGAGAAAACAAAATTAAAAGTAAAAACTCATTTCAGTATGTTTGGTTTGATACGAATACACAATACGGGTATATTTGGTTCATTTTAACCTGATAGTTTGAAAAGTACTCAAATGACAATCCGGACTATTTGAGTATCAGGTTAAAAGTATCGGGTTAGAGTAAGTCCGAACATCACTAGTATATAGTGTTCGAGCCATAAAATTTTTGCCGCTTCAATGTACGACTTCGTTAAAGTTGTTGATATACTTTGCGGAAAATTTAGATTATGAAAACGAAAATATAAAATTAAATAAATGTAATGGTAAAGGTGAGAGACACTTTGATGTGGCTTCGTTATTCTTAGTTGAATATACATGTATAGGTTGAAAACGAAAAAAAACGAAGAAGTTCTAAGAATTAAAGTTGATTGAATATCCGGAAGACTTTGGTTGTTTAAAAATAAAATAAGTTCGAGACTAGTGGTTATTATTTAATTTTTTTTGTAGGGTAAATAATGAAAATAGCTTTTTGTCTTTTAAAATAATTTCAAGATTAGCCTGATTAGATTAACCACAGTGACATTCATTCCTCGATTAATATACAACTTTGCTAGGAGACAGGTTCCACACTCAATGACACATTGGAATTCTAATTAGAACCCTTACTAAATTACATAAATGAGTTTTGGAATTGTGTTGGGAGGGTCAAACTGATGACTGACTTTTGTGAAAGTATAAGACTATAAGGATATTCCACTCTGTCAACTAACGAAGAATGTCAACTAACGAAGTTGAAGGTGGTCTGTTGTAATTCACACAGGTACGAATTGAAGTTGCTGAACAAACTTGAACTTAATGTAAGGTCATAATTCAATAAGATAAAACATTTTGTGGCGAAGGTCTGAAATATGAAAAACAAATCACTTTAGTTGAAATTTTAATGAAACATAAAGATCTTATAGTCTAAAGAAATAAACACTACCCCACAACAGACTCTTGTTATATGGTAAGAATCAAACCGAAAACTGATAGGTTTATTGGGCAGTTTCTAAATAAATCCAGAATAATTAGGCTGTTATAGGACGGAGAACTGGTAAAGACACATCGTGGCGTACCGAATCATCTTGACATTTCGTTGTTGTTTAGAATATTTGTGACATGCATTTCACTGAAATCTGTCAGGTCGTTCAGGAGACGTGCTAAATAAAATGTTAGTCTGTTTTGCACCAGACTGCGACAAATAAAAAGTGTGTGGAGTGCTATTTTTCTTTCTCCTCAGCTTCAGGTCCTACTCATCTTTCCTATGACAGTCCATCAGGCCCTACTCATCTTGTGGTTTCAATATCCATCTACTCCATTAAGTCTCAAGTTTATCATATCTCTCTATATCTCTATTTTTAACTCTCTCTCTCTATCGGTCTCACATGTATGAATGATAGTTAGGACTTCTGTTCGTGTACTTTGTGAGGGTTACTGGATCAACAGACTCTTTGGAGACACTACTCATAGTATCAGAATAAATTTGGGGCCTAGAGACATAGGGCTTAGAGACCTAAATACAGTATTGACACAGCATAGTGCTATAATTCAGTTTGAAAAACACTATAAATGTCGAGGAGATCTTTTAACTTAACCTGGTTACAACTGCTGGTTTACTCTGAGGATGTTCTTTAAACTTTGATCATAATCTCATTATGAGTAAGCTTTACTGTTCTGACCAAAACTATACTGGCCCATCCAGATTACGACCCCATACTAAAGCAAAGATATTATCAAATGTATCTTGCCGTGATCCATATTTTCTACACCGGCCAGACTCAAACTCGAGTCCTTAGTATAACAAGAGGCTCTTATAATCATAGTTCACGATTCATAATACCAAGTTTCGCCATCATTGCTGTTACCTCTATTTTGTCCATTAGAGTGAGAGTCCATTAACTATGATAATACTCCTCCAAGACTTCGAACAATGTGTCCGAACAAGCGATAAACGGTCTTCAAAAGATTTTATGTTCGGTAAATTTGGTCAATGGGTCGAAAAAAATTGACATTGATGTGGAAAACAAAATTTGAGTCAGCGATAAAGCTCACTTTTGATAAAAACAAAACAGTCTACAAGTCTTTGGCGATACACTATTACATCCAGAGAAAATCAATATTTGAAGGAATCATTGGTCGATGTCTTCAAAAACGATGATGAACTGACTTGCTGGTGCATGATAACAACAGAACGGAGCCACATACCCCACACACCCACACAGCGCGTGATATAATTACTTTACTCAAGGAAACATTTGACGAAAGACGAATTATACACCTAGATTGCGCCAGCTGCGGCAGCCATATGACACTTATCATATTCAAGTGTTAATATCAGGTTTCACATTCAGTGTTAATATCAGCTGGCTACAAGAGTATAGTCAAACTCAAACCGGCGACAATTTTTTTTTATACTAAGCTTTAATTAAATGCAGGGTGGCCTTTTAGACAGTCCTAGCTCCTTGTAACTGTCAGATCTCCTGCACCCAACGCGCGATCCTTCAAGTAAAGGTTGATAGCTGCCTTAAACTTGTGCATTTTATATTCCAACGGAAACTGAAAACCCAATAACGAATTCCACTTCCTGGATGTTCGATAAATGAATTCGCGCATTTCACCTTCACCTCGCATTGACCGTTCCTCGTGTTACCCGTCCTGGCGTAACAAATGGTGGAATTTCTCCGTTAGTTCTGCAGAATATTTACCATTTATTAATCTATAGAACACGCAGAGTTCTGCAACATCTCTGCGGGGCTGTAAGCTGTCTAGATCTTTCGTAAGTCTGGAGTTACGTATTATTCGGATGGCACGCGGCTGAACTCTATCCAGCAACTGGAGAGCAGTGCCATATGTTCTACCCTAAACTTGACAGCAATATTCTATACAAGATCTAGTAAAGGTTTTATATATCTGGAGAACCTGATGCGATTTAAAAAACCGTCTGCATCTATTGAAGAACCCTAGGTTACGTGAATTCCATTTTAAATTATTGCTAATCTGAACACCAAGCAGACGAATTGAGTTACAACCCACAAAAGGGTTTTACCACAAAATGTTATTCGTTGTGACTTCTTTTACGCGAGAACATATATATTTGTGATCTTTTCTTGTTAAATGTGAACCGATTTTTACTCCCCACTCAAATATTGTACTCAGATCGGAACTAAGCGAAGTGACAACTTCCAGCCGTTTACCGTTTAACTCTGAAATAGTAGGCTCGACCTCTTCTAAATAGAAGATTGCAATGTTGCATCATCGGCAAAACTGTGGATAGGGTTCAACGTGCTATCCAACAAGTCATTAATGTATATATAACAAAAACAAAGTTGGTGACAAAACTGATCCTTGAAGGACTCCGGCATTTGGGGAGTGTGTCGTTGATCTTTCGATCTTTGAGAAAGCTTTTTATCCACTTCATGGTCATCAAATCCAAGCCGCATACCACAAGTTTACAAATGAGATTCTCATGCCAAACCTTGTCAAAAGCCTTGGATATATCCAAAGCGATTGCAAAGGCTTCTTCGTGGTGCTCAAGGGCGAGATTCCATCAATTGGAGCTAGAGGTATCTGATTACGATCGGTGGGGAGAATGAGCATATATACGACCTCCTTTTGGACTGCAGAATTCATGGGCCTATCCATGTCAGTACTTTGGGCTGACTTGGAGCTATATGTAACGGTAATTGAATCTATAGCCGTTAGTCGTCGATTTGGCTAAGTAATGGCATACAGTAGGACGTAAGTAAGTGAACCACGATAGAGTTGAGAGTGCCTCCCAAAACAGACTGGAAAGATAGAAACTAATCCATCCAAATTATTACCCATACTATAGCAAAGATATCAGGAGGTGTGCTTCAACTTACAAATGTGGTGCACTTGTGTAGGTTTTCAAGCCACCGAGTCCAACAAACGAGGGTAGTATCATGTCAATAGGATCTTCCAATCACATAGTATCACAACTGACAAACATCAAGAATAATAATCCCAAGAGTCACCATCACCCTTTGTTACCTTAATCTCATAAAAGTAATGATAACCTGTTGTTACCCCAAATACATATTCCGTTTACAGATTATCATAACTGACCAACCCTTATATATACAATACAATACAATATTATAAACAAAATCAAAACCCCAACAATTTGTTGTAAATAATTCGCAACAGTCAATTAGGAAACATTAAGCACGAGATTATTTATTAAATATCCGCATGATACAATTGAAACATTGACACAAACATAATTGAGTGGTCAAGCGGCCTTATACATTATTTATATATCATAAATGTGAAGGGTCTATTGCACAGCTCGGAATGAATATAAATATATAGCCATCACTCACCCTTCATCGTACATATTATATATTGTGTGTGTGTTGAACAAACTTTGACCAAGAATATTAATTAACCCTAATATACCCCATGTAAATACTCACTCGTACAAGTATAGATTTGTTCGTCTGTTTGTTTTTTCGAAATTTTCGACATAAAATAAAGTCATAAATGTCAATTTAAAATTTGTAATAACAATAAACAAACAACAATGAACGGGTCAAGATATATAAAATGATTATCGTGTGTATTCTCGAACAACACATAACCCTTCTAAAAATATGTATATGCGCGCGACATAAAACTACCCCTTTCTACTCGATATAAGTGGTCGAATAATTCTTATGAATTTATTGTGGTCATTACATCCCATTATACTCGTATATATCCAATTGACCGTTTAGAGGAGAAAGAGGATATATCACTCACCCCTTTGGCTATGTATATCGAAAAGGATACATCATACCTCGTGTATATATAGTACACGTAAGGTGAGTTAATTGAATGATCGAAAATTGAAGTAAACGAACAACAACAAAAAAACACTTAGAAGTCATGCAATATAATTAAAAGTAATAGAATTTGTCTTTTGACCACGACGACGTCTTTTAAGGGGTTAGAGATATAGAGACACCCTTGTATGTAGGTAATTTACGTCTTATGTTCTCTATATAGATGTTATTTGTTTTGTATATACTCGTATTAAATAGTAATTATGATTAAATATCGGCCGTCGTTTGTGTCGTACACATAAACTATGTAATAAACATTAAGGATGACAAGGACATTTGTATAGTTGCATGCAATAATGATATATTAATTAATAAACAAAACTTTTTGTGTAATTCAATTTTGTGTCGAATGATAGATGGATATCGATATAGTTGGAATGTTTACTTAGAAAATTATATCGAGGCGTGAGATATGGGTTGTATTCGTAATGATGGGGTGACAATTTTTAATTGGATTGACGAATATGACAAATATATCGAATGTGTGTGTTTTGTGACACGAAGAACGGTTTTATTATGTCCAAGGATTGAATTTGGCATTTCAGAGTTGTCAAATCATTTTATTTGGGTTACAATATACATAATCTGGAGACAATTCCGCAGTCAACAAATCGATTATCGATTACGAGCCAGCTCTTCATACTGTTGTAACCAGAAGGCACCAGATCGCTCTCTATGCCTGTGAAGCTACTTGATATCATGCCCGATATCAGAAATTCGCATTAAATTCCAAATTTCATGATTTGAAAAGAACTCGGTATGTGCCATCAACGTCCCGTTTAGATTTTTCTCACGATGTTAGAAACCATTTTTCGCACTCATCCGTCAAGGTCCAACTCGTACATCCATACATGACAACGGGTCTGATCAACACTCTGTATTATTTTTGCTCTTCTGCATTTGGAACATATTTCGATCTTCTAGAATCTGGGCGTAGAGGATATAAAGTCAGATTGACAGCGGCAAGGCGAACTTTGATATTCTCTTCCACAATATTATCGTGAGTGATGAGAGGTCCAAGATATTTGATTCTCATTACACCCTCAAACGTGCGGTTACAATAAGTGAATAATATGATTGCAACATTAAAAAGTATATACAGATCCCAGTGTAATTAAGAGCCGAGTAAATGAGGAAAGTTTTAGTCCTTCGAAGAAAAATGAGAAAACGGTTAGATTTAAACGGTTAAATTTAGTAGCCTTCGTCGACTGTGTCACGTATTATTTTTCTTTTCCCGATTTTTTATATATTTTTTAAAAAAAAAATATATAACTTTTGATATGGATGTTTGGAGAACCATTCAAACGTTCAGATAAGTGTTGTTCCTTTATTTCATTGGATTGCTTCCTTTTTTTCATTGTTACTTATTTCATTTTAGGTTTTTGGCCCGAAATCAAAACTATACATTATAAATTGTAAGTATTGTCATTTTTGTTTCACGTCTCGATTCACATGTCGATTCCCCTTGTCGTGTTGCGTTCTATGTTGGCCGGTAGGTCTCAATCTCTTAATGTAGGTAGCTTGATTGTCCAAAGTTTGTTACCCAATATTGACGAAATACGTCACCTTTTCTGTGGTTCACCAGTTGACATTCTTTGCTTTTCCGAAACTTTTTTGTCCCCCAATGTCTCGGACTCAGCTCTGGACATTGAGGGATTTAATCTAGTTAGGAAAGATAGGGTAGTTTCCCCACTTGGCTATGGTGGGCTGTGTATGTTTATAGGTAAACACTTGTCGTATAAACCTGTAAATATACCTCCTTCTATTTCTCGAATGTTGGTTTTCGATCTAGAATTCGTATTTGTTTGCATTTTTGTTAATTTGAAATAGAAAAATCCAAGCGCGACGGACTCACATTGGGCGGCTCCTTGGTCAGCGTCTGTTCTTCATATTAGAAGCGGCTGTTTTAAATACCTGGCAGTAGGTTTAAAATGCTGACAAAAAACCAATATGGCAGAGAATAATGAAGAAAATACTACGGTGCAGAGATTCGGATCCCCAGTACCGGCGATTTGTAGGAGTGTGGAAGCGGGCTCCCAGTCGTCGACATCATACGACCGCAATAATTCGACCAAGTCAAATAATGTAAATCCATTTGGACGTAGCTCCAAATTATCGAGATCACCAACATCGTCAATAAGTAGCCAAAACGATAAAGAAAACGAAGAACTTCGTAAGCCATCAGACCAAATACCAAATATGATATCTCAACCTAGTGTGGATCGCATGGAAAGCGTGAGCCAAGAAAACCTCTACGATGTCACTAGAGAAAACGCTGGTTTAAAAAAATCACTAGAAAACTTAATGCAACTCAATGGTCAACTCTTTAAAGAGGTTCAACAGCTTAAAGAAGAAATTGCTGTAATTAAAAGTGAGAAGAAACAAGTAAATGAAACCCAAAATGCTATAGTCGTCTATGAAACAGATGACGATGAATTGTTGAAAATAAACGCCAAAATAAAAAAAGGAAAGCAGAATCCTCACCTGAGGTGGAACAATCAATACAAGGCAGTAAGAAAACCACCAATAAACCAATCTGGTCAGCCATGCAAGGACTCAGTTAATCTGAAGAAGAATGTACAACTCCAAACAGCTAGCACATCTTTCGTGTAATTAATATTCTTAATGTTAGTGAGTACGAAACAATTAAACAAATAGTAAAAATAGTTCCAAACGTCAAATATAAGGTCACTGCACTGAAAATAATGTTTGGAAAGTGAATGCAGTTGATCCAGAAACCTACAGAATGTAAGCAAATGCAATTATTGCTCAAAACATCGAATGGTTCACGTATGAAAACAAAGCAGAGCAACAAATCAAAGTTATGGCCAGAGGACTACATCATACATGCCCAACTGATGAAATAATTGAGGAACTTAGTCAGAAAGGATTCAAAATCATAAATGCTGTAAACATTCTAAAGAAAAAGGTTACCAAAAACTCAAACGATGAAAGATTAACAATCAAAATCGGCCTACCCCTATTCATGCTAACATCTAACAACACCGAGAGCATTGATAAGATATATGGAATCAAAGCAATCTTAAACATGAAAGTCAAAATTGAGACATTAAAAAAGAACAGCAGTAGAATTCCACAATGCCACAACTGTCAGGCATATAACCATACTCGAAAATACTGCAATAGGGAGCCTAGATGTGTAAAGTGCGCTGGGAAACATCCATCAAAAGAATGCAACAAAAGTAGAAGCGATCCAGCGAAATGTATACACTGTGGGAATCACCACCCAGCAAATTACAGAGGCTGTGAAGTTGCCAAACAGCTGCAAAGAATGAGAAATAGTAAAAAAAATCCAACAGAGAACATCAGAACTCTTAGTTCTCAACCTAGGACGCCATCCTATCCAAACCACATCCCTCTTAATAGCGCGAAAGTTAGAGAAGGCACGACATATGCCCAAATGGCTGGCCAAACGGAAAAGGTCAAGAAAGGACCCAGTCAGGAAAATCATGTCCTGCAAGAAATACTGCAGAAGTTAACCACTATAAATTCTCATCTGGCGACGCAAGATCAACGACTAGAATCTATGAGTGAGCTACTAAAACAACAAGAAAAAAGACTAGAAACACTAGAAAATACATCGATGAACCAAAATAAAAAAATAACAGACGCGGCAGGTAAAACTAGAGAAATCATTGACTACCTTAATTCTTATCCATTCAAATTAAACAAGAAAACATAATGACACACTATTTAAGAATTGCTACCTGGAATGCAAATGGTCTTGCCCAACGCATTTCAGAATTAGAAGTATTTTTAAACACAAAAAACATTGATATATGCTTAATCTCAGAAAGTCACTCTACTAGAATCTCGTATTTCAAAATTCGTGGATACCAGTGCTATCAAGCTCTTCACCCAGCAGAGAGAGCTAGACGCGGAACAGCAATCTTCATCAAGGAAAGTATTAAACATCAAGAAGAACTTAAAATAGAGGAAGAAGCTATGCAAGTAGCAACTGTTTCTATTGAAACCAAAAACTACAAGAGCTACACTATATCAGCAATCTACTGTCCACCCAGATATAACCCAAAAAAGGAAGACTACATCAAACTTTTTTAATCGCTTGGTAAAAATTTCATTATTGGAGGTGATTTTAATGCAAAAAATATATTTTGGGGATCAAATCGAACTACTCCCAAAGGAAGAGAGCTATTTGAAGCAGGCAGAATATTAAAATGTGAGTTCCACTCCAGTAGAAAGCCAACCTACTGGCCTACAGACGTAAATAAAATTCCTGATCTTCTAGACTTCTATATATCCAGAAGTATCTCCGAAAATTACCTAGTAGTTGAAAATGAAGAAGGACTATCATCGGATCACTCTCCAGTCTTAATGACAATAAGCCCTCCAAGACTAACAAATAACAAACAAACTGGGAATACTTTCGCCAGCTAGTCGAAGAAAGCGTCAATCTACAGGTGCCGATCTCGAACGATCATATGATAGAAGAAGAGCTGAAAAATCTCATTGAAAGTATACAGAAAGTGGCATGGGAAAGTACTCCCATCCAGCATGATATAATACAGAAAAGTATAAGCTACCCAGTTGAAGTGAGAGACTTGGTTAACGAAAAAAGACGAGCTCGCAAGACTTGGCAGAGAACTAGAGCTCCTGAAGATAAAACAATCCTAAATAATCTGTGCAACAAACTTAAACTGCTTATAAAAGAGATCAAGAATGAGTCAGTAGCTTGCTTTCTAAGTAACCTGACAGGTAAATCTGACACGGACTATTCGTTGTGGAAGGCCACTAAAAGTCTAAAAAGACCTGCAAGTGCGACCCATAAAAAAAGCTGATGGAACCTGGGCTCGCAGCGATAAACAAAAAGCTGATCTTTTTGCCGAACACCTAGAAATTACCTTCAAACCACCAACTGGGCAGGTAGAGAATGAATATTTAACACCGGTCAACAAAATAGACGAGGTACCTCTCCTACCAGTCACTGTGAAAGAAATCAAAGAACAAGTAAAAAATCTTAAAGATAAAAAGGCTCCTGGTTACGACCTGATAACAGCAAAAATAATCAAAGCACTACCAGAAAAAGCACTACGGAAGCTACAGCACATAATCAATGCTGTCTTTAGACAAAGTTATGTTCCGAGACAGTGGAAAGTAGCAGAAATAATAATGATTGCTAAGCCTAATAAACCGTTAAATGACAAAACATCATACAGGCCAATCTCTTTATTAACAACCACATCAAAAATTTTCGAAAGATTGTTTCTGAAGAGACTCAAGCCAATTATAGAGACTAGGAAACTTATACCACCACATCAGTTTGGGTTTCGAGAAGGCCACTCAACAATAGAACAGGTACATAGAATCACTGATACGATTGAAGAGGCGTTGGAAGAGAAGAAGGTATGTTCAGCAGTATTCCTAGACGTAGCCCAAGCATTTGATAAGGTTTGGCACCATGGTCTGGAATTTAAGCTTCAACGAGATCTACCAAAACAACATTTTGAATTGCTTAAGTCATACATAAATGACCGTTATTTTCGAGTGAGACAAGAAGAAGAGTACTCAAAACTAAAGAAAATATTGGCAGGAGTCCCACAAGGTAGTGTGCTTGGCCCTGTGTTATACCTTCTGTATACAAATGATTTACCAAATATAGCAGAAGCCAGAATAGGGACTTTTGCTGATGACACTGCAATTATGACTACTGATATTAGTATTTTCGAGTCAACACGGAAACTACAAAATGCTGTTAATACAGTAAACACTTGGACAAAAACTTGGAGAATAATGTTAAACGAATCAAAATCAACACACATCAACTTCACCAACAAGAAAGTAGAATACATCCCGATTAGACTGAATTTTCAACAAATTCCTTACTCAGACAATGCGAAATACCTTGGCATGACACTAGACACTAAGCTTAGGTGGAAAGCACATGTTAAAAAGAAAAGACAAGAATTGAATTTTAAATTCAGAAAAATGCACATACGACATTCAACTTTGGGGATGTGCAAAGAAAACTACAGTTAAGAACATACAAACATTTCAAAATAAAGTACTACGTAGCATTGTCAATGCTCCATGGTATATTAGAAATGACAACCTCCATCGAGACCTTAACATGGAATACGTCAGTGATGAAATAATTAAGCTTGCAAGGAGTCATGTACTGCGACTGCAGCAACATGACAACGAGGAGCTGCGGAACCTACTGGATCACACCAATGGACCAAAGCGCCTAAAAAGAACAAAGCCTTTAGAATTAGTGGTTCCCTGAACTACTGAAATCAAAGGGACTGGACGAAATGGGATGAACCGATTTTTCTCATCCCATAAGATGCTACACTGCTTAAAAATACAAAACATTTACTAGATAATCACTGAGATTAGTTGTAATATTATACAGAAATATAGATTTCTTAAACAAATAATAAAAAAAATTTTTGTTAATAAACGTAGATATTTATTTGGGACTGTGTACAACCCACCTATAACAATCAAGAGGGTGTTATATATACACAATTTAAAAAATCCCTACTAGATATTCAACTTTTATTAAGCTATCTCACCTGCCAGTATGATGAAATATTCATCTCAGGTGACTTCAATTTTGATTTACTACAGGATAGTATGTTCTCTCGAATGTATTTGAATATTTTGCACAGTCTTAATGTATCAGTACATAATACTAGTGAACCAACTTATTTTTGTCCAACCACTAACGGTATCGCTTCTTCTCTTATTGACCATGTTTTATCGTTCACCGATAACTCTATTTCTTTTTTCAATCAATTATCTAGTATTCTCTACTAATTGTTACTCTCGCCCGGAGCCTAAAATGTTTAGTTTTAGGGATTTTTCTAATATAGATGATTCTCATTTAGCACTAGTTTGTAGCTCTATTCCTTGGGATAACATTTTTTCTCTTGATTCCTCTACTAGTCAAATTCAGTTTTCGATGGTTGCGTTCCTCTTAGATCAGTGGTAATTAAACCTAAATCTCCTCCATGGATGTCTGGAGAAATTATGGATGCAATCAGATTTAGGGTGGCTAAATTTCGCTTATGGAAAAGATTAGGAGATAGTAAGATATTTTTAGTCTACAAACAAGCTCGCAATAGGATAGTAAGATTAATTAGGGCATCTCTTCCTCCTAAGGTTTTGTGGCGTAATGTTCGAAATCTAGGTCTAGGCAGGTGTAGAAATAATGTTATTTTAGATTTTAAAGCTGGGGATATCAATTCTTATTTTATTAGCTCGAATCCAACTTTGGTTAGTCCTGTTGTTGATCTTATATCTGAAGAGTGTTCTAACTCTGTTTCATTTTCTAATATTTCCTTTGAGGAGTTACAGTCTGCTGTTTGGAAAGTAAAATCGGAATCGTCTGGTCTTGATAGGGTTAGTTTAAAATTGATGAAAAGAATTTTTCCTTAATTTTATCTTAACCTCTTCTTCGTTTCCTGAGCAATGGAAACTCAGTAAAATAATTCCAATTCCAAAAATTAGCAATCCTGTTGAGTTATCCCAATTTAGACCTGTCAGTATTTTAAGTTCCATTTCCAAAGCCTTTGAGATTGTAGTGAACAACCAAATTCAGTCCCATATAATTGATAATAGTTTAGTTAATGTCTTTCAATCTGGTTTTAGAAAGTGTCATGGCACGAATACTGCATTATTGAATATCAGCGATGATATTCGGCGTAGTATGGAAAACAGGGAACTGACTTCTCTCACTTTATTAGATTTTTCAAAGGCCTTTGATTTTTTGAATCACTCTCTATAACAAGCTTATCGCACAATTTAAATTTTCCCTTTCATCTGCTAGATTAGTTAAAAATTATTTATCGGACCGGTTCACAGACAGTTTTTTTTTTGGTAGTTGTTATTCTAATTTTCTTCCAGTTACTTCAGGTGTCCTTTAAGGTTCGGTACTGGGTCCTTTATTATTTTCTATGTACATTAATGAAATAGAATCCTCGTTTCACCATTGTTCGTTTCATATTTTTGCTGATGATGTCCAAATTTATAGAAATAGTAAGTTAGATCAGCATTCTATTGTTATTAATATTTCTCTGGTTAACGAGGATTTAGACAGAGTATATAATTGGTCTATTTCCAATGGACTCGTCTTGAATGCTAGTAAATCCCAATCTATGATTATATACAAAAAATCGTTAGATACGTTTTCGTTTCCTTGTATTAATCTTAATGGGTCAGTCATTCCGTTTTCAACTACTGTTAGGAATTTGGGGATAGTTTTTAACAAAACTCTTACATGGGGTGATCATTTAATAAAAGTTAGTAGAAAGGTATTTGGTTTACTTAGTTGTTTGTATAAAGTGGTAGGATTTACGGATAGTCAGTTTAAAAAGAGAATGTTTATGTCCTATCTCCTTCCGCATTTTCTTTATGGTGATGTTGTCTTATTTGGTATGTTTCAGGAAAATATGTCTATTCTAAAAAGATGTTTTAATGCGTGCACTCGTTTTATTTTCGGAATTAGGAAATTTGACCATATATCACCCTATACTAGGCTTGTTCTTGGTTGTAGTTTAACTAGTTCTTATGAGTTATGATGTATGAGTACCTTCAATTTTGTGGGAGTAAATTTACCCTCTAATGGATACCATCACACCTGGGTATTATACTTGATGGTAACAAAAGAGCCGAAATGAATATGTATTGTTGGATGCACGAGATGTTGAAGTTTCAGATAAATTTGTGAAGAAAATGGAGGAGTGAATTTCTCAAAAAGAGTATGGTGAAAGGACAGAAATGCTTTGAGTATATTGCACTTTTCAGAGTAGTCAAATTCTGGTATAACGCCAAAATTTAATATATTCGCTGTCTAACTCCTTAAATTATGTCATTAACGTAGTTCTGCACTTAATGGCATGAATAAAGCTAATCGATGATTCTATGCCGATGCGACCAGCTAAAAACGATAGTTCTCTTCAAGATAGTTATCGAATATATTACCCTGTAAGAGACCAATTCGGTAAAGATTATCTTTAAAGCGGAACTAGTAAGAACTAGTAAGAATCACCGCCATGATCTTTTTTTAGTGACAGTACTCTTTATACCGTTAAGATGGATTCACTAACTAACGACCGTAAACGGTGCAACTTCAACCTTAAAACCTAATATGTCAGAGGTTTTTATTATGTTTGGGAAACTTGGTATTGGTATATAAGTGACGTGCTCATCAAACTCCTTGACGTGCTCATCAAACCCTGAAAAGAACCAAGTAATGAAAACGGTCCAGACATGATATAGTGTACGAAAATATACGGATTCGTAAAAAAACATTAAAAACAATTAATCGGTTTGCTAAGTGATTTGCAGTATTGTCCGCCCTTTCGCTAGTAACTTGATAATTAATTGAAAATTTTTGGTAGACTACCATCGAGTAACCAATACAAGCCCCTCATTGTTAGTACTTTATGGCGGAAGACTATTTCAGATTCTACGATAGATTATGGCACTGTGAAGTCGTCTCGTGTCTCAGCAGAATCGAATTAGCGGACCTGAGTCTGTAACTCAGGACTGTATGATCGTCGGCTGAACTGACGAAAACTGACAGGGTCGTGCTCCGGTTCGATCATAATATATTTTTAGCCAAAAATTCGTAAAATTGTGGACATCCTTTCTTATAATAGACACAGAAACTAGAAATATTTGCCACCTCTAACATAGAAATCAATATTAAGTTGCTTCATATAGTTTTTACAGGTTTTAGTACCACGATGGTCAAAACTAACAACAGCTATACCATACGATGCTAAAGAAATGTCTTTGCCTACAACAGTGGAGCCAACATATAATTTATCAGTTCGATAAAACCTCTTTTGCCAATATCAAGACAACAACTACTAGATTCTACCTCATTCATCAGATGAAATTTATTTGGTTTCTACTTTAGTCTTGCTATGTGAAATCAACTCATGATTAGTTGGCCACATGAGGAAGACCAACTTGATGACAGCCAACTGTTTTTATTTCGGATGAGCCAGTTTCAAAAATATGCAATATCACATTTTTGAAAATGAATTTGTTGAGCTCAAAACGACAGATTGTAGGGTTTTTCAAAGATTCGTTTATTAAATCCGACGAGGAAAGGGTAAATTGGCATTCAAGATGTATGGACATTCCAAAATATGTTCAGAATATAACTATAATTGGCAGTAGATGCCAGGCTCACAGCAGTACTTTACAACTGACTAAACACACGCTAAAGCTTATTTCAATTATATATATGATATCTTAACTGCATTGAAAATCTCACTACGTAGCATTATTTGAAAGGATGGACGTAGCTTTGAACATGAATATTTTTCATCAACAGATTGGCCAGCTGATCAGAATCATGTTTCTAAGAGAGTCAATCTTAACTGTGATTTACAGAGAAATAGGATATGGTCTTAACCATCAACGTATTAAGACCCGAACTAGTTCATTCAGCATGTCTGCTATTCGATCAAAGCTTATCAAATTCACGGATGTGAAGTCATCCCGAAAATCCATCCCGAAAAACGTCTTTTCATAATATGTCTGCTAAATATAAAAATATTCACGTGTTTTAACTGACTGCACGAAAAACAGCAAAACCTGCGTAACACGGAAACTCAGCCCGAAAAATTATTGGTTTTAAACAAATAATATGTACATAATAGATAATTATTGATTAATTATGTTTATAATAAATAAAAAAATAATGTAAATAATCCTATCGAAAAGTTTTTTATTTGTGCAAAAGTTGTTTAACTTGATTGGTGATAATCATAGAAAAAAATTAGAAGATATCTTAATGAACTGTATACGTATGTAAGAACTACCCATTTATTAAGCGCTGTATAAAAATTCACTGTACAACGGGGAGCGGTTCGTCAATGGTGAATGCTACATCGTTCTAAAACACTAATCGCTATATCAACGCGATGGCCAGAAGGGTGTTCATTACTCAGAAAGTTCAAAATTCATTAATTAACTTAACAAAATTAATCATAGAGAGCGATTTCAATTTTGATTTGGAACCTAAACCACAACTGTCAAGAAAACCCAATGATAGTACGAGCCCATATATATATAAAGTCCCTTTTTTCAAGATTTTAAAAATATTATGGACGAGGTGTGCATAATGCAGACAGCTCTACAAACGTTGGGGGGCTTAACAGTTTTTACAATAAAAATGTTCAGGACTTATTTTTGTAAAAATACATGACATATTTGCCATTATGGGCAGGCATTGTAAGTGATGGTATGAGACATAGTAACAGTCATGTGGAAAATTACTTCGCCACTGTAAAACGCAGATTTAAAACGGCAGTCAATATTGGAAAAATACCGACAAAAATTGGACGTTTCACCAAAAATATTCATTCATCGACAAATCGTGGCTGGTATCCCAAAAAATGTTGTTAAGCCAAAACAAAATGAACTAACCGTTACCCCGCAATTAGAGATATCTCAAACAACTGACAGAAATCTAACCATTCAGGACTCTCAATTATATAAGTCACTATGGAAACGTAAAGCGAAAGATGTTACTACTCCACAAAGTAAACCGTCATCTTCCTTTAATCTGAACAAAATAAAAGAATTAGGAGCTCGAACGCCGCAGGAGCAATCAATTGCCACATTGAAATTGTTAAGTCCACTTTCGAAAGGGGACAGTGATTTCAGAACTCCAAAACGGACACAAAAAGTGGTAAAGAAAGTATTGCAACTTCATCCAAACAAAACAGGTAAAAGTAATACATTACCAGTTCTCCAGAACGGAACCAAAATCTGCACTTACTATTCTTATACGTGTGGCTTTGATTCGTTAATACAAACTTTAGCTGCAGCAGTAATTTCTTTGGGAATATTGAATAGTGGTATTCGGCAAGGAAGAGCAAAGAGTTTGATAGAACAACTGTTAGAGAATCATTTGAAACATTCTTATGATACGAGAAAAGAACTGCTTTTTGAAATTTTTGGACTACAATAGAATTGTGAGTGCAATATCCAAGATGTTTCAACATACATTCTAAAAAGTCTCCCGAGTTTAAAAGTTCAATTTGTATGCAAGAATTGTGGAACAATAGTTGCAAATGAGCGACATTTTTTATTAATTAATTTGTTAACGTTGATAGATGTAGGATTTTCAAAACTCAGCGAATGCATAGAAGAAGTTTCAAATCAAAGCTGACCAGTGTGTTTGGATAATATGAGTCATCCCTTAGACCAATATTGAATCAAATCGTTAATCCATCCAAAGGAATAACTTTCATAATCGGTTTATGTTTTAGCGTAACTATGTTTCCTCTTAAATATATTCATAAAATTTATTTAAAATTGAACAAAATTTTTCCGTAAATAAAATTTCGGGATAGATTTCCGTTTTACGCAAATTTTATTAGCTTTTCGGGCTGATAGTAAAGCACTCTAAATATTTAGCAAAGACACATTTTGAAAAGTCATTTTCAGGCTGAGAGGCATTTTGAGGCCAACTTAACATGCATATCAAATTCATAAAAGCTCAACACGGGAGGTCACTTAATTTAAGTTTATTAGCAAATGAAATCAAAATTATTGATCATATGCAAGTTGTGAACTAGACATAAGAAGAAGGCCAAATAATTTTCATAGATTCTATATAAGCTCTGACACCGAATATCGATGGATAATCAGCTTAAACATGGCTACGAAATTGTCGATCGTTTGGCTAACCAACTAAATGAAATTAAATCAACTGTAACCCTGTAGCTGCCTAATACGAAATATTACATTACCCGAAATGGTTTTGTGTTAATGCGAGCACATAGCATTTTCATTTTCTCCGGACATTACCATTAAATCTACAATTACGCGCCATAGTCATCCCTTAGAAATGGTATTCATCTCGTATATAGATGAACATATAATATATCCTTAACGTATAATAAAAGGGATAAACTATGTATACATAGTTATAAGAAAAGGCAACACGGAAAACCTCAAATAAAATAATTAAAAATCATCGTTTCACGTCTTCATCATATTTAAAACCAAACACATAACGTTTCTTCTCGTATTTCTTCCGACTTTTTTTTTTTTTTTTTTAAATTTTCATTAAACGTAAGAAAATGGAAATATCAAGCCCATTTTGGTTTCTTACTAATAGCTTATTTTTCTCAATACCAACATTTAAAATTTTCATTATTATACACTGTGCGTTGTATACATTCATACACACACACACACACACACACGTATATACATCATATCTAAGAAAGAAACTTTTCCATTTCCATCATCATCGTCATCGCATAATCAGCGCACATTTTTTTGTTTTCTTAATATTCCTCGCGTCTTTATATCCCAGCATAAGGATAAATGAGGTATAACACGCTTAAATTTTATAGTCATGTAACAATTGCCATGGATGAAAATTTTCACTTTTTCTTCCCAACAAAGAAAAAAAATAAAATACAAAATGAAAGTTTGTCATATATACGTAATGGGTGTATGTAAGAAAATTTTACCATCGAGGGCGATATTTTTTTGAAAATGTTTAATTGAATTTTGCTCTGCTATTCTGCGTGAGAGATGCGATGTGTATACACATATACAAACATACATAGTTAAAGAAAGGGTTGTACATTTTTTATCATCCCTCGCAAATGATTAAAACCATGGATGTCGGTTAAATGAATAATGATGATTAATATATGTTAATACAGGGTGATTTCAAAAAAGGTTGGCAGAATCTACTATTTACCCGCGAATATCGATGGTCGCTTTTACCTCGGCATGTGATTCAAAAAATGATTCGTGACCATATGGTACGATCACAAGCAAGGTAAATATTTTACAGGGATTTGATTAGAGATCACCTTGATTGCATTTTAAACGGCAACAATACCTTTCTGGACATAAAAATCGAGTCCGGCTAAACGCTTATCATTTATTTTCAAAATAATTTTTGTTTGACCTTGAAGGTACTGGAAACGTCATCAAGACCTTTAAGAAAAAACTAGAAAAATTCATCTAAAAGTCCGGTCTCTGCTTACCATGACACAAGAGAAGGTTTCCAAAACACAAGAGAAACTTTTATATTGCTAAGAGATTTTATTACAACAAAAGTTCATGGTTGAACGTGAACGAATCGGCAACGTCATCAAGACTTATACAGACTAGTATCATATACTTTCCAAACCACAAGCAAGGTGTTATATTACTTATTAGTCTTATAACAACAACAATTCATATTTGACCTTGAAAGCACTGGAAACGTTATCAAATCTTTTGAAACTTTTGCATAGACAAAAATCGAACTTGGTTCAAAGGCAGGTCTCTGCTTTCCATATATTTTCATCAGCATAAGATATTTTAGAACTAAAGCATTTTATTATATTAAAAATTCATATTTGACCTTGAGATGATCTTAAAACTGCTGGCAACTTCATCAAGACCTTTTCAAGCACAAAAATGATACTGGCCTTAAAGTTAGGTCTCTGATTTTCCTATACTTTTCAGAACTAAAACCAGGTTTAATATTTTTAAAGAATTACATTATATCCAAAAAAAATTGTGTTAGCCCTTGATATGACCTTGAAGGCACTGAAAACACCATCAAAACAGTTTTAGAAACTAAAACCGAACTGGACTAAAGTCAGGTCTCCGCTTTCCATATACTTTCCAGAACCCAAGCCATTTTAAGAGATTTTATCATATTAAAAATTTGATTTTGACCTTTAAGGTAGTGGAGACCTTAACAAAACCTTTCTAGATCCAAAAATCGAACTGGGCTGAAAGTTTCTGCTTTTAATATATTTCCATAACTCAACAAATTGTATTATATCCAAAAATTTGTGTTTGACCTTCATATAACCTTGAAGGTACTTTAAACGCCATCAACCCATTTCATGGGTCTAAACCCGAACTCGGCTAAATGATTTCGATATACTTTTCAAAACATAAGAAGATTTAATATTTCAAAGAGATTTTCTTATATAAAACTTTGTGTTTGACCTTGAGATGATCTTGAAGGCACTGGAAAAGTTATCAAGACCTTTAAAATTTTTCCAGTCAAAAAATCGACATTGGCGAAATTGTTCGATGTTATAAGCACCTATTAACAAAAGCATTCGAAGTATTATCAGCTGATAAATTAGGGCACTATGTAGAAAATTGCATATTTACTATAAAAAATTATAGTTAACTGTGGCTTCACTGCAGTTTAAATCATATATTTGAAGATTTTTGGGTAATCCACTAACATCAGTTAACTGTGAATGCCTTAATGTTTGTTTTGTCTCAAAAAGCATTAACTATAGTATTCTGCTGTTAAAATCAATATTCTTTCAAGGTCATTTCAAAGTCAAACACATGAAAGTCTAAAGAGATCGAGTTTAGATTCAACAGCGATGTTTTCCAACAGACGACAGTGATCGAAAGGAGATCATTACCACGAAGGGTATACAGGTGCAACTGATTAAGAGACTTGAGTCACATATTCAATTGTAGCTCGAACCAAAGGTAATGTTTAACGATTACTGTAAGCAGGTCACGGTAAATATGATTATATTGTGGGATACCTGGGTTATCTCTCTCAAATGTGTTTGAAAAGTCTGTTTAGCAATTGTCCTATGTTAGTGGTCATATGTGATGACGTTGATCAACCAGTATAAAACCAAGCTGAGCTAATGTAATGGTCAATATGGAATTGAGACAAAATCCAACTGAAAGTATTATAAATTTTTTAATTTTGGAGTTCATTATTGAGAAAAGAGAGAAAAAGAGACGGTTTCTCTTCGAAATATTAAGCAGTAATTACAGTCGAATTCAAACGAAAGGGATATCAAAGAACAGATGCTACTGTCGATAATAGCCCCAATAGAAACAGGATGTAATATGTAGATTGCCTATGCGAATGAACCATATAGCCTTATTTACATGATTTGGCTTTGGTGTAGAAAGAACGTTAATGGAGAACTGTAGAAGAGTAAGAAGTGTTTCGGTAATCGAAACAAGTCGAATAGACGTCTCTTATCGAAGAAAAAGAAACTGGATCGTATACTAGCTATTTATAGGAATTATATGTTATGGAATGATTGAGAACAGCTCTCATTAGATATATAGTTTCGGTATGATAACCAAGATTAATGGCTTATCATATATTATTGTATAGGCAAAAATCATCACACAAAAGACCAACATGATGAAAAGGCCGATAGAGGCAAGATATATATATATATATATATATATATATATATATATATATATATATATATATATATATATATATATATATAAGTATAAGGCCAACATGGACATGAAGCCGTCATTGATCAAAAGACGACATGTACAGAAAACCATTATGGAGAAGAAGCCACATTTAACAAGAGAGTGCATTAGAACGGACACGAAAAAACGTCCGAACGGAAAAGAGACCGCATTGGAGAAGAGGGCGCATTAGAAAAAAGACTTAGAACAGATAGATAGAAGATCGACATTGGTGAGAGTCCGCACTTGAAACAGCTCACAATGGGTCAAAGGCTGAAATGGATAAAATCCGAAATAGACAAAAGGCCGACATGAAACCAGCAACAATGTGACTATCAGATTATCATAATTATTATTAAATGAGTCTTTATCATGGAGTTGGCTTACTTCAGTTGGCACATTTGCACTGCTTTACCTGTATTACCTACTGGTCATATTCAGAAGAATTTGTACTATAATATTTTCAAAATAGCCAGTACAATTTATAGCCTTGGGGCGCATGGTTTCCATTTTAGTCAGACCTTAATCTCGTGTCCGGATAAATAAATATATATATATATATATATATATATATATATATATATATATATATATATATATATATATTTATATTTATATATATATATTTATATATATATATATATATATATATATATATATATATATATATATATATATATATATATATATATATATATATAAAGCCGACATTGAATAAAAGGTAAAAGACCAATACGGAAGAAATGCCGACGTTGACAAAAAACCGACAAGGACAAAAACCCATTATGGAGAAGAGACCGCAAGGGAGAAGTGAGCGCATTAGATAAAGGTGTACTTGGTGCTTGGTACAAAGGTGCTTTACCTGTATATAACGGGTGATTTTTTTGTGGTTAGGATTTTCATGCATTAGTATTTGACAGATCACGCGGGATTTCAGACAAGGTGTCAAAGAGAAAGATGCTCAGTATGCTTTGACATTTCATAACTGAAGCCAAACGATCTGCCACAACGTCAAATTTTCAGTGAATGGGCCCTAGAAAAGTTGGCAGAAAATCCGCTTTTTTATCGACAAATTTTGTTCAGCGATGAGGCTCATTTCTGGTTGAATGGCTACGTAAATAAGCAAAATTGCCGCATTTGGAGTGAAGAGCAACCAGAAGCCGTTCAAGAACTGCCCATGCATCCCGAAAAATGCACTGTTTGGTGTGGTTTGTACGCTGGTGGAATCATTGGACCGTATTTTTTCAAAGATGCTGTTGGTCGCAACGTTACGGTGAATGGCGATCGCTATCGTTCGATGCTAACAAACTTTTTGTTGCCAAAAATGGAAGAACTGAACTTAGTTGACATGTGGTTTCAACAAGATGGCGCTACATGCCACACAGCTCGCGATTCTATGGCCATTTTGAGGGAAAACTTCGGAGAACAATTCATCTCAAGAAATGGCCCGGTAAGTTGGCCACCAAGATCATGCGATTTGACGCCTTTAGACTATTTTTTGTGGGGCTACGTCAAGTCTAAAGTCTACAGAAATAAGCCAGCAACTATTCCAGTTTTGGAAGACAACATTTCCGAAGAAATTCGGGCTATTCCGGCCGAAATGCTCGAAAAAGTTGCCCAAAATTGGACTTTCCGAATGGACCACCTAAGACGCAGCCGCGGTCAACATTTAAATGAAATTATCTTCAAAAAGTAAATGTCATGGACCAATCTAACGTTTCAAATAAAGAACCGATGAGATTTTGCAAATTTTATGCGTTTTTTTTTAAAAAAAAGTTCTCAAGCTCTTAAAAAATCACCCGTTATAACCCACTGGTTCAGATTCAGAAGAAATTGAACTATAATATTTTCAAAATGACTAGTATAATTTATAGCTTATAATTTATAGTCTATTCCTTTAACACATACAACATCCACAGGGTATAGCTTACATACAGTCATCATAATATTCCTTAACTATCTCTACATTTTAGAATCCCATTTGCATTTCACTTATCGGATTTTATCTAGATTTTCTAGTTCAGCATTTCGATGCTTTATAAAGAACCTCACAGACAGACGGACGAGCATAGTGAGAATATAAACTGTATACAATGTAAGTCAGCTAAAAGTAATAAAGTTGGAATGAAGTAGATGAAACATATACAAAACATTCCCTAAACTTCCATATAAGCGTAATTATGAGATTTAGGAGGTCTTTCGTGTCGGACGGTTCGGACGGTTTGTCGTAGTTTCTAAGTATAAAGCTAAGCTTCAAATCTCACTTGAGTCAAATCATGCAAGTAGGTATGCCATTATACCCCAAAGCATGTGTGAGAGTTATGATTATTGTCCTCTTTGATCAGCTATACTAGTCTTAATGGCAAAATTATTAATTCCTACCGATCATAATCAGATCACCCCACCCCTATTGAAATCAACCGAAATTCTTACACAATATATCGGTATACTGCACCTTTATGTCTCTGGCTATTATCCATCAATTTCTAAATCACACTGTATATTGTTATAAACAAAGTATAAAATTTTGTATTTTTGCCGTTTTTCTTCCAAGATATTTTTTAAGAAAAATACAAAATAAAAAACAAAAAATATTAAAATACGCCGAGAGTTGAAAAAAGGGTTGTGTTCATTATTTGAAATATATAAGGGATTTATTTATATTTTCTACGTATCGCACATACATATTTATGTATATATGTTGTCTATATGCGAAGCCAAAATTAAAAATTTTCTAATTTACCCACCCTCAACCAACCATCATCACCAACCCCCACCTCCCCCTTACCCTTAAGATTTGTTTCTATCTAATTTTAATCTAAAAAATTCCACAGTGTTTCTCGTGTACATGCTCTCGTATATATATACACACAATCAAAATCAATGGATGAATGGATGGATGGTTGATGTTTAGAGGGTTGAAAATCCTTTTCAAAGCAACCGAAAAAAAGGGTTGTAAAAATTTCTTAATTCTATCTCTTTTCTATATACTTTATATTTTTTAATAAATCCAATCTCTTAAAAATGTTTATACAAAATACATTAAAAAAAAAAGTTTTTCATTTTTTTTTCCAACTCTGCTTTTCCTTCAACATCAACATCTCTCACACAGTGTTTCTGTTTTTTAAGAATTTCCTTCTTGCGAAATAAGAAGTATAAAAAATAACTTTTACTTTTCGAAAAAAAAAAAAAAAAAAAATTAAAAAAAACGAAAAAACAAAAAAAAAGAAAATTTTCGGGAAAAAAGGGTTGTGTTTTCCTATACATAATGAAACTCAATGTTTATTGCTTCACTGTTTATTTTTTTTTTCGTTTTAATTTTATTTCGCTTCATTTAGAGAGATGTGGAATTACAAAAAAAAAAATGGAAAATGAAAGGAATGAAAATTACGCCATCTTTAATTTTCTTGTCATTTTCTTTTTTAAGAATTATATGTTGTATGTATATAGCGACTCGTATATACACATATATATATCGAGTATATGGACTATATATATAGATTCAACTGTGCGTTGATTAAATAATTTACCGTTTACTTCTTTAAGTCGTTGTTTTTCCATTTTACTTATTTTCCTTGTTTTAATCGATTTTTCTTTTTCGCTATTCTTCGTACATTATATGTACTCACACACACATAAAACAAAAATGTAATTTCATTAAACAAAAATGAGATGGGAAAATGGATGTGTATGATTATTTATTTTCTTTGCCGAGGTGATTGATTGAATTCCCATGGTGCGGTATTTGGATTTGTTATTTATTTGAATATTTAATTGATGTGTACACGTTCGGATGTGCGTCGAGAGACTTCAACGAATTTTCAATGACGGAAATTGTGAGTCGATATAGTCGGTGTTCGTCACTAAGTACGAACCTATGTCTCATTTTGTGGAATACATTGTGGAACAATAACCCAGTTTCGTAAATTATCGAGATGATCGATTTTGTACTGAAATGAGCCTCAGCAAAAATGTAATGAATCACGAAATGTTTGACTGTCAAATAGAAACATAGGGCGTCTACTAGACTGGACCATATTACACTCTGTTGGATCACTGTTGGGATATTACATGTAAAAAACGAAGACAATATCATTCACAATGCCATCTATTATGAATTAACATAGATAAATGGGTATTTGCAAAATCAGTTAGTTTTCAAGGCCGCGTTAAAAGTTGGAAATCAATTTTTTGACATTCAGCAGTCGAAAAAAATTCTACACAGTTAATTATTTCACAAATTCTATTCATAAAACAGTAAGAATATTTTTTAACAGATGGCGTTTTAGTTACAATTAAATTTAATAAGAGATGGCACGCGTTAGTTTTTTTTATACATGAAATCGTTTTATACGTTTTTTACATTTAGATTGTAAAACTAATCTTATGTAAATAACACAACACGTTTTCTACATGAAAAAAGCCAATAGTAGTTGGATTCCCATGATTTACCAAGTTGTTATGCTATCATTTGTCATTTATGCTATCATTTGTCTCTTTCAAAGTTCTCTTTCGCGAGTTCAAGTCTAATCCTAGTATGGCCTGGTGATTTCCATCTCCACTTTCGTCTATTTATCTGTATCTGACCGATTTCTTTTCTATGCAGTTTAATGTAAGTTATGGTGATAGTCAAGAAGTACTTAAGTATTCGTCGAAGTCACTTGTTTACGAACACCTGTATGATTTTTCTCAATTTTTCTGAGTGTTTCCATCTCTCACATCCATACAGTACTGTAGTACTCATTTCACACACGAGTTGGCCATTTGTATTGTGGTCTCGCGACCTCGCGTGACCGGGTAGAAGAATTCCAGACTTTATTTAACATGCCTTCCTCTATCCCACACCCCTGTTTTCGCAATTGTGCTGCCAAGGTATACACATAGCTGAGTGTTTGAGAGTGAGCAGACACCTATCTGAACTGTATAGTTCAAATCATTGAGTTTATCTGTGTTGATTCACCTATGCCGCATTTAGTTGGTACTTTTATAGCTTAAATTGACAGAGTTTCTTAATCATTTTCCATGTATCATCACTATCCACCGCCCAGGGCTACTGGGTTTGGCATATTGGAATGCTGGGAGAGATATTTCTTATATGTTCCGAAGCGGCAAATGATAATGGAGAGAAGTTGGCGAGTTAGTTCTTACCATGTGAGCATTGATTGATAACTTGTCGCTGACTCAATCAGATTTTTCAAATCAACTACTGTATTTTGAGAGGAAGTCACAGTGTTAATTATGGTGCCCTTGGCACTTATCTATCTATATAAATAAGACTAGTCCGATATTCTTATAGTTGTGTTATATATAATGAATCTTCGTACTGTACGACAGAGAGATCCTCGACCGTAACATACCTATCAAATTGATTGATTGTGGAAGCGTAGTTTGTAGCCGGTTAGTTATTTCGCGACATAAACGCAATCACAAAATTTCCAGTGATATCAACAATTTGTAAACGCCATCTTCAGGTGAAGATCTCAATTGACTGCGTGATTTAAAATTTCTTAGAGCATTATTTCAATATAGTCATCTGCTGTTCTAGACTTGGAGGGTTACCATTTTATAAATTTTGTCGGAAAGGTTCTCTTGATTGTGATACCAAAAGGCGTTGTCAGTGCTAATATTTATAAATTAGAGATTTTTTGGAGAACATCAGATCCTGTGCTGCATTCTTCCGGTGTGTTCCGCTTGCGGCGTTTGACTGAATTTTAAGTCATCGTTTTTGATTTTGTACAAACTGAATTACACGTCATTGTAAAGCAACCATAGTTAATAACTTGATAACGTCAACTGCAACGACGCTTAGACACCCTTGAGTATTTTATAAACGGTATACGTAAGTAAACACCTTTGTACTCTTGTCACCACCGGTGATGTTAGGTTTCTTAATCGGGTTAAATTGGCTTCCTGCGTTTAGTACGTATTCCTTACCGCCCTAACGGGCAAGCACGTTGGATAATACGTGAGCTTTGTCTAAGAGCTTTGACTTTGAGCAAATTTAGTAACTTCGTTTTTTACGACATCAAATTTAAGGCCTTACGGTGCATCTACTATGCGACAAAGTACCATTTTGTGACTGCGTTGAATTATTGTTTTGTTAAGTGACATCCCCCCAATTCGATGTGCATGGATTACTATTGGTTAGATCATAAATGTACAATAAGTAGACTCTTCTTGAGGAATTTCATTATTAATTTCCACTCTTAACTTTCTATCTGATGTACTCTTGTGTAAGAATATAGTATTCTGTACATTGTATGGTTACAATTGTAGAATGATTACTGTGCAATCCAAATTGATGATTTAAAAGAAGAAAGATCTTTGAAAAGAAGATCAATTAAGAGTATCAATAGCAGCTGATTGAGCAGTTTTGACACTACCGGTAATATGATTCCCTTGTTACGGTATACTAATTATTTATTTATTCAGTCGAAGAGTTTACGACATTTCTTCATTAAATTGAACTTCTGGCGATTATAGTACGCCTCTGCGTCTTGTTTATGGCTGGAATATGGTTTCGAGACGTTCTGCAAACCTTATTGCTTTTGAACATTCTATTTGGTCTATTCGTGATCCGCAGTTCTACTAGGTAGACTCTGATGCAACACCCCATGAGCTGTTGGTCGGAGCAAGACTGCCTGGAGTACCGGAGGTGGCGTGAGACTTCATTTCACATTTGTAAGCAATTTTAACGTGATTTCGCAGTATAAAATCGAGGGTTGTCATGCTGAAAAATCAGTTCGGATACATTAAGTATTTTTTCCAGTACTCAATCGCATTATTTGGATTCGTTTGTGTTCTATAGTAATTGAGCATCGGCTCCACATCACATACAAATCCAGAAAACCATCAAAGACAATTAAAGTTTGA
Organism: Tipula lateralis; assembly: GCA_963932295.1. NCBI lineage: Eukaryota > Metazoa > Arthropoda > Insecta > Diptera > Tipulidae > Tipula > Tipula lateralis. Next base: position 27,721,944 of record OZ010737.1, read on the forward strand.
ACAGAATTTCACCAAGGACCCCAGTCTTGGACGCACTTTGAGAAAAATGAAATTTTCCCCTGAATTTGGAACATATTCTAAATAAAAATTCGGAGAATAAGAAATAAATAAGGAGAAGAAGAAGTAATCGTTGAGCCCTTCTTGTACTCCTGCCTTTCATACTCTCCTCATAGACTGCACTATATTGGATCACAATTTCCATTTAATGATGAACTGACTATCTTGACTATACCGTATATTTTGCGCTTCATTCGAAGAACAATCAGCTTTCGGGTGAAAAATTGTACAGAATATCTTGAAAAGCATATTATTTTATAAGACTCAAGTGGATTAAATGGGACATATTGGTGTAGATTTAGACTCAGAGGGTCATTCAATCGATATTTCGGATCTTATATATATAACATCGGATCTAACCAACACTTTGATCAATTGGATTAATCTCTAAAACATGTATGATTCCTCTACTAAATTCTTTTGAATTCTGATAATGATGATGAAGAAACTACTTTACAGAACACACAGATGTGACAGCTTGAAAAGACGCAACGTCTCAATGGCTGGTTGATTCAGCGCCTTAGCTTGAAGTTTAAAGCATTACTCTCACCTCTGTCACGCTTACAGCCCAGGTTCATGTCATAACAAGCCTATAATCACTATACTAACTATGGGCGAAATTAGGGACCCCTAACACAGTTACGGCAAAGTTGGAGAGAGAATTCTTAAAGGATTCTGAAGTGTAATGTTGTGGCGTATTTTAGTAAGTTTACAGTTAATAAATCCGAATTTTAGAGTGGAAAATCTTGTAATTCGTTAACCCTTTCGTGCCACGATTGAACTCTACTTATACGAATCGCCACTACTTTCACAAATCGCCACGAGAAGATGGATTGGATATTTTTGATCAAGTGGTCATTCAATGACTTCATCCTCAGATTGAGTCCGACCTAGCGAATTACAACATATGCAAGTACAACTCAAAATACAAATAAAATTGATAGAGCATCACGTTACATTGGTGGCCCTTACATACGGCCCTTTTTTTAGAGAACATTACAATACGCGTCAATACCGTCTGACACAGCCTTCCAAACAATTTTCAACTACCTCCTGGCTAATCTTATACAGCACGGACAAATAAAATTTCTTCAATATCTGCCTTCTATCAATAGTAGGTAGCAAGTTTGCGCTTCTAACAGCACAGATATTTTACAAGGAAGTCTCATGCTGTAACAAAAGTAAACACCACCAACGAATGCGGGCATTTATAAATACAGCAGCATATGCAGCCAGGTTCGTTTCATGTCGCAACAAGCTTAGTTACCAAGCAGGCGAAAACAGGGCACTAGTCGTCACAAACATAATCATGCAGAATAAAAATTCACTTGCGAGGGAGTACTGTAGCGCGCGTTCAGTAAGTACCGTACAGTATCGTAGTTAAATATCTTGAATTGATTGAACACTATACTTATACGAATGCCGGATGAGATGGATTTGGAATTTTCGATCAACCGGTCATTCAGTGACGTCATCATCAGATCGAAACCGGGCCAAGCTCGAATTCCAACCTGTACATCTCAAAATATAAATCAAAATCATACCTGAGTATAATATATACAGGAGGTGATAATTCGGTTAGGAAACCATGCAAATTGCACTCTTTCTTGGATTTTGTTAGACACTCAGAAGAGCAAGATCTTTACTCTTTTAGATTTTACTCGAAAATGTAGACCAAGGGTAACAGCAAGATGACACTCCCCATATCAAATCAATTATTTCCACTGTGTAGCAGTGTAGCAGCATATATACAGTGTTGGGACAGATAGATGGTCCTTACGTTTAGCTCGAGTTTCTTGGAGAGCCACGAATTCTAACCGATTCTTTTTAGACATGTTATAAGGCACGCTGATCTTAATCTCGTATTCGAGTACTAAAATTAAGATAGTCAACGGATGCGGTTCATCAGTCCAGTGACATATGTTTGCATCAGCCTTGAGACAGATGGTCTTTACGTTTAGGAAATCGAGTTTTATGGAGAGACACGAACTCTAACCGATTTTGTTTAGACATGTGATAAGGCACGCTGATCTTAACATCGTGTTCGAGTACTAAAGTTAAGATAGTTAACGGAGTCGGTTCGTCAGTCCAATGCGACATTTATGTTTGTGTCATATACGACACAAACTGATGATGGCGACAATTTTTGCGATAAGAAGGTTGAATCAAAAATTTTCGGTTATCATCGCCGTATGTGTTCGATTTATTTTTCGCACAAAGCGCCATTTCGAGTTTTCTCGAAGCACAAAAACAAAACACTGTAAAAAATTGCGTATCCTTTACCATTCGTTCTAAGAAAAATGTGTGTACATAAAATGTTTTCTTCATCATCATCGTGATGATGATCACCATCACCATCATCAAAGCATGTAGCACACAAGCAACATCTTTAACCGTCTTTTTATATATATATGTATGTACGAGTATATATACGAGTGTGTATACTCGTATATTAAGATTTTTCTCGACTCGAATTAAAAACAAAAAAAAAAGAAAATTTTTTGAGTAGGATTTTTAATTTTTTTTTTCATTATCTTGGGTATGATGATTTCGAAACTAAGGACGGCGGTGGTTGGGTATCGGGAGGGATGTAGAGGTGGAGGAGGGGGGAGGGGGTGAGATTTTAAGAAGGATGTTAGAAAATTTTAGGTTAGAAAATTTTTATTATTATTATTCGTAGGCAGTAAAAAATACTGAAAGGGTGTCGTATGGATAAGAAAAACGTTTTTTTTGTCGGTTCTCGGGAAATATTAGATTTTTTCTCGTCTTCTTCGTTTTGTTTAATTTACGAATATTAAGATTGTAAGTTAAGAGGAGTATATGGTACGAGATATATGTATGTATATATATACGGGCACACACATCTATATATAGAAAGTGAAATGGGGAACCGAAAATTAATCAATACGTCGTGTATTGCTATATAGAGTTACTTATTAATATATTTTTTTTCTTCCTCTTGTGTTTTTTTGGGATGCGTCGATGGGTGGCGGTGGTGGAGGTGGTCTGAGGTCGGCCGTGGTGTGTGGGGTATATATAAATTTTAAATTTAACGCGTTTTTATTGATAGATTTCTTATGGCAAATGAAAGTTATTTATTATTCGTATTCGTTTTGTTGCTCTCGTCTTGTGAATATAATTTTCAAATATGGCCGAATGAAAATTTTTTACGCATGTATTTCTTCTTCAGATTAATGAATACATATATATATGTACATCTATCTATCCAGATGCTCATATACCAACATCACTATACATATATATTGGTACACGCAGCGAACACACAAAAAAAAATGTGTTGATAGGATTTTCGCGTATATGAAAGTCGTCGTTAAGACAATGAGATGGAAATGAAACGATTAAGCGAACTCTATAGGGATGAATATGCGGAATAAAATTTAAAATTTAATGATTATTATTTGGGTTTTAATTTTGTTGTTGCTATTCGCGTATCTTCGCGAAACAACAAACATCAATCTTCGAGCAAGACGCGTGTATGTACATATATTTATATGTATATGGGTTGGGTGTTAGCAAGTGTGCTTCCGTTTATGTCAAAAAATAAAAAATTATTAATAATAATATATAGACTTGAAATCCCCGGGAATTTTTACAACCCTCTCTCGCTCTATGCATATACTGTATAAATATATATATATACATTGAACCGCGCAATTATATATACTTCCCTCCCGTACTGTACTCAGTATACATGTATATCGAGTGATATAAAAAATACATTTTTCTCGTCCAAAATTTACGAGCTTAGATTGATTAGAATACAATTTTTTGGAACATAACTGAAAAAGGGTTAAAACATAAAAAACATTTCACATCGGAAAGGTAAAAAAAACGAATGCTTTGAAATTACTAAACAATATATACGCGTATAATATAAATAAATAAATAAATAATCGAAAGGGGTTTTTAGGAAAGATTCGGTTTCTATATGTACCGCGCATCAGGATATATACACATATAAATGTGAAGGGTTGCGAGCGAAGGGATGTTATATGAAACGAAATATGTATATAAGTATACTACTTATGTTTAGATGAAAGGTGTTCAATATGTTTATTGTTTAGAATTTTTTGTTTTGTTTTGAGTCATCTGGAGAATTTGAATATTTTGGAGTTTTTTTTTTATAGTTTTAGGTTTTCATTTGTTTTAAATAGGTATGTGTACAGCATCCGGATCAGATGGGTTTAGTTTTATAAATATATGTGATGTATATAGCTAAAAAAAACCGAGAGTGTGTGAAATTAGAGTTTTGGAGTGAAATGTGCCCGGTTTAGGCAACCTCACAAGGGTCGTCCCCAGTTTATCAAAAGAGATAATTTTTAGTTGTTTTAAAGCCCTTATTGATTAGGTAATAGCCAAAAACGAAGTTTTTGGCTATTACCTAATCAATAAGGGCTTTAAAACACAACCACAAAGAAATAAACACAACACAACCACAAAGAAATAAATGGAATAATCATCCCAAACGAACAAGCTGGCTTCAAATCAGGAAGAAGTTGCACTTTGAATGAATTCATATAAGAAATGTTGGAATGTGCAACCAAAAATACCACAACTAGATCTGATATAGCTAACAAATTTGATCTCAAGATAAACATCATAACAACCAAGACGATGCGACACAACATAAATATAACCAAATCGACGCACATTAAAAATATCATGTGAGACAAATCAGTCAGACGTAGATACCGTAGGGACGAGGCGAAAGTGGTTATGGGCATATGCTGAGAAAATCAAGTTATTTAACAAGAATGTCACTGGAGTAGAATCCGCGAGATAAAAGGAGAGTATAAAAATAAGCGATTACATGGAAAAGAACAATGCTAGCTGCCGGAAGCGAATCAGCTTGGTTAATCATGGGAGGAGATAAAAGCTTCAATCTCCAAAAAAAAGAGTAAGATGATTAAGCCTATAGTAGACGCCATATTAGCTCTTAAGATTGAGATACAGCGAAAAAATCTTCATAGTTACTCAGCGAGTCATGGAGGACTTCAATTAGCTTAATCCTATAAATTACATCATATAGTAAGTAAAAGTAACCAACAAGAGAAGGTTATCGCTTTACTTTACATATACGAGCGTCTAAGCTTATTGATCGTCCTCGTTGGCAGAGAAAGCGTGTTCTGTCATGCCAGGGTCTCGGAATCGATTATCGGTGGTGACCATAAATCATGATTTAGTCGATTTAATGTGTAAGTATGTGTGTACATGTAGGTTAAACCGTATGAGTTTTGGAAGATTTTCCGTCTTTAATTTCGTGCCACTATCAGTTCGAGTTACGAAAGAAACTGTGCGAATATAGAACGCATCTTGTAAGCAATTGCGACCATTAATATTATTCATTGCCCGAAGAGATCTCGACATATTTATAATGCCAATTGAACGAATTATAGCCCTGATTGTATGTTTTAGCTCACGGCCTGGTTATCAAATGCTCCAATTGCATTACCAGTAACCACACCTCAGTTAGAGGTTCGCTAATTTCAACAACAAAATCAAGTTTGTGATGTACAGTGATTACATAATAGATTCACGACAAAAGAGTAAAGAAGGGAAGATGGTGTTGTAAGCAAAATTAATTTTAAGATCAAAAAGAAGAAGCTTTAAGAAAACTGGCTCTGATGTTGCTGTGACAATTTAGTGTCATGTTAGCACATTTATGAAAGTATGGAAGGGGTTTTCAACATAATCCACCCTTTCCAGACAGTATATAATCAAACATTTGGAAAATGGTTTATAATGGTTTGAGACTCAAGAAATTTTAAGAAAAATAGAAATGAGGAAGGATTAGGAATCTGTTCAGGATCTCTTAGAAAACTTGAAATTTAACGGTTAGAATGGTGAGCAATGTTTTATAGTTTAATCGAAGAAATTATGACACCAACATGACTAAAATTTTATCAATGATGAACAATCTGGTTCAATCGATTGCAAAAATCGTTCACTACAGCTTGAAGTTCCTGTAGTACGACAAAACCAATGGAGTCGTACCGTGACAAGGTCTATAAAGGCGACTATAAAAACGATAAACTAACTATTAGCGGACTGTCGATGTGGACACAATTGGACGGTATAGTATGATATATGAGAGGTAGCCCAGATGTTCCATACAGATGTGAGATTTAGGCAAGTACCTCTTGTCGCAAAGTCCTTGGGCTAGTGTTTTTATGGTATGTGATTCAGTGTAGTTCCTCCTTCAAGATGTGTTTCGAGATTCATTTTTATAGATGGATGGCGTAAACGCTATATAGGATGCAGTAAACGGCAGCAACGTGTTAATGCAAAATGACTAGTTAGTAGTACCACCAAGCAAGTCATGGTGTCTAGAAACAGGACACAAATCTTGGGACAAGATATTTGTTGTTCTCATTGCGAAAGAAAGTAGCCTGCGTGATCTGCCATTCTGAGGGTCTCGGGTTGGATTCTCGGTGGACCCTAAATCACGATTGAGTGGTTTTAATGTGTATGTGTGTGAATATATGGGTTAAACCGTGAGCTCTTGGTGGCATTAGGTTCTTTAAGATTTTCCGTCTTCTTTAATTTGTTGCGCCTATTTCAGTTAGTGAATATAGAACTTTTTGTGAAGCAATTATGACCATTATTCATTGCTCGAAGAGTTAAATCTCGACATATTTACAGTGCCAATTGAACGAATCATAATCCTGATTATAGTATCTTAGCTAAGTAGCGTTAATTTTAAGATTCAAATTAAAGATGAGTATTTCAGTAAATTATATCAGAGCTGCTGTGATGATTAAGTGTCATTCCGAGATCACATTTAAGCTCGTTTAGTATGCAAGGTGCTGTAAGCCATACAAATTATGTATCTGCACGTAAACTCGAGACAAATCACGGTTGTTGATTAGACAGAGGTGTACAGTCCCGGCAGGGTCTCACTTTTAAACGTCACTAAGCATTCACTATTCAACAGTCTGAATGTTGAGATTAACCGAAGAAATTATGACTCAAACATGGCAAAATTATAAGCAGATTTAGTATTTTTATGGTGTGTTGTGCAGTATAACTCCTCCTCAATGATGTGTTTCAAATCCACTTTTATAGATGGATGGAATGAAAGGCAAAATAGGATTGAGTAAATCGCAGCAATTTGTTAATGGGAAATTATTACCAAGTAGTACCACAAAGCAAGATATGATAGGCCAAAACAGGACTCAAATCTTGGGACAAGATATTTGCAATATGAGTTTCAGATTTATCTTAACTACATTATACACGAGCAATCATATGAAGAAGTAGATAAAGCGTAAACCAATGAAGGAGTTCATGAAAAAGACGCGAAGTGCTTTGAATGCAATGCATTTGGTTATACGGGACCCAATTTCTCGCAGCTAGGAAAATGTGGCTGCAGTTAGAGAAGCAGCGAATCGTGACCCAAAATACAAAATGATCGTATAGTAGCAGATGATGTTAATCTAACGACAAGCATTTATGAACATCAAAACCCATTTGAGATTTGTAGTGTAGATCGACAATAATCGCTAGCTCAAAAGGCAAGTCCTATACTACTCACAATATAAGTTCTGATCCACCCTTCCAGGTACATTTTGAACCATCAAGTCAAAAGATTTCTGGTTCTAAAACGTATCTGCGGAAAGGTGAGTGCCGATTCCGAAACCAGATGAAACTGTCACATCACCGTAGTATCGGAAACCCAAATTGATGGGTTTTCAATGTGGTTGAAACACGACTTGAAAGCCAGAGAGGATACGTCCATTCATAACCAGAGTATGTTGCCGAACATTCGTAATAAACTCGGGTATCATAAATATATCAGTAATCTCCGATTAAGTACCCAGACACATGACCATGGGGCAAGAATCGATATGTGGAATATAAATAAGAATTTGTTGTACTCAAAAAAACTCGGTGACGAAAAAGAGACGACCTTGTATCTCAAGACAAGATGGCCTCGGTAATCAATAAGTTTTATATTGAGGTAGAAAACCGCAAAGAGAAGGCTGTAACGAATTTTATAATCGATCCCCGACTAGAACATCTTTGGAAGCGTTGGCCTTTGCAATGAGTATTTTCGTACTAGTCTGACGAAATGACCTCCAATTGGAGACTTAAAATCTTCGCTCATGGATGCCACCCGGTTACCTCGCGTTAAGGTGAACATTAGTCCCCAAAATGAGTATTTTGATGAAGAGAGGTGGCATGTGTTTGAAGAACAAAAAGCTTGAAGATTTCTCTTCCTATAAGAGCACAAATAACTAGCTGAGGTTCTGAGAGTACAATACTTTTCTAGTATTGTCGTTCCCCAAGGAGAGTTTAGTTCAATTCGATCAGTCACTGACCAAGTTAATTTTATGACATGGTTGAGTCTTACACCAGTGATTTCTGAATTTCAGACAAAACTAAAGCGGTGTACTGAAACGATACCCATGTTCTTGTATAAGTACAATAGATCTGTCCTTAACTTAGAATGATAGTGGATGGACCAGATATCTAGATGCGTCTTCCCCAAACTGTACAGACCCGATATGAGTATTTTCAGATTGTTCACGGTATAGTCTGTTAGGCTTTATCAAATAAAACACCTGGATTGAAAGGAAAGTATCTTGCTATATTGTTGAGGTCTTAGAATGGCAGAACTCTTAAAACCATGAGAACACAAAATGAAAAACTATGTTAGGAGAGGTGTACAGTTTTTTTGTTTGTTTTTATCTCTACAATCTGTTTCGGGCTCGAGGCACTTTCAACTCTTACGCGGTTCGCTTATTTACGTCCTGACTTCACGCCATTTACAGCCAAATCGAGGACGTACGGCTATAAGTTCTATTTACGTAGAACCATCTGCACATTGCATAGCTCCATGCCAGCCTATAGTGCTGACATGAAAGATGGGTTGGACCATGAATTCTGCACTACCACAGAGGTTCATAGATGTGGTCATTTACACCAACGATCGTAATCGTATGGTGCAAATTCCTTTTTGCATCCTTCCCCTATCGGGATTCGAACCCGATACCTCCCGCTCCAACTGCCACAGCTTTAGCAGTGGTCTGCGCCACCTGGGCGGTTGAGGTGTACAGTTTATATACTCGATATGTGAAAAGCAGTTAGAAAGAAAATAGAAATCTTTTGCGTTTGATAGATTAGAACTTGAGAAGAATTTCTCATCTTAACACATTTCGTCCTGGAAGTAGCAATCATGGTAATAATGACCTATTTCCCAATCACTTTGGGTTCAGTATTACCATGATTGCCTCTGGTATAGTTTGGATCCTGCTTAAGCGATAGCTAACGCTGAATTGGTGCTTCCGAGTGATATTGCTGTATTGCACTTTGTGTTCTCTCCAAACCGATGTGGTGTCTCATCCCATTTAACTTTTGTGTGACGCTTTCAAAGTTAGCCTTGAACTTTCGGCTAGTTGTTCGGATTTTTCTATAAAGGTTTCGCACTTGGCCTGCTTTCTGACTTACGTTTCTAGTTTCCCCCGTATCTTAAGTCTAATTCTTTCAATACTCTCCCCTTGATTGTAGAAAGGGTTAAGTTGTGACATACTGATCTAGTTAAGGTGTGACGTAATGATCTATCTTACCAATTGGTACCAAATGAGTACGGTTCAAATCCGATTTATGATACCGACGGCGTACTACTGTGAATAGGGGATTCATTTTCCCAATATGAAAATTAATTTTCCGCCGGTTGATTATAAATTGTGTACGTGATTTATGCCCACATCGAGAGCTTCACTTCGCAGTCTATATGGCAAATATTCGAACGTCAATAAAATCTTTAAACTTATCCCGAACGAGAGAACAAAAAAACTTCAATACTCAACATTTTCAACATCAAAGTTAAAAACCGCGAAAACTTTAACGCGCTGAACGATAATATCCTTTAACAAATATTTTTTTTGTTTTTATAAATTTTCACTCGAAGGATAATGAAAAAAGAAAATCTGGTTTTTTGGTAAATCTACAATACACAGAAAATAAAAATTATGAAAAGAAAAATTAGCCAAAACCATCAGCAAACAAAAACGAGATTAAAACTCAATTCAAACAACAAACCCCGACAAAAAAAATCCATTGAGGGTGGAAAATTTATATAAATTTTCATTTTCGTTTAAAAAAGAAAAATCTACACTTTATCGTTTAGTCTCGATGTCGTCATCGCAAAATTTTTTTTTTTTTTGACCGCTTGACACAGTGACCAAGAGACCAAATTTCTGTTTCATTTCGTTCGCAACGATTGTGCTCTATATGGAAATTAAAGTATACACAAAAACACACACACACACACACCAAAGACGCAGACGAAAAGAATGAAAAACGAGAAGAAAAGAAAAGACGGGACACAACAAAACAAAGAAGCACAAAAAAAAACCAAAAAAAAACCAAATAGTCTATCAGAAGAAAAACAGCATCTTAATATTATCTTTAAATTTTATTATTTTTCTCGTTGTTTTGTTCCTCTTGGTCGGTACTCGGCGCGGTAGTAACTTGTTTGCAGTTGCGAGGGTGGTGGTGCGTTTAAAATTTGGTTTTTATTTACCAAAAAAAAAAAAATTGTTTTTCCGCGCGCCGTCCTTTTCTTATAAGTATGTGTGTGTGTGTGTCTAAAGGTCATCCATTCAAAACGCGATGGTTTGCGCGAATTAAACGAACAAAATACAACTTTTGTGCTCTCTTATTATTATTGTTTGACCGGCAATTAGCTTTATATTGTTCCACGGTAGTTGAATGACCGTACAAAAATATAACAGAAAAACGCGCAAAAGAAAAGAATTTTTTTTTGTTTTTGTTATCGTTTCGTTTCGTTTCGTTTCTTTTCATTTCTTACAAAAAAAATCTTTTAAATTGGGGAAGGACATGGATGGCGCATCTATAACGAATAATTCTCGGAAGCAGTGCTTTAATAAAAATAAAAGAAAATATTTTGATCGAAAATTTAATTGGTCCACTATGTACTTGTATACAACAAAAGCACAAGATGCACAAGTATTTGTGAATGGACGACACGTGCTCATAATTTGTAAGAGTTTTCCGCTAAACGATTTAACACTCTTTATGTGTACAGTGGGAAGAATGAATAGGTCATCGGCTCTGATTTCAGTATTTGAATTGCAGATGATCGGCAGCTGTCCTAAACGTAAATCATCTATGAACCAAGATCTTATATGTGTGCCATAAGTGCGCGAATGGTGGAAGTCTAAGTTCTTAAGAGTACAACTCAGCAATTTAAGATCTCGGTCAACTGCCATTCGGAACCATGATGGAAACATCAGTGTTAACGTCGATGCAGTACTAGAAACATGGCGTGTACATTTCTTTGTCCTACTTAGTTCATTGAGGATCCATCATAATTTATATGAGGAATTCACCATGGCCATGCAGAGATCGAAGAAAACTCGTTCACTAAAAGTTGCATTAATTTAGAGTTTGATATTCGGAGGGCTAACTTTGGGGTTTTTTTTCGACCTCATGCGATTGGTATGGCGAAATGAAGTTGTGCCTGATGAATGCAAAGTGGCAGCGTAATCTATGGCGTAAGATCTATGGCCTGAAATAGTGCCGAGAGCATTCCACGCCCAAACACTCCTCAAGCGAAAGCTGTACCTAAAATGCCGAACAAGCTGTACCTAAATTAAAGGATTGTAACTGGGGTTGGGAGAGAATTAGCTCCACAGCTTGGAGCGGAGTTGAAGCCATGGCTCCAGTTACAGCCCGACAAGCGAAGTTTTGCAAACAATTGAGTTTAACAATTGAAGATTTAACATTAACCACTGGCAACCAACAACAGATTCATAAGTTAGCATTGGGAGAACCAGTGATTTGTAGATAAAATATAACATTTTGGGAGATAATCAACAAGAATTACCAAAAGCTCTGCGGCATTGCCAAAAGTCCAGATGATACTTCCAAGAAAGTTTGTTACCCAGAAAAACTCCAAGGTGTTTGACGTAAGGAGCTATTAACCTTACAACCAAAAAGTGATGGTACAGAAAAAGATGCAGTGTTCTTTCGCCTTGTAAATATAACCGAGTCGGTCTTAGATGGGTTCACATGTAAACCCTTATCCAGACACCACTGTTCTATAATGAGAAGAGCGTGCTGAGTTAAATCTGATAAGACATTCAGATGCTTGCCTGAAACTGTCAGAACCAGATCATCAGCATAACTTTGGGCGACAAAACCGGAATCACGAAGATTCACAAGAAGCACACCTCCCTGTGGGCATCCTCTGAAAGCCTTGACTGAAATAAAGGTATCCTCAACCTCGTATATTGCAATGCGAGATTCAAGAATACATTTAATCCACCTGATAATGTAGGGTTCGATTCCAAATTTTGTACATACATTCGTAATCGAGGCGAATGAAGTTTTATCAAACGCTCTTGCAATATCCAGAAAAGTGCCCACAAGAAACTCGTTTCTGTGCATCCTGTGAGACTTCAAGGCAGTCTCACAGGATTTGCCAACTCTGTAAGCATGCTGCCTATTACTGAGCGGAGCGGGAACTAAATGTTGGTCTCTAACAATCCTAACAATCCAATCTATCAACAATCCTTTCTAAAGATATCAGGAAGGTTGATGACAGACAGATAGGCCGAAATGAATTGCGGTACACCCAAATTGTTAATGACTACAACAGAATTGTCGGTAATAATGGGTAGTGAGAAGTAAATCACCTACTTCCTTTTTTTGAGCTTGCCATTAGGTAGACCAAGTAAGCTTGCCATTAGGTAGACCAAGTGAATCAAGTGTACAGGTATTATTCCTGCTCAGTGACTTGTTAAGTCTGACTACAGCAGGTAAGCTATTAATCTCCTCATAGAAGATTACCCAGGCAGATCTTTTCGATGCTCTTACTTCTTTTTTGTACACCTTTTGTGCAGCTAGGAAGCTAACCCAGTCAGACTGAAGATTAGATCTTCTTGCCTTATTCTTCAGCTTTCTTGTAATCTTCCTAAACCTTTTTAGAGTGGACCACCAGAAAAGTTTATTCTGAGTTTTTTGGTTCGAGACAAGTGGACACGAAGTCTCAAACGCTGTTGTAATAGCTTTAGACAGACCAGAAGCTTGCAATTCTAAGTCCACAGATGAACAAATCTTCATAGGTGGTTCGAGTAAGAAAACAAGCTCTAGAGAGAATGTTTTCCAGTTGGCGAGCTTCCGATTACGGTCAGGTTAAAGCGCAATTCTTTTAAGATTAATATTTAAGGAAATACACCTGTAATCGGAGGTGAGAATATCATTCGTGACTCTCCAGTTTAAAATAAATTTAGTGAAGGGCATGGACCACAAACTAATGTCAATTGCCTCCCTGCGTGCAGAGTTAACAAAAGTTGGTTCACATCCAACATTGAGGATATCCAACTCAGATGAACTTAAGTAGTTTAGCAGAGCAGAACCTCTGTTATTAATGTTGGTACGTCCCCACAAAGAATGATGTGCATTAGCATCACAACCATCTATCAGAGGAATGTTTTTAGCCTTACACCAGCTTACTAGGTATGTAAAATCCTCAGAAGGAGGTGGAGTAGCGAAATCGTAAGGATAATAAACTGAGGCAATAACCACTTCAGTTTGAGGGTTTAAAGTAATGCGAGAAGCTGCAATATCAGCCGAACTACACTCTTCAATGAGAGATGCATTAATATTCTTCAAGATGCATATAAACGCTCTAGTTCTCGCGGTAGAACTCTTGTACAGAATTCTGCCACCGGGGGTGTTTAGTCAAGAAACCAAACCATCAAGAAGGTAAGGTTCTTGAACTAAACATAAATCTGTGTGCGAATTAACAAGCAACTTCTTTCCATTGCACAGCGGTATAGCTTTCCTATGCACATCATACGTTACTGTCATACATTATATGGGAGGAATTACTTTTCTGGCGGAGGAAATTACCGACTACTACCAAGGAGGATTCTATCTAAATCGGGTAATCACATATCAAGTTTTTTCACTACGGGTGATTCTTTCCAAGTACTAGGAGACATCCTGCGATGAACACCAGGTATTCCTAAATTTCAAGCAAGACTATGACTTGATCAATCGAGAGAGACTATGGTATGCGCTTGGATATTAATGAATACAAAAACAAATACGTACATCTGTGTAAAATGACTGTGGTATCAAAATCAATGAGTCCAAAACCAAATAGCTGACCCCTGGTTTTCGAGACCAGGACGTAATTAATTTCAGTAGTGGTAACCACACGTTTGAGGGAGTGATGCGATTCAAGTATCTTGGTTCTCTCATTACTCACGATAATAGTGTGGGAGAGGATATCAAGGTTCACCTTGTCGCTGGCAATCGGACTTAATATCCTCTACGTCCACTTCGGAAATCAAAATATTTTGCAAATATGGATAAGCTGTAATGATACAAAGTGTTCATCAGGCCCGTTGTCATGTATGGATGTGAGAGTTGGATCTTGACAGATGAGTACAAAAGATGGCTTCAAATATTCGAGAGAAGAATCATGCGTGTGATATATGGCCCAAAACGTGACGTTGATGACATATACCGAGTTCGTGTCAATCACGAGATCAGGAATTTAATGCAAATTCTTCATAACGTGCATGAAAACAAAGGGCAGCGAGTACGCATCGTCCACGATGGTGGCTCCACGACGTATAGAGAGCGATCTGGCATCTTTTGCTTGCAACAGCATGAAGAACTGGCTCTTGATCGAAACCAATGAACGGTACGGGCCAACAATGGGCTGTAAAAGCCGTCTCAGAGGACTTACAGATTAGATTTAAGTATTTCAATTTTAGTGATTAAATGGAAGTGGGTTCACCCTAACATATATGAACTAAACTTGGATCAAGATCTTATATTTGTGCCATAAGTATGTTCACCTATTCAGTGAGATGATTATGGGAGCTGTTCCAAACGTACATATATTATCTATGCTAATATCGGTATTATATACCATATCAATATAAAACTTGAAGTGGGAGCTAATCGTTAAATATCCGAAATGTTCAGTTTATATGCAGTTCAAACATGCTGATGCTGTTGAAGCTGCAAGTAGACATTTATGAAGTCAGTCATTGATAAAGTCAGGTTTTCTGTCGGTCTGTCCACCGCTTTGTTTCCATAAGTGGTGAAAAACCTGAAATAGGAGACTATATAGGAAGGCAAGAAACTCTAATTTGCACATTAATCTTTTGCAATGAAAATCCAAAAGATCGGGAGAATGCTAATAGGACTCCTACCTAGTTTATCGAATAACAGCAGATTTCCAAGACACCCAAATAACCAGGAACTCAGATATTATGGTTTCTTGAACTGCCATTACATCTTGTTAACACGTAGCAGCGCGACACTGTACTCTTACGTTAGACTTTATTGTGGTTTGATTGCCACTGCCATTTCGTCTAGAGTCAATCATGTAACACATTATCGCATTGGCGAAATCAGCTTCATGTAAGATCGGGTTCCTCAGAACCATCAGAAACGCATCAGATTCTCGAGATATATAAAACCTTTACTAGACCGTGTATAGAATCTTGCTGTCAAGTTTGGAGTGGAGCATATGGCATTGCTCTCCAGTGGCTGGAGAGAGTTCAGCTTCTTAATAATACGAAACTACAAACTTACGCAAGATTTAGACAGCCTAATAAATGGTAAATGTTCTTCAGTATTAAAGCAGAAAATACCACCATTTGTTACGCCAGAACGAGTAACATGAGAAACGGTCAATGCACATAGGTTTACGGTGGAGCTGCCGAAACCTCGAACTAAAGATGCGAAGCGCGAATTTATTTATCGAACATATATAGGAAGTGAAATTCGTTGGCCGGTTTTTAGTTTCCGTTGGCTCTGACAGCTACCATGAGCTAGGACAGTCTTAAAGTTCGCCTTGCACCCAATTAAAGCTATAAGTATAAAAAAAATACTGCAAGTCTTTGAATTCAAGTGTAAACTCAAACTTTCTGGTTCTAAAACCCCGGCTAATATAGACTAAAACAGATATAGCTCACTCACGATTCACTAGTTCAATCCTACGAGTTATACTATTTTTGTTAAGTTGAAAGCTTATATTGAGAATGAAAATATTGAGAAATCAATCGATTTGAAGGTTAAAAGTTACTATTGGTAAGAAATGGACTTAGGGTCATAATGGAACTCTATAGCAATGTACCAACTGGTTTGTGGGGCAAACATCGTATTTCGATAAAAACGTGCGGTCAGTAGGTATTGGGTCCGCCATCTAAAGTTTTTTTTTCAACTAGTGCTTTTTTTACCATTTCGTGAATGGTAACACTTAGCTCATGTCTGATTTGACAGATAATTAGTTTTATCCTTCCGCTGAACGAATATGGTTGTGTATACGCTTGAACAACGCTGGGAAATATTGCGATATTACTTGAACATCAATTCACCGTCGTTCTCAACCATTGAACATTACAAAGTCCAATTGGTTCAGGAATTGAGGCCAACTGACCATCCAATGCGTTTTCGCTTCGCTGAGTGGGCCTGCGATCGACTTACAGAAGATGCCGATTTTGCCAAAAAAATCATCTTTTCGGATGAAGCTCATTTGATCTTGGCGGGTATGTAAACAAGCAAAATTGTCGCATTTGAGGCACGGAAACCCCACACGCATACATTGAAAAGCCGGTACACCCAAAACGAGTCACTGTTTGGTGCGGATTTTGGTCCAGAGGCATAATTGGGCCATTTTTCTTCAAAAATGAGCAAGGAGTGGCCGTTACAGTCAATGGCGATCGTTATCGGGCCATGTTGAACGAATTTTTGTTCACAAAAATTGAAGAGGAGGATATTGGCAACATTTGGTTTCAACAGGACGGCGCTACGTGCCACACAGCTGAAGCTACACTCGATGTTTTGCGCCCGGTTTTTGAAGATCGCATTATCAGCCGCAGAGCTGATGTCGTTTGGTCACCTCGGAGCTGCGATTTGACACCGTTGGACTATTATTTGTGGGGTGCCCTCAAAGATAAGTGTTACGCCGGCAAGCCAGAGACAACTAACGCTTTAAAGGACAATATTCGTGAAGCCATTGGTGAAATACAGCTGCACACAATCGATAATGTGCTTAAAAATGGAACCGATCGTGTAGGCTACTGCATGGCCAGCCGAGGCAGCCATTTGAATTTAATTATTTATAGCATTTTCAAAAAAACAAGTTATTTGGCGGACCCTTAGTAGCCGAAACAGCGCATATAGCAACCTAAACTATCCAGACTAGTTCTGAAGTGGTCATTCAACCAACAATAAGCTTTTTTTTTCTTAAGCAATAAAGTTTTTCTTAAGTATATTCAGCCAATTTTGTTATGACATTTATACGATAACCATTCGTCTTTTTACCCATTCAGACATTCAATCGAGATCATGTCTCACTTCTTATAGTTTTAAACAGCTTTAAGATCTGGTTTGTAAAGTGTATCGTATTATACCCCTCGTTGCCCAACTCCAGTGAACGTAGGCAGTTCGTTGGATTGTAACAACAGTTGAAGATATCACATGTCGTACACCTGAGTTCGCCTTCTCGTATATACATTTCAAACAGTTACACATTACGTATAATTACCACCCTTGTCCATACATAATTCTACCAAAAACTTATGATTACTTTCGATTAAACAATTCACGTAACTGTAAAAATTAATCTTTCGTGTTGTGAGTTTCCCAAAAAAAAAAAATTATAAATAAAATCTAACCATTTCTAATTATAATTTTTTTTTTCTTTTCTTTTGTTAATTTCTATTCTTTACCTTCTCTCCAAAACTTAACTAACGATATATAATGTACACATATACGTCAACAATCAAATATACATAAATTCAATTCACAAAAATGTATGTCATGATTTTAATAAGAAAAACAATATACACCTCAAAGGTAAGTAAAACTGGCCATATACTCGTATATCGTCAGTCAGTCGTCAGTCGGTTCGTATACCATATATATATGTAAGACGTTGAGAGATTAAGAACAATTGATATCACACACGCACAATTCATCAAACAAAATATATGTATATTACATATCTAATATAAATGTATATATGTACATACAAACCCTCATCCCCAAAAACCCACCCGCACAATGTCTTGAAAATGTACAAAACACAAAATTTCATCCAACTCGTTGCGAACATGCAAACACTTTTAGTGTAAAGTGCGTGGTGGGAAAAGTATGTGGTGCGATATATGATTATTCAGGCAAACACATAACCATACACACACACGCACGCAAACCAACAAATACAACAACATAATGAAGAAAATTTTCTTTGTTCCCATTATAAACGACTCACACACACACACACACATGCATACACCATGTTTGTCGTTTGTCGCGCTATTATACTTGATGTGCGCGTTCTGATAGTCCGAAAAATATAATGAACATTTTATTGTACTTATCGTTTTTATTTATGCGCCCCCTCCTCTCTTCATAGCACACACAAGGGGTGGAAGGAAAACTGTAACCATTTCTAATCATTTCCACATGAATTAATAGAAAATATGAAAAAAGTCGTTTTTGTATATGTAGATGGTAGTGTAGGTAAGACCGTTGCTGAGGTTAGTACAAATAAGAGTAACTGTTAAGGACCATCAAATGCAACATCGCTCTGGTAGGCACACTACCCTATGCAGCAATCTGGAAAACTGGTTATGATACAATGAACCAATCAATGGGTTACCTCGTGTGATTGACCATTCCATATTCTCATGTCGTAGTCCGTCGTATTAGGGAAACTAAACGACAACGGCTTTTTCTGCCAGGATTATGCTGATGATATCGCCATAATACGGGTACAAACTGCGATCAACCTAGTTGTAGCCTGGTGTAGTGACCAGGTTCTTTCAGTCAATCGTAGAAAAACTGAGATGGTTCTCTTCACTAGACGCAGGAGTCTTGGAAACTTTAGTCTTCCAAAAATTGGGGCTCATACGATCCCTATCTGGGGGTCTGGTTAGATCGGAAGATTACTTGAAAAAAACATATAGAAGAGAAATTATTGCATTTATTGCATGCAACATTTATTGGAAATGCAAACAGTCATTTGGTAAATCATGGGGCCTGAAACCTAGACGCGTGTACTGGCTATACGTTTCAGTGATCAGACCCAATGTCTCAATGGCCGGCACATAACTGCCCACATGCCCTCAGACATTATGGTGACGAAGCACGTCTTCGGGAAATTATTTCATGTAACTATTACTGAAAATCACATATGGGACTATAACAGCCCATTCTACCCCTCCGGCAACAATATGTTAGTCTTTACCGACGGATCAGTATGGCGTAATCTAGCTGATGCTGGGTTATACATACAAAATCCTGAGGTTAAATTATCTATCCCGCTTGGTAGGTACGCTATTGTTTTTCAGGCAGAAACTGCTGCAATATTGAAAGCAGCACTCTTTGTAAAAGAGAGAAATTGCAGAGATCGTCGTATTTGCATTTTTTCAGTCTATGATAGACGCACTTTAAGGATCTTGCTGGGCATTCTCACTGGGCACTGCTCCCTGAATAGTCATATGTTTCGAATGAAAATTCGTAACACCTCTTTCTGCGAACAGTGTGGGGACGGGGAGGAAGAAACTGTTGAGCACTTTTTGTGCTCATGTTCTTCATACTCTTCCCATTGACTGCACCATTTCGGCTCAAAATTCCTATTTGAGGACCAATTGACGACCTTGAGGATACCGGATATTCTGGACTTCACTAGAAGAACAAACAGATTCCGGGACAGAGAGTGTTCGCCTGGGAGGGAATGTCACAATGGGCCAATTGAGTCTTGTATTTCTCTTTTGTTTCGCTCAAATGAGCAGAATTAGTGTATAGGTGGTCCACAGATTATTTGCGCGGTGATGAATTATGACCATGCTACGGTATTCTGTGTCTCATTCACTAAGATTAGAAGAAGGCAAAAACTAGAGGTGCTTCTCCGATGTCCAAGTGTTACAGGCTTCAAAGTTTTGTTTTTGAAAATACAGCCAGGTGTTAGAGTGAGGGTTCCCTCGCACAATAGTGTGTATCAATGTTTATTACAATACTATCGAATGATACGTTTGCACCAGCGACACGATCCATCTGTTTGTTTGTCTTAGTGGACTTACAAACTTCTTCGATATTGTGAACTGGATTTGGTTCGTGTTGTATAAATCGCAACTCAGACCGCGCAATAAATATCAGAATGAGAGTAACAAATGTAAAGTCAAAATACTCATAACAGGCGGTGTCTCTCGGTTCGACTAACAAATGCTAGTCATGAGGAGAAGTTAAGGGGTGAGCGGCAGTAGAACGTCCAGTTCCAGTTAATCAACAAACAGGAAATGCTATTTTGGTTGTGTTATCCTTGTGACTTGATTTCAGCAGAAAAGAGATCGCAAAGAAAATGGTAACTTATAAGCGCTTACTAACACTTTGGTACCATTGGTACAAGGGAGACAGTAGACTAAAACTGCCCCGTTTTCCATTTTGTCGCTAACGTTGTACCTTCTCATTTACTTGCTAACACGCACCTCGAGTGTAAATAGTTTTGGGGTCTCTTTTTAACGATGGTGTGGCCTTTAGCTCACCATCCAACAACAGGGAACATTACATTTCTGTTAGCCCTCTAACAATGTCGTACAAGGAGGAATACTTACCGAGGCGATTCTGTGAAACCGTGTCAACCCTGTCGTAAGCACATAACCCGTTTCAAAGATTATACACAAATACACCTGGACATCACTGGATGGAACTACCAACAATCTGATAACGATGTAAGAATGAGAGGAATGAACAATGAGAGGAGGAGAGGTATACCCAGCGACATGAATAAAATTTGAATGGTTTCTGCAAGGGAAAAGAGAAGTAGGTACGACCTGAGGAACTGAAAGTAATAGCCTCTAAAATAGTCTTGTCTAATAGATGCCTCCCTATGGGTTCCTCTTAACTTTATTACGGCTGGTGTATTAGTCGTATGCAAACTGATATAATCACAAACCTGTCGAATGTGTTGAGAGATGTGAGATGGTAAGGCAATAAATGTGGCAGCAATGGGAATTAATGCTTGAACTACAAGATGACATTCATTAACAACTAAAGCACTAAATCAATTAATTCAGTCAGTTCGTTCTTCTGTACAGTTGGTTTCGCTAGGCCGGTTTAGATCAGATGATAACATCAATAAATGATTGCTTAATCGAAAAGATCAAATCAATCTCATCCGGCATATGCTACCGGACATTATGTATATTGCATTGTGTTCGTTTTAATGTTTGTGAATCGTGTTGCAACAGTTCTAGCGAATTTTAGATATTTGAATCGAAAAATTATCGATTATGTTATTTTTTCTATTTTGGCGTGACGATTCATTGATTTGTGACCCAAAGTGTTTTTGAAGTTTATCAGTTAAAACAAAAAGATTGGTTATTCTATTGACCCTAACGTTAACACCCAGTTGGCCGTTTTTCAAGCTTGCTCTTTCCAAGTTCGATTTTGAACTTGATATGTAGTCTTAGTCAAATGATTCAGCATTTGGCTTTGCCTCTTACAATACTTTTTCAATAAACATTGGTTATTAAACGTTATAGAAAATGGGAAGGAGGTCGATCTGATTTCCACAGATTATCAAAACAAGTCACTAATAAAATTATTTTATTTTAACTCAAACCGCTTGGTACCATCCTAATCAATTTGGGTGCTAGGTTCCACATCTTAACCTGTAAGGGCGACATCTGGCTATACCCCAGCCTTTTTTATTTTTCACTCCTTGAAACTGCTTGAACAATGTCACAGTATGGTGTATAAAAGACCACATGGCTTAATGTCAAACTATGTCCCACTCTCGTAACAGTGCAGATCCCTTTAAACGTATCAAAGACTGTTTCCATTCAAGATTTGGAATACCTTTGATACAGTGAGCTTAATTTCAGAGATAACAGTAACAACTTCAATAATAGAGTAACCTGGGATGTTGTCATGTATGGGTTCTTTGTGACATAAATATATAGATAAGATGGACGGAAAATTACAAAATTTACATACCTGATTCAATACGAAACTGTTCATCGTTTGTACGCCACCTGGAATAAAAATAATTAATTAATTATTTTGTAATAATAATGTATGAGTTCAATAAACGCCAGTCTCTCTCTCTCTCTCTTTTCACTCTTTCTCTCTCTCTCTCTCGTTATGATTCAAATCACATCATTTTACTCCATTTTCCATTTTCGTCTGTTTATCAACCAAAAAGCTTATCCATTAATTCATTAATTTCTACATACTTTTTTAGCTAGCTCCTATACATAATCTACAAAAACAAAAACAACGGCAACTAGAATAATCTCAAAATTTTCCATTTTAATTTTCATATTTTCCAAAAACGTAAAAAACTTTTCAAAACGCAAAAAAAAGTAAAAAAAAATTTAATTAGATTTTTGTATTTTACTTTTTTATATAACAAATTTAAAATCATTTCTCATCTTAAGACGAAAACAAAAAATAAAAGAAAAATTATGAAAAATTTCCACTTGTTTTATTTTCTTCTCATTTTTCTCATTAATAATAAAACAAACATAAATCAGTAGAAATATATAGAAATAAAAACAGAAGAACGTTTTCGGGAAAAGTATTTTTTGTTTTCTTCTTTACCCGATTCTTTTCCGTTAATTTTTTGTTCAGTTTTTCCGTTTCGTCGTTTATTTTTTGTACACACACATTCACACACACACACACATAGTTGAAAAAGTAAAACATTTGCGTCCCTAGACATTAGCTTCGTTTAATATTAAATTTTTTTCGGGTGCGATCGTCGATCAAGTGGAGGTGGTCCAGTGATGTCAATGTAAAATAACAGTACAAGAAAAAGGATAAGGTTCCTTCAAGATAAGCACACGAAAGAGTGTTTCAATCAAAATCCAGTTTCCAGGAACTTCACCGCTGGGGCTTCAAGTAGTAAAATGACTACTAAGTGGACATTAATGATCTTTAACAGTGATCGTTTGCAAGAGAACTTGAAGTATTCTCTATATAATAATTATGATGATAGGCAGGTACCTCGAGAAGACATTTGAACCTTAGCTTGAAAAGTGTTCGCAGTTTTCTTCGAGCCCCTATCTTTATGTAAAGTTTTGTTTGTGACGTTCATAAAGGGTCTGTGATATGGCTCTTGAAAAACTTTTTCTTAACATAGCAACAAGCAACTGGCAGTAAACAGGTATGGCAAATGCACTACTGCTGCAGTCAAATAAAATTCCAAATATCTTCACTACATTGAAAAATTAAGATACCCTGAGCCATACAGATTCTCCTGACAAAATGTTTTTGGCGCCTTTTAGTAATCTTATTTAGTATATCGTAATACTTGGAGCTATTGAGGTTTCATCCAGATAACAATTTTTGATAGAAGGTATGAACAAAGCTTCTCCTTCCTTGCACTGCTCGGCATCCCCATTACTGATCTACATGAAACGAAATTATGAGGTCGCTCCTCGTGTATACCATTAAAGTGATTTTCGATATCTCTCTTAAGAGATAACATCTCACCTAGGGGTGGCTAAGATTTCAAAAAGTGGAAGATCCGTCTGCCCGACCTAAATAATCCGCCTACGTAGCTGTAAGTAATACGTGGGTACTGAAAGCAATACTCTATCGGTTGGAGATGAACTGCAGATATTGTTGAAACTGCGTCTTCTCTGACAGTCAAACTGCTTTAATGGCAATTGATTCCGATACTGCTTCCTCGAAACTTGTTTGGAAAACAGAAACTACCTCGAATCGATTAGAGGAATAACGTCAGACTGTCAGGCTGTAAGCGCTGAATACTACCTAATATCACGCAGCGGCAGACCCACACTTACCTAGACCAGTGCAGTGGGTGTGGTATATATAGTTCTTCCAATGCTTACAGTAAATCTCGTATGATTTTTCTTTAATAATGCAAAGTGATCTTCAATTTTAATCAGGTCGACAGATACTATTGAAGTGAATGAATAAGTATACACCAAATACATGTTGAGTCTTATACATTAATCGATGGGGTCAAATGTCGTTTTACAAAACTTGACAATCCAATATTCAATATTTCTCGACACTCCTAATGGACTATCCTTGTACTTAGTTGAAGTAGGAAATGGTTTATATGTAAAGGACAAAGTCTTAGAGGCAACAATTAGTCACCTTTTTCCCGAGAATCTCCGCAAGGTAGCCATTCTTCGGCTCAATTTGGTATCAAAAGTATCGAACTGGACCACATTTGGGCTACATATACCTTATGCACTATAAACTGATTTCAGACTCACAAAATGGATTAGAAATTTGAAAGTATTTATTTTAAACTACAATCCTGGGACTAATTTCAGAGTCAATCTACTACTATAGTTAATTTATAACAGCTCGCTACTTTTCAATCACTTTTCCAGTGCCATATTCTCCACAATCTAGTTTTCGCCCATTTTATTACAAATGAAGTTCACCGAACACCGACATAAACCTGACGATGACTCCAAACAAGCTACGTGTCATGACATTATGTTTACTGACTGCTATGTAGGTTTTTACGACTGGGGATCACTCGTTCCAACGTGAAGAAGGTCTCATACGTCTTTTACAACCCGAGCCCACTCTTTTTAAGCCAACACATTGTCAATCAGGCTTCGGAAAGTTTTACGTGGATGTTGTGTTTATATTTTCAAATGGATGTTTCGACTGATGTTTGCCAGTTCTAACATTAAAGTCAACAACTACTAATCTGACATCGTACTCAGTCATGTGGAGCCTTTCACATACTTATTTAATGCCTGTATGAGATTGAAGTATGCACCCAAATGCTTCAAAACGGTCCAAATAATTATGCTGAAGAAACCAGGTAAACCAGATGAAGAAGTAACATCATACAGACCAATTTCACTGCTTCCGACACTTTCAAAGCTGTTTGAAAAACTACTACTGAAACGTGTAAAGCCAATCGTAAACGTCCCTGATTTTCAATTTGGGTTTAGGAACAACCACTCTACAATAGATCAAGTCCATCGAATAACTACGGTAATAGAGCAAGCGTTAGAAGAAAAGAAATATTGCCCCGCCGTATTTCTGGATGTATCCCAGGCCTTTGATAGGGTTTGGCACGAGGGATTGATATTCAAAATGCTGCCACAAAACTATTGTCAGCTGCTTGAATCATACCTTTCTGATCGTCAATTCAGAATCATCCATGAAGAAACATGTTCTGACTTTTATCCAACGTTAGCGGGAGTTCCGCAGGGAAGTGTTTTGAGACCTGTTCTCTACCTTTTCTACACTGCGGACATACCTACAACGAATAAAACATTCATCGGTACGTTTGCCGATGACACCGTAATTATGTCAGTAGACGAATCACAATCAAAGTCAGTGGAAAATCTGCAACAAGCAATGAACAACGTTACTAAATGGACAATTGACTGGAAAATCGTGCTTAATGAGTTTAAATCAACCTATGTGATATTTACACTTCGACACACAAATAACAATCTACGCTTATACTTCAATGGAGCGCAAGTGCCGCAGGCTGATTCGGCAAAATACCATGGTTTGCATTTAGATTCAAGGCTCAACTGGAACACCTGAGGCAAAAAGCTGAACAGATACGATTAAAACAACGTCAAATGTACTGGCTAATTGGGCATCATTCCAAAATGAACATGTATTGCAAAAGACAGTCTACCAAACTATCTTCAAACCAATATGGATGTATGGCGCGCAGCTATGGGGTTGTACTCATAAGTCTAATAGAGACATTATACAACGTAGTCAAAATAAATTTCTTCGAATGATCACCAACACTTACCGATTCGTGACTAACCGGGAAATACACAATGATCTAGAAATTCAATTGATAGACGACGTCATCTGCGAATGTGCCATAAAACATGAGAAGAGACTTGTTACCCCCACCAACGTCGAGGCCGTACAACTACTGGACAGTACAAACGAAGTAAGGCGGCTCCAACGAATCAAACCACATGCGTTAACCGTATGAATATTATATAACAAGGAAAATGAGTCTGTATACTGGGGTTGGCTTATATTAGACTATGCTTGAAAATCCAACACTGCCTGTTTTACCTGTTGCTCAATGAGAACATACTCTTTCATGTGTCAAGTGTCTGAGTAATTCAACGACGGTTCACTCTTATGTTGGGAGTATCCGTTTGATAATTTTAACAATCTAGGTTTTTAGGAATGTCGGACGTCAGCCCAGCGATTCAATCAGATTAAGTGGCCTCCTACGCCAAGCTCTACTGTGGTGACAGCCTAAAGATGTAGAAAGTGCATCGTCTCTCTGGTGACTTAGAGGCAACATCTTAGCACGATATAGTACTCGAACAGATTTATTACATAGATGCGCGAAACCAAACTGCTACCCAGCAAGCAAATATTGTTGTACGGTGTGTTTCGTTTTCAGTTTTCAGACTTATTTCACTTAAAAACACAAGATATGAGAAAATCTCATTAACGATTTTCTTTATTCAACTGTTTCTATTTGAAGATGTTAATTTTCCTTCAAATGATTATTTAGTTGGGTTTGAATGTTAAAATAGACTGGCATGTACGAATGTATAAGTTTATTTATAGAAAAGCTCATATATGGTATATATATATATATATATATATATATATATATATATATATATATATATATATATATATATGTATATATATATATATATATATATATATATATATATATATATATATATATATATATATATATATATATATATATATATATATATATATATATATATATATATATATATAATATATATATATATATATATATATATATATATATATATATATATATATATATATATATATATATATATATGTATATATATATATATATATATATATATATATATATATATATATATATATATATATATATATATATATATATATATATATATATATATAACTGGAAATAATGATAAGAAAAGATACATTAAAATTAAAAGAAGTACAACAACAGCAAATCCAAGAAGAAAATCAACTTTCCGAGATGTACATGCGTAAAAAAAGCGATATGTACATAACATATATAGCGAGCAAATATATACGAACGAATATGAATGAAGCACACACTCATACACCAAAAAAAACTCATCCATTCCATATCATCATTATTTTTCATGCTCGCAAGATAAAAAAAAATAAACTCGATGTACGAAAAAACAAGAAAAATAAGAAAATTTTCTTGTTTTTTGTTTTTCGTATTTTTTTTTTTTGGTGATTTTCCGAGTATAACTCACGCCCCTCGCGCGATCTTAAATTTCCAAATTAAAACACACCCTCAAACTTTTACTTTCTTCTCGAGATGCTTTCGTTTTATTTTCTTCTGCTCTGTGTACTTTTCGAATTTTCCTTTTGCTTTTGTTTTATACGTATACAATTTTCCTTCTTAGTTTTTCATCCAAAAAAAAAAAAAAAAAATTGGTTAAAAACGGAAAGTTGGTGAATTTTTTCTTATTAATCTTCGGCATTCGCATATAAAGATGTGTGTGCTTAGGGCCAGGAGATGGAGAGAGAATGGGAAATACTTACACGATGACGATGGAAAATTTATTTATCTTTCTATGTATGTGCATACATCTATACGGTTATACACATACGTATATAACGTTAAAAAGAAAATTAAGGGTTTAAAAGAAAAAAAACATTTTTTTTTGTTTTGTTATTAACATTTTCAGTTTTTCGTTTTGTTTAATAAAAAAAAAAAATCGAAGGTTTTCAAAGGGGTGAGTTGGGTAATTTTTTTTTTTTGGCTTCGTTTTTGATGTGCTTTGGTAATCATATCAATCGCATTATTAGATGGATACATTTTTTGCGTCTTGTTCTAGATGAAGCGATGTCATGTGCGACGCGCTTTATAACATATAAAAGGAGTTTGATGGTGGTGGTATATGTATGTTCAAGGTATAGGGATATAATTAATACAAAAAAAAATGTTGTTGCGAAGAAAAAGGATTTTTATGATGGAAAATGTCACATCATTGTTCGAGACGTGGTAAGAAGCTAATTAATATTTTTTTTTGTTTTTGCAGATGGGAATGGTTTATAACTAAATTTAGCTATGAAGGTTTCAATAGAGTGATAAAAGAATAACTCAATGCGAGTGCGGTAAATGGTAAGACTTAGAAAGCACATCTTGATCGTTTACGGACTGTCTCAACCACTATTTACTCGTGCTATTGGTAACTACTTAAGACCTCCCAAATTTGGAAAAAAATTGGAAGATATACCAAACTGCCTTGCGGCAGGATTGTGAGATTTACTCAATACGTTTCTATTCCAGAAGAATTTATTAATTCCAACTTGCCATTGACTGCTTTAAAATTTCAGATTAATTAGTTCTACTTCGGTTTAACAGCAGTTGAGTCGGGTTCTATTCCCGGTGGTAAATAAAAGTCATTATTGGGTGTTATTAATATGAAAGAACCGTGGGCCCTTCCTGGAACTGGATTCTGGAATACTTTTCAGCTACTTTTATTTTTAAATACCAGTTTTTATTGATACCAAACGCGACGTTGATGGAACATGTTCTTTTTAATCACGAGATCTGGAATTTAATGCTAATTTCTAATATCGTGCATGAAATCAAAGGACAGCAAGTACGCTGGCTCGGTCATATTCTGCATAGTGATCTTTAAACGGATTGCCGCCTTTCGGTAAGAGGTCACTGGCATCTTCTAATTCTTTGCAACAGTATGAAGAGCTAGCACATGATCGAAACCGTTGGAGTCAGATTTTTGACACGGTTGAAAATGGTCCGTTGAAACCGTAAAACTAGATACCACGTTGCTTGTTTCTTCAAGATTTGACGAATACCTGAAAATCGGCTAAAAGCTCCAATTTAACCCAGAGAGAAGTTTAACTTTTACAGAAAATATTTGGTGATCGAGATCATCAAACAAGGTGCATTGATCGTGATGTTTGTGTGTACTAAACATTATGAAAATCGAAAGCGTTACCATAACTTCTGTATTAGGAGTGAAGTCTCCGTAGCAATTCCTACTTAATATCGACATTATCACATTATTTATGAAAATGCTGTAGGCCACTTACAGAAATATGCAAAACCTCACGTTAGATGATGATGGGTGGAGTATAGGGAAACATATTTAAACACAGCACGAGCAACAGTTCCTGATTATGTTTATTTTTTTCAAGTCAGGACATTCAACAAATCATCTCCTGTTAAAATAGAGCACTCGCAGGTTCAGGATACCTTGTCACCAAATCAAATAATTAACATTTATCTCTCTCAATAAGAGTAGAATGCATGTCCTTAAGTCATTAATAGTAGAATGCATTTCCTTAAGTGTGCTATAGAAATGCAGCTTACAACAGCTCTCCCGAATTGTTACAGATCTTATATTTTTATGATCCACTTAATATTAATTCTGAGCTATTATTTTATACAAAGATTTTATCCTACAGCTGACTAGTATTTATTGTAACCTTTAACTCTCTGAAAATTGTTTTAAATCACTTCGAGCTTTGATCAAGTTTATGCAACATTTTTCATGTAACAAAACAATATCAAAAATAACTCTCGCTCTTTTGGTCGAAATAGAACTATAAGGAGCTTTTAGTACTCAGCAAACCTAAATTGACGCTAATCCCTGGCTTCATTACGGAACATTACGACTAACTGTCTGCTTGACTATACACTATGTTAACACCATCTAGTAATATTGTCGGTTTCATTAAAAGCCTGAACATAGATAGTTAGCATGGTCAGCGTATAGGGGAACATAGCACAAATAGATGAATGCAAACCCAAGTAATCGTTTTGCACATAGCTCTGATCCTACAGCGGGCTGACTAGTCATTTTAAATCGGTTTTGCAACAATTTTCGGGTTTCGTTAAATTTCAAACACTATTTATGAGCTGTTTAGCTGATTTGTAGCTGATTTTTTCATTAATCTCAAAAATTATTCTCTCTCGCTCTCTCTCTTTTTTTCGATTGAGTAAGAAATTTATAGTACTCAGCAAACCCGAGTTAAAGTTAATCATTGGCTCTCGCATAGATCACACTGCCTTATGATACCACATATGCCTCGGAAAGATTCGGAAGTGCAATCCAATCTGCAGAACATGTTATGGCCATTGTGGAGTTATGGTGTGCTTATAACTTCACTATCTTGCAGCCAGCACAATTTTAAATATTTTAAGTCAAAGCGACTCACTATAACATTTGTTTAGGTTTTTGAGTCCCGGGGTTTTGAAACATAAATTAATGCAATACTTTACACATGAATCGTCAACATAATTCTTCATAAAGATGTCGTAAATTGTATAATAGTGTAAAATTATACTAATAAAATGAAATACAACTACGACATCCAAGCGTTCGATTACTCGTGGAAAATTCTGAATAAGTTGCCGGTAACCCGAAAGTGGATGCGATAACCTTAACTGCAGATGTGCTATGTTCGGATTATCTATTTTTTTTGCTAATCTCTAATCTGTTTTGGGGCTCAAGGCACTTCCTGCTTGTTCGCGGTACGCTTATTTACGTCCTTGCTTTTACGCCATTAAAGCCAATTCGAGGACGTACGGCTAAAGGCCGATTCTTAACCATCTGCAGCTTGCATAGCTCGATGCCAGCCTATAGTGCTGACATGGAAAATGGGTCGGCCCATGAGTTCTGCACTCCAACAGGGGGTTATAGTTGTGAAGATTCACACAACAGATCGTAATATCATTGTGCAAAATTCCTTTTGCATCCTGCTCCTATCAGGATTCGAACCCGGTACCTACCGCTCCAACTGCCGCAGCTTTAACACTTCCGATTACACTTCCGATGAAGCTAGAAAACAGAATCACATCGAAGATATATTTAGACCAGTATTCGGCAATTATTTTAGGAAGAACATATTATGGGATATTGAAATAGTTTGATATTGACCATGAGAGATTCCGATATGGGCAATCAATCCACTACACAGTGAGTACACTTGTAATCGATATCGAATTGTGAATGTGCTGGACATCTTGCAAGCTACTATGTGCATTTCCATTAGAGATTAAGATAATTGAGATCATCGTGATGCGATGACCTAGCTATCGATGACAAGTTGCGATATCATTCTTCAATACTTGCCCAATTACAAGTATAAGCTAATCGATTGTTTCCATTTTTCAAAAATGGAGACCACATATTTTTATGGTTGCCGATAGCTATTGTTTTTTTTTTTTTTTTGTAATAGCACTAAGAATAGTTAGTATGAATGTTCTTGCACAACAAACACACAGCACTACTAATAATAAGGATGGGAAGGAATTATGAAAGATGGAGGTTGGAAAGGACTCAAGGAATAAGGGTTTTAGACTTCACGTTTCATACTTTTGATATAAAGTTCAAATCTCTGTAAATTATACGCCAATGGGAACGCTCCACTATTCAGCTCATTCCACATTCCCGCACTCTGAACAAAAAACGAGTTCTGGAACCTATTGGTCCTGGTGAATTTAATTTCCAGATTATATCTGTGTAAAGGTTTTCTTAAGTTGCGCGTTCCGTTGAGCAATGACCATGAAAGTATTTGTAGAACACACATAAAGCTCCCACATTCCACCTGTGGGAAAGAGAATCGAGATTAGAAGATAAATTTACATCCGCGATTATTCTAGATGCTCGGCCTTGGACTTGATCGAGTGCAGCCAGATGTGTTTTTGGTGTTCCAGCTCAAATGTGAGAATTATACTCTAGTCTGGGTCTTATACAGGTCTTGTAAATTGAAAGTGTTTCAGATGCTGTAAAATAAAACTTACATCGTCGTAGAAATCCAGAACATCTAGCTGCACTAATCGCTGTTTTGTTTATTTGTTCATTCCAGGACATTTTCTTTGTTAAAGTCAAGCCGAGAATCGAAAATGAGTCAGATGTAGCCAAATTGGATTCGCCTATCAGAAAAGATGGCGAAAAACCATCATCTCGGCCAGAAAAAACGCAGGATTGAAATTTGTTGGGATTGAATTCAACCCTGTTGGCTTCACCCCATTCCAGAATTGTAATGAGGTCACGCTTCAGGCGATCCTTCATAGCAAATCTTTCTGCGAAAACATCGTTTCGCGATGAAGAAGAACGTAAGCAGTATGAGGAGGAGAGTGAGCTGTCATCAGCATAAGAATATATTATGGATTGAGCGTTGTTGATAGAAGATCATCGATGACAATTAGAAAACGAGTTCGAGAAAGGACGGATCCTTGAGGGACAAAAGCGTTTAATGAATGTGGAATGGAAATCGTGCCATCCGATCTGAAATTAGGTGGTGATCTTCCAAATAATTCATCAGTTGAAAATTGATTATCGTCTCAAGTACTTTGGAAAGCAACGAGACAATAGCGATTAGACGATAATTCGAAGGGTCCGACTTTCTACCCTTTTTCGGCACGGGACGTACGTTAGCAATTTTCCAAATGGAAGGAAAAATGCCAAAAGATCGGTGGAACAACATGAAAGTGGCTTTAACAAGGATTTACAACAATTTTTGAGTAAATTGGGGGAATACCATCCGGACTGGCTGACTTGTTGGGGTTAATGTTTGCAAGAATTTTGGCGACAACTCTAGGTCGGAAACTAATGCGACGCATCGAAGTGCTGACATGGGAGATAACAGGTGGTGTTGAATTAGATTGAGCTAAGTCGGAGTTAGTAACAAATTTTCGAGCGAAGAGATTAGCCTTTTCATGGGCAGTGAATAAATACTATCGCCATCTTTGAGAGGACAAAATTATTTTACATAGAATGGCCTTTTTTCCATATCAACATTTAAACAAACAAATGGAATTGGTTTAGAGAGTCAAAATATGGAATATTCGTGTGAACAATATGGAGAAATTTTTACCATTGAACTTTATTGACAATAAATTTTCTACTTCCGATTCCTGACAAGGGTACTTTTGCTTCTACTGCACGTTTGTTCTGATCATTTCTCTGAGAATCTGTCCATTAGGCAAGTTTTGTAATTTATTATTTTAAGTAAAGTCAAGAAGATATTTTAAAACCAAGACGGGATTGAAGCACTCACCTATACGAAAAAAGTTAGGTCAGGTACAGTTTCTGTTAAATTAGAGGTCTACACTGTGACGTACAGATAGCAAAACCCTGGCCTTACTTAGTCTCTAGCGACAATATTACTTTAAGCAAAAACCGAACTATGATGTAACCGGCACATACATTTTAACTACCAAATCGTCTATCAAAAGTCGAAATTATTGTTGAACAATAGCGTCTGAACACTGAGGGGTCACCACACCATACTATAACAATCAGATTATAAGAAAAGTCTATTGAGTCAGATTATATTTGTACAGTTGGTAAGTGATTTACGAGTAGCACTTATTATATATCGACATCGTGTTCAATCACTTATACTCTTAGGAGCGGACATCTATATCAAAACTATAACTTGTAGTTATTCCAAACCCTCCTTTAGAAATGTTAGAACCATCCAATGCTTATGATATCAAGATGTGGTCAAAACACAACCTAAGTCATCATTTGGCATGAAACTAACGGTTTGGAGTGAATGTTGCAATATTTAAAAAAAAGCCACTTATATACATAAAGCCTCTAAGATAAAGCGAACTCAACCGATATTGTTGGAAATCATAAAAATTCATAACTCGAAATCCATGTGACATCATTAATTTTCATACCTGCTGCTATATATGATTATCATTATATATATACGCGCATCTACACACCTTTAAAACATTTACAATTCCCACATCTCTTTAGTTATCTCGCGTATATGTGGTATATCTTTCTTAATATTTTCTTGAGACCTATTACTTTTGAGTATATTTAACATTACATTTTTTTGTTTTGGTTTCCATCCCCCGGTTTTGGGGTTTAATATTAAAATCCAACAACAACAATATGATATGATAATATACGCGGATTTAATATTATTTGGTTACCATTGTGTTCAGCGAAAAGTAAATATGCTCAGTCAGTCGAGTATGATATCGTTATGATATGAAGCATATAAAACAGTATAAGGGAATTGATAACACACCACGAACATCCATATAAGAGATATATATGTGTATATACGGGTACATATCTGTACTATAAGAATGAAGAGTAATTTTTTTTTGTTTCGTAGAATCCTTAAGGATTTTCTTTAAGATACGTAATTTTTTTTTTTTTGTTAAAATGGCGGGCATAAAAATGATTAGAAAGATTATATTATTATACGCGAGTATTGTTATGATTATTATTGTTATTATTAGAATTTTTATTAGAGGTTTTATTATTGTGCGCGGTATGTATGGGAACCATGCGAGGAGATTTTATTCGCGTTTTTTATTAAAACGAATTTTTTTTCGTGCTCTTCTCGTCCTGCATAAACATATATACCCAAGCTACTTATGATTAAGTGATGTTAAATTTATCATTCTTAAGATTTTATGTACATTTGTGTATACCAAAAATAAATGATAAATGATAGGGTGGTGCAGAATTCTGAAAATCCGTTCGCTCATAAATCCGTGACCCAGTTTGCCACCCCTACCTCCCTCCCCCCCAATTCGCAACAATTAAAAATACGCACCCTACGATATAGATTAATAAAGTTGATTGAGTTCACAAAGCAAATACGCGTGTACATGTCGTTGTGTTCGACTAAAGGTGTTTGCCATATCTATAAATTTCCATTAAATCCACAAGAGTATATATAGATGGGAGAAAATCGTTGCCTTTACGTATAAAGTAAACTTAAGAAATAAATCAATATCTGTCTAAATACACTCGCACACACATACACACACACAGCCAAAATTAAAATTAAAAACATGACAATAACTTTGAACCCAACAAAACACCCATTTCTTATATTTCATAACTTATCTATCAAACTTTGTCTTCCTATATATATCGACTTTACTCGTATATTCGGGGTATACGTACGTATATACATTTTCCGAATACGCAAATTATTATTTTTGGGTGAACCATCATCCATCCATCTATCCATCCATTACATCGGGAAAATAATAATAAAGAACCAAAGAAATGGGAGAAAAAAATTAAAATAAGATTTTTTCTTGTTGTTGCTGCTTTCAGTGTTCACTAATTATGCATATATACTTATATAACCCTCGTGTAACATGGTTGTGATGAAACCCTGTTGGATTTCCTTGCGTCATACGGTTCGGAAAATATTTGCCTATTGTACTGGGTGGTAAGTCTTAATCTTGGACATTCCATAATTCAATACATTCAAGGACAAGTATGGGTTCATTGACCTGTTGATCTTCAACCATATTATTAGGCTTGGAGCTCTGATAATGTTACAGCACAATTTTAGAATTTTTTACAATCGGTATGTGGAATGTTTGTAAAGCTCGTGATCAAGAGCCAGTAACTCGCCAGTGTTACATCTGAATTCTCGAGATCTTCTGTCAGACTTTTCTCTAGAATTGTTCGTTGGGCGAGGTACCGGGTGTGCTTCAGTTCCTTACCAACATAATAAATGCCTTGAGCTAAAAGCACAGCTTGGAGATACGACCTCTGAATAGTTATCATTTCTTGGCTTATGTGGCTCTCAGAATCGGGAATTCGCAATCGTTATATGAATTCTTTCAGTCCAACAGGTAGATAAGTCATGGGTTCAGAACACGATTCGTTGTGTTGACAATTTGACTTGTTAAGGAAAATATTGATGTCCTTCTGAAATGATGGCAGATCTTTGCAACATATCACTCTGTCTTTGATATTCTTTTAGACGTTCATAATCGGTACGTTAAAATCTTATGAAATGTCAGAGGGATTCGAATTGTCGGACGAGAGGACTGTATCACTGACACTCTTATTAAAGATATTGCATTTGCCGACGATATTCTGCTTTTGGCTCAAGACCTCCAAGTGCTGCTTGAAAGGATAACCTCTTCCAAACAGTTTAAGACTTCGCTCGCCAATTTACGTTTCTCTGCCGGGCTGCAACAGCCCCTTGTACACCATTTGGTATCTCTTCAAAAACAAAGCATGCATTAGGATTTGACTTATCAAAAATATATTTTGAGATGGTTTTCCTCAGGATCTGTTCATCCACACACTTTATGGTCAAAAATACTGTAAATGACGAATTAACCGTTCTGACCCTTCATTAGTTCCGAATCTGTTAACAAAAGTTTGTCTCTTTCGCTAAATATTTTAGTGAATTCTGGTACAGGCATGGGTAACCCCCAATTTTTAACAGCAAATTCAGCTGTATTATGTTCAGTAGTACCCAATATATTAAGCCTTACTTCAAGTGGATAAGCGGTTTATCATACGACTGGGTAATTTCCATGATTCATTTTTCATAAATATTCTCTGTATCCAAAAGAAATCCATTCATGTCGAAAATTGTGGCTCCATTAATGTGGCTTACTCTCACTATGGAGATTCCAGAAGGAGAATTCAGAATCGTTAGACGAGTCCTTTCAGTACAACAGGAAGCTATGTCATGGGTTCAGAACTTGCACGATTCGTTTTTTTGAGTTCATTTGAGAAGGGCATCAACAAAAGTGTTAATGACCGTCTCAAATGATGGCAGATCATTCCAGCCCATCACTCTGTCTAAATCGGGATTTAGAGTTGTATTGTAAGTTCTAGATTACGATCTTGCCTCATCTCGTTGACCTCTTGAAATGACTTGACTCGAATTTTTAAATGCTTTGTATCATTCAAAGATCGATTGAAAGCTCGAAACAGACAAAGAAGTAAAGTATAGCATTGTGACTAAAAGTATACCAGTAATATAAGTTGGCTTTCAGATCCCTCTGGCATTTCATAAGATCTTAACTTACTGATTATTGCTCCATTTATAATTTAAAGAGAGGACCCTTTACCTCCAGACGAGACTGCAAATGGCTGTAAATAAATAATACGTCTTGGAAAATATCCGTCTTTTGTACTGTGTGGTAAGCCTTAATCTTAGACATTCCACAGTTCAAAACGTTTAAGGACAACTGTAGGTTTGGTTCATTTGCTTGTTGACCTTCACCATATCAATAGGGTTGAAGCTCTCACAATGTATAAACATAACTCATATAGTATAAACTTGCCTCTGTTCAATGTTTTCTTGCTCTTGTAGTCATTTAGGCGCAATGTTCAGCAGTTTTGTATCGAAATGAATTATGAGCGAGCAGCTCATTACATGTGTTATACTCGTGACCGAGAGGCAATAACTTGTGTGAAATATCTCAATTCTTGGAGGGTTCATTAAGCCTGATATATGAACTCTGAATTGCAATCATTTCTTGGCTTATGCAAAATTCAGAAAGTCAGTATCGAGAGTTCAGAATCGTTGGACGAGTCCTTTCAGTACAACAGGGTGAAAAGTCATGGGTTCAGAACTAGCACGATACGTCGTGTTTACGATTTGACTTGATGGGAAAGTGTTGATGACCTTCTCAAATGATGGCAGATCTTTGCAGCATATATAACTATGTCTTTGATATTCTTTTTGATTGTCGGGGTGTCCTCATTGATATTGACTGTGGACAGTTTTCAACCCACGGTTCGTTCAGATATCATGAAATGCCAGAGTGATTTGAAATATAAGTGTCAAACAACAAGACCCTCGTTCTCCAGATGAGATGGCTATATCACTTGCATCCTTATTAATGCTATTGCACTTGCGCGATATTCTAATTTTGACTCAAGGTCTCCAAGTGCTGTTTGACCGTTCAAATGAATTTATAACTTCATGAGGTATGGTCTAAAGACAAATCCAAATGCTTTACCATAAGTATAGAAACATGTGGTGAAACGACGTATAACAACGTTAAGATCCGCAATTAAAATAATGGGAAGGTATACCAATTTTCTTAAAGAAATCCCACACCAGGAATACCAGCTTTACGTTGGATCACCCACTTGTTAAGGACGGCACTGTTTAGATAACCTCAAATTATCCTATCAACACAAATTTGAAGTTTAATGAAAGTATTACATATTAATAAAGAATTGGTTTGATGAATTAAGTACATTAACTAACGATGCAGACATATTGTACGGAACGAAACGACGGAGCGGATGTAAAACGGATAACTTTATGCAATTTAATAAGAATATTTTCATTCTTATGCCATCAACATACTGATATGTATTAAATGGATAAGAACGTACTATCAATTTATATAAAAACCAAAAAGATAACTCAATGAACGGAGGGAAAACGGAGTGAACACGACCACAAAATTATAGTTTTGTGGATAACGTTAACTATTAACAATGAATTTGTTTGAAGTACTATGTATAACAAGTAGAGCGTACGTGAAGTACTATGTATAACAAATAACTATGTATAACGAGTTGTGTGGTACAAGACGGAGCGGAGCGGACGGAGCGGAGCGGAGCGGACGGAGCGGACAGACGGAGCGGACAGAAAACGGATACCTTTTTACAAGGGTTTATAGGATATTTTTATTACGATGCTTATCAGCATACTGATGTTTATTTAAAGGATTAGTATGTACTATCAATTTATATGAAAAACGAAAAAGTAAACTCAATGAACGGAGGGGAAAAACGGAACGGACACGTCTAAAAAATAAATTTTTGCGAATAAGGTTTCCTATCAACAACGAACTTATTTAAAGTATTATGTATATTGTTTAACAAGCGAAGCAAACATATTGTGTAGAACAAAACGACGGAGCGGATGGAAAACGGATACCTTCATGCAAGAGTATAATTAGGATATTCTCAGTTCTATGCCATCAGACTACTGTTGAAGGGTCTACTCAACACTTCTGACATCAACTCATTCTGGAGTAAAAGTCACAAGCATCACATGAAGGTTCTGGTTATCTGGACTGGTATAATTTCCCTTTTGCGACTAAATGAAAGCGAATTGTTGCCAGGACGCAATGTTATATAAATTGTCTAAAGATACTGATAAACCCAAATCCGATAAATCAATTGTCTCAGAAGGAAGGGAACACTAAGATTCATATCGTCGGGGACAAATTTCTATAGCTTAACGCGCCTTTTAGCTGAACTAAAATCAGGGTCAAGTTTTCAGCGGCTTCTGTACAGTGAATTCGAAAATTAAAGTAACCGTAAACTGGACTGATAAAAATAAAATCTGCAAGCATCCCACTAAATATATAACCACTAGGATCACATAAGCGTAAGAAAAGCCACTATAGGTTCATGGCCTGGTAGTGAGGTGGGAAAGAGAACCTAGAGCTGCCATAAGACGATTCAAACAAATCTCCGCAATATTATGTCTGTCATATATTGAAAACAATCGGAACGCAAACGATTTTTTGTTCAATTTCGCCCAATCCATGTATTCCACTCAAATAATAAAAAATCACTCATACTACTTGAGTGTGGTTTCATTTTACATTTTTAACAATGTCTTATTAACTTGAAAATATATTTATAATACGTTAAGATATGTTGTGCACAGTATCTGTGCGTGTTTCAAAGTAAACAGGATGATTCGAAGCTTTTGATGAAGGTCACTGCATAAAAGCTCTCTTGTATAGCAAACCACAACAGAAACGGACTGCGTCAAACCAAATTTTAGACATGGGCAACATGTAGGGTAGGTATACACAACACAACCCATACAATCGTCCAACCAACCACAACCGAATTGGAAATGGAAAAATAAATTTATAAAATCGTATATGGAAAATTTTTTTTTCTCGTATTGGAAAATAAACAGAGACGGAAAATATCATATAATTTCCAAAAAAAAAAAAAAAAAACAAAAAAAATTATTACATAAAAGGGATGAGACTGGATGTATATGAATGCGCGAAGAAGGGTGGTATTATGGAAATAACATTAAAACGAATACGCGATATTTTTTCCAAGGGTTTTTCGTTATCATTAATTTAAATACAATTTTGTTGTTGTTATTATTGTTGTTGGTGTAACATCGTCAAGGAATATCAACATTTGGAATAAAAATTAATTCTAGAAGAATATTTACGATGTACATAAAATTGTACGAGAGTATGTATACGAGTATGGGATGTGTGTCCCCTTGTGCAAATATAATTGTATCGATGAACGAGCAGTTTTGGCTTAATGGTTAAAAATGAATTTGATTAAAATGGTCCAGTATTGTGAAGAGTAAAT
This sequence comes from Tipula lateralis, assembly GCA_963932295.1. NCBI lineage: Eukaryota > Metazoa > Arthropoda > Insecta > Diptera > Tipulidae > Tipula > Tipula lateralis. The sequence continues at coordinate 27,762,125 of OZ010737.1, forward strand.
TTTTATGTCATCTTGAAAGAAGGTTGGAGCTAAGGGTTCATTTTTTCCCCGTTATAAGCTCGTTGTTCGGATTTGAAGCCTAATCTTCCATGTATGATCTGAGACTGGGATTTCAATTGTATTCGAGTATTCTTTAAATCGATGGATTCGCCCATCAGGATACGGTTGGCCACATCTATCAGATTTATATGGATATACTAATTGGTCATGAAAATTGGTATCTGATAGACTCTGATAGTGCTGAATCACAAGACAAAATTAAATGGCAGTGAGTGATTATCTTGCCTCGTAACCATTTATCAGAGTAGCAATTTTTCTGGAGATTTTCCACTAGCAGTCGAAGCAGAACGAAATGTAAATAAAAAGATAAGTAGTGCGTCGTCTGTATTTGTATCCCATCAATCACGTGCTTCTTGATCGACGTTTTAAATGTACGAACACACTCAGCTTCCCCATTCGTTGATGAATGAAAAGGGGCTGATGTGAGATGTTTGATGCCGTTTCTGACACAATACGTATGAAACTCTTTTGACACAAATGACGTCACGCTGTCAATTGCTAAGAAGTCAGGTAATCCTTCCGTGGCAACAATTGCTTGTAATGCTTTAACAGTGCTCCAACTTGTGATTGAAGTCATTTGTACAACGTATGGATATTTTGAAATTGTATCCACCCATAGTAACCACATACAATTGTTTAATGGCCTCCTAACAACTCCAGCAACTTTGTACTTTTCTCTCGATGGCGCGATCAAGACCGGGCCACCAAAAATGGCGTTTTGCCAGTTGTTTTGTTCGGACAATTCCCCAGTGTCCTTAATATAACATTGAAAACCCTTGTCCTTGAAGTGATTCTGGGATAACGATTTGTAATGACTCTGTCTTTAACAATATTTTATCACGATGAGAGTTTAATGAATTTTTTCTCATCTGATAGGTAACAAGCATTTCCCATTCTTTTAGTTAAACATCAGGCCATCCTGTTTGAATGAATTGAGACACTTTGTTTAGTTGCCAATCCCTCTTTGTCTCGCGACGTATAATTTCAAAGTCTATGGGAATATCACAAATTTGCTTATCATACGCCTTTTTGATTTGCAAACATGTCTCCTTTTTGTCAAAATCCAGATCTCGACCAATCGGTCTTAATTGCAATGTTTTGATGTTGGCCTGTACCGAATTGTATATAGTTATATCCAATTAACGTGATTGCCCAGCATTGCAGCCTCTGGATAGTCATAATTGGAATTTTTTTCGGGATGGAAAAGGCTTACTAAAGGTTGATGATCCGTTAAAAGCCCAAAATGACGTCCTTAGAGAGACCAATGAAACCTCGTACATCCAAAAATAATAAGCAATTACTCTTTAAGGTTCGATGAGGTGAATAGAGGCCGTATCGTAAACCTTTAATTCAATTAGTCCAAAGACGAAATTAAATTTATTTTTTTCCACATGCCTGAACGATACGTTTTCAGGAACATCACCACAAAGATGACCACATGACTGTAGGTACTGGGCTTAGTCGCAAATGATCCAAAACCAAACACCTCGATCACTTGAAAACCGAATTTTTACATCTTCAAGCTAAATCTGACTTTAAAGTTGGTATGAAGACAAACATAATGACCTCATGGTTGTTTGAAGAATTCATGTTGATGTAGAATAATTCAATGTGTTAGTAGATGAGAATTCTGTTGAGTGTGCGTAGATTAGTATACTCCATTTTTAAATTAAACGAAACAGTCGTGAGTAACAGTCATTACCAAAACAGTTGGATAGCGTGATTCGAACTATTTAACTATAAAGGTTTAGGGCTCAACATTTTTTTCTCAGGTAAATGTCAATGATTGCTCAGTTGGTTGAAAAAGCTTTCCAAATCGTGGTTCTGTTTTAAACATAAATCTTCGACTAATGAAAGTGACAGCAAAATCACCGATACACGAATTAGGTTTAGGTGGTGGTTATTCCAACATCAAACTCCTAATCTTTTACTCTAAAATAATACGAGTCCGGGAGAATGATTTCGAGAACCACCGAAGTTGGGTATGTGTTAAATGCCTTTCGTATAGGTTCATGGCTGTTTGTCTTTGATCCAAGTTCCTTATAAGAGTATAGAGTATGAGTTCAAATTAAAACGTCCTGAATAAATATTCGATACCTACTGAACCCCACAAGGATGACTAAATATATCAGTTGATTCCAAGCGTAGTAGTGTCTATATTAAATGCATTTTATATAGCCACTTGACCATTCGTCGTAGATACGAGGTCCTTACAAGGTACTATAGAGAGTATTATTTCGAATAAAAATGTCCTGAACATATTTCGTAACGTACAGGGATTACCAAATTAATTGGCTGATGCCACAATGTAGTTTTGGCTGTATCACTTTCATTTTAGAAATAGCCACATGGCCACACAAAATGGATTCAAACGTATGATGTGAAGTTATATAGTGAATACCACAAATTTCTATAAACGTGAAGTTTCTTATTTAATGAACTGGTATCACTGATGTCCAAAACGAAATTGGGTTTATCTCAAATGTATTTCATAAAGTCAATGAACTGGATTTAAGGACCTTACAAGAAACTCTCGAGAGTATGATTGTGAACAAAAATGTCCTGAATATAATTCGTCACGTAACGGATCCTACAGAGACTGCCTTTACTCAAAACGAATATACAGTTTGAAATGCATTTCATATAACCATATGGCCATGTTGCGTGGTTTCAAGGAACGTAAAATATCCTATGTATAGAGCATGATTTTCAGTTAAAATGTCCTGAATATAATACGTCATTCACCGGAGCCTACAGAGCTACCGAACTTATCGGCTAATGCTACAATGCAGTTGTGTCTGTGTGAAATATATTTGATATAGCCACAGGGCCATGTCCTGTGGTTTCAATAACCTTAAAAGACACTTTAGAGAGGATTATTTTGAATAAAAATTGTCCTGAATATAATTTATCACGTATGGAAGTGTACGGAGTTACCTAACTTATTAGCTAATGTCACAACGTAGTTGTTTCTATTTAAAATTTATTTGATATAGCCACATGGCCGTGGGTCCTGGTTTCAAGGACCATATAAAATACTCTAAAGTGTATAATTTTGAATTAAAATGTCCTGAATATGCTTCGTCACATACCGGAACCGACAGAGGTTATCTAACTTATCGGCTAGAGCCCAAAACGTAGTTGTATCAGTTTGAAATTCATTTCATATAACCAAATGGCCATGTTGCGTGGTTTCAAGGACCTTATAAGATCCTCTAGAGAGTAAGGTTATAGAAATAAAAAAATGTCCTGAACATAGTTAGTCACGTACCGGAACCATAAGATCGGCTAATCGTCAAAACGTAGGTTTGGAATTCATTTCATATAGCCACATGGTCAATTGTCGTGGTTTCAAGGACCTTATAATATCCTCTCTAGAATATAATTTTGAATAAAAAAGTCCTGGATATGACGTGTCACGAACATATCGGATAGTGCTAAACGAAGGTGTGCCTGTATCAAATGTATTATATAGACAAATACGAAGTGGAACAGAACGTATGATGCGATGTTGGCACCCTTATTTGACAAGCTTTGAACTTGTATAATAAATTTAGCCGAGACACACATATTTTTGGGCTTCACGTCGGGCTAACATTATTATTTGGACAAAACCATAGTAACTCTATGTTCGATTAAACATACTGGGGCCCGGCTTAGTGGTTGCGGACTGATCAACAGTGAATTGGCGATAAAAGAACCTCCTTTCTTAACACAATTTTGGAGTATGCGCCGGATTCCAAAAAGTTCTCTAGCTCCGTATTATCCGGAGTCTTGATGTCCGATAGCTGGAACCGCGAAGTTGTCATGTCTACTAATTCATCCTAAATGGGTGAGATGTTGAAAGGTGGTATGAATGATCCATCCCGAATGTTGGTCCTTGTGTTAATGGTATGCAAGTGCAACTCATTGCCTTAAAATATACAACCTGGTTGTGACGGTTCGGTGCATTTAATTTGATAAAATAATTCTTGGTTGATATTGTCGCCAGTACGCAACTTTCGTGTTGCATCGGTGCGTTTAGAACATTAATTTTTCGCATTGCATTTTTCCGCTTTGTCGAGTATAGATGATGGGAATGTCACATAGTAACAGGTTACCTCTTGACATGCAGTCATCTCGTGAGTTCGTAGCAAACTATCAGCTTCCATTTTCTTGCCAGTAGCTCCACTTTGGCAACCTTGTTCAAGTATACGCTCGAATTCATCCAGCCTTTATTGTTCACCGGTTATAGATTTGTTCTAGAGGGGGTCATCGATGTGTTTATTAAATCCTTTTAGCATCCTGCTGCTATCAGAATTCGGACCCCGTACCTCCCACTCCAACTGCCACAGCTTTAACCACTGAGCCATCTGGGCGGTCTCGTTGGTATAGTTGTTACTTTTTAGACGCCCTTTGGGTCGTTGTTCCAGGCGATGTAAGTACTCTGACATTCATTTTTGCCAGAACTGAGACCGCACATTCCGTACAACCTTCGATCGTGTCATGAGTTGGTTTTGAGGGTCAAACACTTCCTTTTCAGGTGGCGCTAGTATAGCAAATTACTAATCAAAAAATGCCCTGTCGTTAAAACATCCAATGACTCCGAATCATCTGTTAATGGACAGAGTGGTCTGGAGCAAGCCTCTATTTGCGTTAATAAAGTGGTAATTTCTTCAAAAGTAAGCTTTGTTTTACCTTTACATTTCTTTAAGAGCGTTTTCATAGATTTTACGCCTACTTCCCATAGTCCTTCGAAATATGGAGACGTTGTAGGGATGAAGTGCCAATTGATTGGTTGTAATACTTCGGTTCGCTCCTACAAAGTTTGTGGCATTATCACTGTATATATACTAGCCACATTTCTCCGCCAAGCAGTCACCCTTTGGAAAGCTCTGACGAATCCTTTTATATATGAGTGAACACTCGAAATAGTAAATCGCGTTGTGGTAAGTCATCATTTGTTCTGATTTCCACACCTTGAACCTGTGACAACGGGTTCACTGATGATTGTGGTGCGTTACTGCACTGCCTTCGTATAATATTTCTAGGTGAGTCCAATCTAGTATCAATTTATTAAGGTGTCCCTTTCGTGGCAGGTTCGATTCCCGGGGTGGTGACGATTCATCAATCACGATTGGGTGTTTTTAATCTGTATGTGTATGTGGGTTGAACCGTGGGCTTCTAGTGGCATTGAGTTCAGGAATTATTTCCGCCTTCTTTAATTATTATTATTAAGGTGTCCCTTATAAGGTAGAATCATTGGATGTAGTTCCTCATATGGTAGTTGGGAATATTTCAATTGCCCTCCTACTCGAATGATGATGTTTTCATGCTCGTTGAGGTCCGAAAGTTGAGTTACCCGAACTAGACCTGATAATGCTTGCTCCCATTGCTGGGGTTGTATAGCTTCCCGTTGTTTTGTTCGCCGTTATACTGAAAAGTGCTGAAATCGATGATACGACGATACGAGGAGCTTAAAAAAAATCCAAACCATACGAATACCTCCTATTTGGCATTCAAAAATGTCTAATACTAACAACCTATATACACTTCGCGAAGTGAGACGAACCGTTCGTAGTTACAAACGTCACCTTTAAAACCCGATTAACATACAATTTCGATTGACATATTAATGCGTGTATGCATAATTACGTGTGTTTGAGGGATCCTCGAATATCATGCATATATAGTTGAGCCGCAACGAGACAGAGACGCAGCTATATAGTGACACCAATGTTAGAAATCAACGTGCACTTAAAGGTTTTTTTTTTCATTACAACAACAAGCATGAGCGATCAAATTATACGAACACGAATGTTTTGTATGTTGAACAAGGGGTTGAAATTAGAATTAATCAAATAAAATATAAAAAAAGTTATGTATATACTCGTATTCAAACGGCAGATGACAAAACTATAAAAAACATAATTTTTTTTTCTGTAAGGATGCCGATTTTTTTATATTTTATTAGAATTTAGATCACTGTCGTGTATCGGGGATATAGGTACGAGTGTACCGATTTCTTAAATACCCGTTCGTATACCCTGCTATATACCCTTTACTTACGCGTCTTCTCATTAATTTACATCTTACTCGGTAACACATTTTTTTTTGGTTTGGTTACGAAACGAAAAATTTTCCACACTGTACGTGTGTGTGCAGAAGACAAGGCAGTCCTCTCTGCGCGTTACTTTTCATTACGCGGCAGTGAAAATATTGATAATTTCTATTTTTATATGTTAATAAAGATAAGAAAATATAAAGTGACAGGAAATGGTGGTTGGACGACTTGAAATGAAAATTGTAGGTGGTTTATGTGTGTGTGTATGTGTGTGCGTATGTACAATACATACACATTTACTCGAGTATATAGAGCGCCACTAATGGGATTGCTGGATGTTAAACAGAAATTATCGGGGATGGGTGGTGGTGGCCGCGTACACACACCCCACGATTGGTTTGAGTGATAATATTTTCTTCTATATATGTGTGTGTATACACACACACACACATTTACACAGAACAACTCAAATATAATTAAATAACATTTAGAATATTTTTTATTTATTTATTTTATTTTCGAAACTAAGTGGATATGAACATTTCAGTGTATAAGGAGATATACATAAGACGTGTGTTCGTGTATATTATGAAAACAACTACCCGGGGACAACATTTGAGATAAAACATGTAGATAAATTACAAAGTTTATATAATTAAAACTTTTATCAGTGCTTTTAAGCGTTAACTATATTGATAACATATATTCGTATATAAGGTCAAAATAGGTAAAACGCGGGTTTGAAGGATTCCGTTTATCTTGTGGAATCGACGCGATTTAGATTTCAAATCGATAAACAGCAGGTACAGTGGCGGATTCATGTCACTGGATTGTTCAGTGATGCTATATATTGGGTTGATATGATCAGTGCAGCTTCGACCTGGTCTTAAGCCAGTTTCTTAATTTTACATTAATCATATCTTTAATATTATGTTGAAGAAAGCGATACCTCGCCAATTTTTGCATTCTCTTAGGTCACATTTAATGGAGATTGTAATTGGCAAGTGTTTTTGTGTCATTTTGCCAAAATTCAATTTATCTGCATCATTTGATGTAATCGGTGAGAAAAAATGGATGGTTCAGTGGGTTCTAAATTCTCGCTTTTTTAGAACTCACTCGTTTAAAAAGCTCGTTTGTTTATGATTCTGCTTGTATCCAATACGAGGACTAAGCTACTTTACTTATGACTAAACCAGTTCAATCCGTTATCAACTAACTTACTTACCACCCAGGTGGCGCAATGGTTAAAGCTGCTTCAATTGGGGCGGGAGGTACCGCGTTAGAATCCCGATAGGGGCAGGGGCATCTTCCATGACTGTCCTGGAGCTATGCAATGTGCAGATGGTTCTTCGTAAATCGGACCTATAGCCGTACGTCCTCGATTTGGCTGTATTGGCGTAAGGTAATGACGTAAATAAGCGAACCGCGAAAGTGTTAAAAGTGCCTCGAGCCCCGAAACAGATTGTAGAGATTAAAACAAAAAAAACTTACTAACTTCTGTGTGTTTCAATGATCATATCCTCTATGTATTGTATAGTCACCAGAGTCAAAGTGTCGGTTCGTTGGTTTCTTACTTCGAACTGACAACAATAAAATCGAAATTTAAAAGCAACGCGACATCAACAATGGGCTTTTTAATAGATTTGGGTCTTCAATAATGGGTCTAAAGAAATTTTTGATTTGGGTGAGACTTACGAGAGGGACATGTTGGATAAGTGTACATTTCTTTATACGGCGTGATTCTAATTTGGTATACCATCAAAAACGTTCCAATTAAAATCTTTAACAAGCGATTAGAACAGCTTTGTATCCGCAATCGCGAGGTAAGGTGTAAAAAATAATCCCAAGTGGTGTGGTGTTTAACCAATTCACATTCATGTTCGACGTGACATCGAAGTCATGGTCGAAAAAGGATTAAATCTATCGTGAAAATTGTTTGTACTCGAAGAGGTTGCAACAAACACCGGCCTGCAAGTTGTGGGCACAGTTAAGTGGATGTGGACTCTAATCATCGATCACTTGAACAGCAGAGGGTATCACAATGACCTTATTATTATCCGTTAGATCATATAAAAGTGTTTGCAGCCATTGATATGCTTTTTCACATAACTGCATGATTATGCAAATCGGATTATCTAATAATGCGCGGATAGACCATCGACGAGTAACGGATATATCAACCGACAATCTATACGGTTTTGATGATTCGATAGTGGCTGGATACAACAGCGAGTTTTCATCATTCGATTTCAATCGATTGTGTGAATGAATACATCTACGATCCCTCGATGGAGTGAAGAACTAGTGAACCTATCCAAGTACAGATGGTCTACGTAGATCGATCTTCGGGGTTTCTGGCAATTATTATCGAAGATGAACATTTGAAACTTGTAGGTAAGAAATTTCAAATTAGCCCTAAATTCAATTGACCAAATGACAGTTGGAGTCACTAATTGTTGTTATCATCTATTGATCACGATCGCTGATGTGACACAACACATTGATGAAACTACTGTGGTATTTAACGGTCATAAGTCAGTTACTATATAGGCTGACATAGAGCAATGGAACAAGCTGATAGTCTGTCTCCTCAGATGACTTCCTACTGCAATCGTAGGATCTCGGAATCCCAAAATCCAAGGATCAAGATCTTTCCTCTCAATCCATAAATCACTGAAGAGAACCTATATAATAACGGGGTTGACTAAAAAAATGTTTTATATAGGATATGGTGATTGGCAAATGGCACAGTATACATGACTTTAAGACTAAATGTAGCAGCCTGTTATCAATGCCTGAGCGATATATTTACTTAGGTCATGCATTCAGAAAGCGTTAGTAGATGTAAAGTCAGATAAATTATCAAATAATGAAAGCAAGCGAATATCTGAAATTGAAGCTCTCTATCGCCGTGATGAGATTTTACTCACTGTCGATATTACTGTTCAATATTTGAATAATAAATTAAAGAAGAGAACGAGGCTTTTAACGAGGATTCGAATTACCTCAATATCTTCATGATGTTCTGCTAATTCAGACAGTACTTCGTATGGCAACGTAACAGGCACAGATTCGTTTCTAACACCATATGAAACAGAACCTTCCTCATCACACACGTTAGGTCAAAGTGTAACTGATGAACCAATGCAATGTCGTTGTTTGAAAATATGAACGGCGCATTGGAACGAACGTTTGCAACAGCTGGACTACTCTGTAACAAAATATGATATCAACTTGCTGGTAACACCTTATAGATGAGATCTGTTTCTCACGAGTTTTTACCTGCAGCAGAGACAAATTACATGTGACAATTTCATGTGACAAACAAACTTGAAGTAACCGAAAGTTATTATTATAGTAACCGAAAGCCCTTCTTGAAACTCAGTGTATAGTTAAATCTGAAATCCTCTAAATTAAGAGTATAAGTTGGAGATTGATAGAAAATCTCACTCGGCTGAGTTGTACTGGACGTGATAATAATGATGAACAGACAGCGAAGTACAAATATATATATATATATATATATATATATATATATATATATATATATATATATATATATATATATATATATATATATATATATATATATATATATATATATATATATATATATATATATATATACATATATATGTATTTATATATATATATATATATATATATATATATATATATATATATATATATATATACATATATATATATATATATATATATATATATATATATATATACATATATATATATATGTATTTATATATATATATATATATATATATATATATATATATATATATATATAATATATATATATATATATATATATATATATATATATATATATAGATATATATATATATATATATATATATATATATATATATATATATATATATATATATATATATATATATATTATATATATATATATATATATATATATATATATATATATATATATATATATATATATATATATATATATATATATTTATATATATATATATATATAAATTTAAAAAAAAAACATTCTTTGATCCATTAAAACGCGAAGGTTATTCTTTAGATAACGTACATAACGTCGATGAAACTGATCTCAATTGGAGACCATTGCCCCGTAAACCACTTGTTTCAAAGCGTGAGGCAGCAGCTCCTGGTTACAAAGTCCGCAAAGAGCAAGTTACCATTATATATCTGCAAATGCCACCGAATCTCATGCTTAACCGCTGGTAAATGATTGATAATATCTAGAAAGCCAAGATGTTTCAAGAACGTGAATGTATTTGTACTATGCTATAAAGTACAAATAAATGCTTCAACCAATAGATCAGGCTATCACAGCATCATTTAAAAAAAAATTATAAAAAGCAGGTTTTACGTCGCTTATTGCTAGCTGAATACAACGAAGAAAGTTGAGTTTTTGAAAAAACTTAATTTAAAAGACTGCAGTCATATGATAGCAGATGCTTGGAACTGTTTATATTGTAAGAATCCAGCGAAGTATTTTGATGTTTTTAACAAATTTATGGGCGTGTTTCGTCCTAGACGAAAATATGATGATCGATGGTGGGCCTATACAGCATTGGAAACTGTAATGTCGTGGTACGAGCAACAAGAGGACAACTGCTCTTACAACTTTATTTTACTATCCGAACAACCCATGGTTCCAATAAGTTCGGATAATCGATGCTCGACTGTATATATATATATATATATATATATATATATATATATATATATATATATATATATATATATATATATATATATATATATATATATATATCGGTAAAGATTATACGAAATGGAAGGAGAATCAGGATATCGAATGAGATGGTTTCTGGCACATAACTTTAAACTCGCCTTTTATGCATAAATTAACAAAGATTCGATATACAGGATAGGGTAAAAGTCCTGCTACAATTTTAATTGCGCGCCATCTTGGTTATGAGACGTTTAGCTCAGTTTCGCTCTAAACATTGTGTTGTGTAGACGCCCCAATTTTATAATGAATAAATATACGGCACAAGAACGAGTATAAATAGTAAAAATGTATTTTGAAAATAATAGTTCTATTATTGCTACTCAGCGGAAATTGCGTCAAAAATATCCCTATCGTCCGGTGCCTCACAAAACCACAATTTATCGTTTACTTGCAAATTTTCGACAGAACAGTACAACAGCAGACATATCTCGTTCTGGAAGACAACGGACGTCTCGTAACACTGAAAATATGGCTCTGGTGCGCGATAGTGTTGCAGAGTATCCAGAAACATCAATGCGGAGACGTAGTTCACAATTAGTCCAAAAATTGCTACCAAGTGATTCTTATCAATGAGTTGAGTACAGAAATGCAATCCTAAGGCTGTCTGGTGAAATTGAAGGTTTTTCATCTAAATTTATTTTAAACGCATTTCCATCTCCGTGGCCACAGAATCCTCAATCCAGTTTTTTGAAAATGACCAAGGTGTCAAAGTTACTGTTGCTGCCGAACGGTACCAAGACATGATTCGAAATTTTCTTGTGCCTGAGTATGGAAGAGCAAGGACTAGAGGACATGTGGTTTCAGCAAGATTGGGCCCCAGCATGGTCACCATTTAGCCGATATAATTTTCCAATCATAACGAAAAAAAAATGTAAAGATCAAATAAACTTTTTATGAAAACCAAACCTACTTATCGTTTCTATGAACAAAAGTAATAGGCAATCAAAATGTTAGCGGGACTTTTTGCCCCAACCTGTATAAAAACGAATCCGTTCCAACTCCTTTATCAACCGGATATGCCTATTAACAAAAAGTCATTAAGGTAAATGCATCTAAGTTAAATTTCAACAAAGGAGTCAAATAACGAGTCATGGATAAGGTTAAGAGATAAAGCTTAAGAAGGAACGGGCTTCATTTGCAGGTAAAATCGTCGATCAATTTAATCCTGTAACACCTTCGAGATATATAAACAAAAACCGTTCTCACCCCTTTTTTTGTGTGCTACATACATTTCGAAATATATAGAAACTGCCATTGACATATCACAATAAATTTCCATTTTTCTCATCCACCCATGTATTCCCCCTTTTTTATATTTTTTAATTTTTTTTTTATTTTTTGGCCAAACAAACACAGAGAACCATTCAACTTTTGCACACACAATTCACCGAATTTATATTCATCAGTAATTTTATATATCGTTTCGTGTTGTTGTTGTTGTAATTTTACGCGTAACTAAAAATACAAAAATGGTGGATTTTCTCATTTAGCAATAATAATAATAATAAGTTCATCAAGAAGAAAATGCTCGTATATAAGAAAATTGGGAAAACTCATTTTCCGACAAATGTAAATGAAAATGTATGTATATACATGTGCGTATATGCCACATGCCTATTTTTCTAATTATCTTCATTTGTGCGCGGAAGGAACGAAGGGTATACATGTACATACATATATAATGTGTACACTTACCCGCAACAAAAGCGACGAGAAAAGCAGAAAAATTAAGGAAAAACCGAACAACTTAGTGTTTTTTTTGTCCTTCTTGTTCCCAATGTGTACACGGTTTTTTGTTTTCTTCCCAGATGTACATACATACATACATATACATATATAATGTACACACGACGAATATATATATATATTTTATTTTCTTCAGAAAGCTCCTTACATATATTTTGCCATTCTTCATACCCAAACCCGTGTTGCAATCACCGCACAAACGCCATGTACGAGTATATGTACGATACGATATGCCAATCGAGAAAAAAACCAAAAACAAAAAATCTTGAAGAATAAAATAAAAAAAAAAAATTGTTTCACCCTTAAAATCACCATCACCATCATCATCTCTCATTTCGATTTCTTATATTTTTCTTACTTAACAATTCATTCTATTTTTCATCTTACGTTTTATTTTTGTTGCTTTCGTCTTGTGTTCATAACATCCCTTTAATTTTAATTTCGGGTCCTTTTTCTCATTTACGCGTATCCTTGTGCTCATATAATACTCACATTTTTTTTATTATATTTTTAAATAACACACACACACATCCTTACATACATACGTACATACATACATTCACATCCAGTGGAAAACCATTTCATTTTCCATCATCATACCAGCGCGTTGTTGTTTTTCTTGGGTTTGAAGAAATTTTTGGTCTTCTTCTTTTATTTATTTATGTTTTTTTTGTTCCTCCGTTTTCTTCTACTTTGAATATCCTTAAACTTAAATAACAAAATTAATATAAGAACAAGAAGCGGAATCTTATGAAGGCGAAGAAGAAAATGTTTCGTATATATATTCCTAAAACCCAACCAACCAAATGAGGAAAATTTTCTTCTTATTCTTCTTTAATAATTTGTTGGGTTGTTGTTTTTGTTTTATTCTCGTACACACACCAAAGTGTATGTATGGTATGTGTATATCCGAGAGGAAGGAAAATTGCGCGTGTACTTAGTCCTAGCATTATCCTTATCAGGAAAAAATTGAGAAAAATTAAAAATGATAATGAAAGGAAAATCAGGCTCTATGGTATAAGAGATGTAACTTTTTTTTGTGTGTGTGTGCGTGTGTATATGTATACACTTTGGTGGAAAATCTCATGAGTGAAAATCGCAGAAAAGGAGATTACGTGTTGTTTGTTGTTGTGGCAAGTGTTAAATCAGTCACGATTGCAAGGAAATTCTTATAAATTCTTTTTAAGGAATTGCTGTTAATTGCTTTATTTTAGACACAAGGAACCGGTGAAAAAGGATTCTAGGAGAGTTATGACCTTCGTAGTGATTTTTATAGATGCAGGAGGGAATGTTTATAGCGACAAAACGACAGAAAAACCCAACAACAGTCAAAACATCTAGTTCGGACTGTGCCATGTAGTGGGAGGTTTATTGAAATTTTCTGACAACCCTTAGTGACTGATATTTTTACTTTGACCAAATTTTCTGAATCATTAAAAATGTAATATTTGATGGCCAATGACAGGTGACCCAAGAAACAGATATCCAAATGACAGGCCATGTTATGACAACTACTTTGCAAGAGTGCTGAGACAAAATATGTTGCTCTTGCGCAATGTTAGGAAAAATAATACTGATTTTGCTAGGAGGACAGTTAAATGAATCTGTAGACTACAACAAAAGTGAATAGCATGAATAGAAGTGTGGTAAAGAACTAACCCGATCCACATTTATTATATACAAACTGTAACAGAATACCCTCTAATACAGCCTGCGCAGATATGGCGATTGAGATATTTACTATAGATAAGTTGCTATGCCACAAAAATGGAAAGTGATCGCATTATGTTAATCCTTAAAATGTTCAAATACGCATCATGACGAGTGCACTAGAACTAGAGATCATTCTTTAATATAAAAATTAGATCAACTAGAAGAGGTTCCGAAGGTCGTTTGAATTTCATTTTAAAGTTCGCTCAAGTATCGGTTCAATCCTTCTCCATCGCGTTAATCATCAAAATGATGCCAGGAAGAGTCAAACTTCTAGCTCAACGGCTTAATTAAAATAAATTAGTTTATAATTGGAAGTCCCCACAGATCACTGTGTGGTTTAATAATGTGACCTTGAGACGATATAATATAAAACCGACTGTGAAAATCTAGTAAAGAGGTCTAGTTTGCTAGTACGAACCACTTAAATTGATGTTCAATTTATCCTGCTTGATCGATGGTAATGGATATTGTGATAGGATGAGGTTATGCCAAGTGGTGCCAACAATATAAATAGGCGAGCAACATGATAGTTTAAAATTCAGAATAACAGGATGGTTTGGCATAACGAGGCGTTAGGACGTAAAGGACTCGATATACTGGCGAATTACAAATATTGGTGAAGACCGTTTATCCCCTCAAAGGATTTGCTGGGCATTCTCATGGGGCATTGCTCCCTGAATAACCATAAGTTTCGGATGAAAATTTAGTACATCGCAACCTGCTAACAGTGTGGGGGAGGAGAAGAGAAAACTGTTGAACATAGATTGCACTGCTTTGCATCACAATACCTATTTTATGGATCAACTAACGACCCTGAGGATACCAGATATGTTGGACTTCATTTAAAGTACAAACATATTTCGGGTCTGAGAGTGTACCTATGGAAGGAGATGTCACAATGGTACAATCTAGCCTATGAGTGACTGGAACAAAAAGTTTTCCCCAAAAAGAAAAAAGATGTTCTGCTAGAAGGACAGATGTTATGCTAAGAGCAGGAAGTGCAAAGTGTGCTGCTACCAATATAAGAAGCTCCTCAAACCTTTTTTATCATATTTATTCGAAAGAATGCCTTGGAAGTTCAAGTGTAGACCTTTGTTTTTCTAAACAAAATTTAATTTTAAAATTATAAATCTTCCCTGGCCACTGTGCAGTATATAAACAGTGTTTTATCTCTCTAGAGTTTCGACCTTTCTTCCATATCAGCCTAATCTATCAATTTACTGTTTTTTGGCCTTTGGTCCATTTGCTCTGTTTCCTGTTTTTTCCTCTCGGCCTTTATCTATGTCGGATGGTTTTCTGTACCCTCTCAGCTCGGTCGTCCTTTTGCTTATCTGCATACACCTCTTTTAGGAATATATAGGCTGCACTATGTTGGAATCTTGAAACATAAGCTTAAAGAAATATTTGGATAGACTTAAGCTTGTGTACTTGTAGGGTTTAACCTTGAAAGATAAACAGCCATTCTACCATAGTATATACAGGAACAAGCAAGAAATCGCGAGAATCAACTTTATGCAATCACTAAAAAATGAAACTCTCAGAATAGGTTTCGAATCATCTGGGCTTTTACATAAATACGCATTCTAGAAACAAAACACAGAAAATTAAGTTAAACAGGCATCGATTGTGCTTAAGACTCTAAATACGGTTAGTTGAGGTTTTGTAGAAAAAGTTACATCAGTGCAACCAGACTTGAGGGTTGGAACTACCTGACCGATTCAGTAATCCCAATTAGTAATTCATACTAAGTTTACCAGATTCCTTATGATAATATTATGGTGAGAAGCTGTCAGAGTATCAACGACAACAATGATTATGTTGACATCAAGCACATACTCTCTAAAATGTGAATCGTGTTCTATTCACTTGGTTTAGCTTCATTGGATCAATAGTTGAAAAAATATTAATCACTGAAAATGAATTAGGGCGACTCAAACCAGTTCAAAAATCAATCCCTCAAGTAGCAGAAAATGAACAACACCAATGACCAAAAGTCAATAAAATACAACAGAACGCTTGAATAGAAAACACTGCCTCTCAGTATGTGGTAACAATGTAGCATTTTGAACCATATAGATCGCACTAATGATTCTCGTCTTGAATAATAAAAGTGGGTTGACCACAATACCTCCCACTATTACACAAAGTGTAAGCCCGGCCAATAAGGTACCTCGATAGGGGTAAAATTGTCCCCAGTATTTTAAGTGTATATCTCGCTTATAGTTTCTAACCGCAAAATTCTGTTTTAACCGTTCAACGCATCTATATGCTAAATATTTTCAGATAATTTGTCACCAATACACTGCCATAACGTGACATCCACATTCTATTAGTGTGGTTTCACGTTTGTAAATAACAGAAGTAGCTCAAACTAGCTAGTTCAGAAATCGATAGGTGGGACACATATATCGTGATCCAGTCTTTTAGATTCATTCACGAGATCTGAAATTTCTATTTTAATCCCGATCATAGTGATTGAGAAGCATAAACTACCACTTAGTATGTGGTAGCGAATTTCGAACTATAAATCGCACTACCGATTCTTCTCTCGAATTTTAAAAGAGGTTTCAATCCGATACCATCATAGAAAATAATTTAAACTACAGCTGTAATTACTGAACCACTTGGTAGTTCTGTTTCAGGATTAGAATGGCAGAAGTGATCGCTCTTTGAATGTTCCCTCTTTGTCGTAAGTAATTTTTGATTAAGAAACTTAAAGCTCATCAGACCCGCCAATATCCAGTTACTATACTGGAAACTATTGCGATTTAGTTCCTTAAGCCTAACTTTTGAAACCGAGAGAAGCTTACTCCATGTTTCCGATTTTGGGGCTCAATGCACTTCCAACACTTTCGCGGTTTGCGTATTTACGTCAAAGATGTGTTCAGTCACACAAACGATCCTGCCCCTTTCGGGATTCGAACTCGATACCTGTCGTTCAAACTAAGTAATATTTAGTTGATCAATTATTTTTCTCACACCGTTCCTAATAACGATTATCATCTGCATATACAAAAACTTGATTGGATAATCGGTTTAGGAAATCGTAGGTTAGGTTAGGTTAGGTTAGAGTGGCTGCTAACGCACACTTAGACCGTTGCCAGTCTGTTGTGATACTACAGGATCTTAGTCCCTTAATACCTCTAAAACTCTATTGGAACCATCCTGAGCTACTAATGTAGCGTAAAATGTCCCGCACCTTAATATCTGCAAGATCTGAAAGATTGTGCATTACATACCTATGCCCAAGTGTAAATGCCTTCTTAGTGCCAGTGCAGGACAAGAGCACAGGAAATGAACAAGCGTCTCTTTCTCCTTCTCGTTCATACAGCTTCAGAGTGGCCGAGGACCCAGATAATCTGAAAATTGAAATGCTCACTCATCTCGTTAAGAGACGAACGGAGGTGCTTATATTTAATGCTCCACAGAACAGCCCAGTTCCGACCAGAAAATCGTATCTTAAAGTACATTTATATACTCTTAGACTCAACAATGTTGATGAAATTGGTTTGAACAGAAATACTGAGCCCGGCCAATAATATACCTCGACAGGGGTAAAATCGTCCCCAGCATTTTTATGTATGTATCTCGCTTAGAGTTCCAAACCACAAAATCCTGTTTTAACCCTTCAACGTATCTACTTGCTAAATATATTCAGACAATTTGTCACCAACACACTACCATAACGTAACATCCACACACCATTAGTGTGGTATCAAGTTTGCAAATAACAACAACAACAAAAAAAAACAATTTCTTCACGCTTTGTCTAATTTAAATGACTCGAACAATCTCCGCTTGTCCATAAAGACTACCCAAAAACCGCGATTTTTTTTTTGTGTCCAATTTGTATCAAACAACTTTGTATTTCTCTCTTATATATTACTTATTCCACGTACATCTTCTATATACGTAAGTATTTTGGTTAACGGTCTCATTTCGGATTTAATGATTGATTTATATATTGATTGACGGGATGAGTGTTCGTATTCGTACAAAACCTATATAAAATTGAATTAAATCGAAAAAATGAAAACAACAACAAAAGTGTGACGCAACAACAGGTAAGATATGTGTGAGTCCGTGCGAGATGTACACATATATAAGACAATTTAATGAATGAATGAACGCGATATTTTACAGTCTTATGTGCACTTATGTGTATCCCGCTTTTAAGAGTATTAACGATCGTTACGATGATGATTGACTCAAATCGACTTACATGTACCCTCTTATATATACATACATAAGATGGTATTCCGGATCGTGTGTGTTATTTAACAATTGTTGTATTTGTATATACATATATTTTGATATATTCAAAGTGAATTGATTTCTCATGGTTCAGATTGAATGATTTGATTTATTTTTTATTTTTATTTTTTTTTTAATTCTTAAGATTATTAAAGAAAAAAAAAATTAAGTTTACATCCGGTGGAGTTTTTGTGTGTGATTTGTGTTTGTAATTTTTGCGGTCGAATTTTACAGTAGATTTGCTGTTTGCATTCGACGACGCTCAGCTATTCCATCGAATAATATTCTTGTTTTTTTTACGGCTTTTACAGGCCATTATTGGCCTGTAACGTGTCAACATTCTGATTGCATCGGTTTTGATCACAGCCACCTTTTCATACTGTTGGAAATAATTAGAAGATGCCAGATCGCTCTCTAGGCCGTGCAGCCAAGAGCGACCTCTTCGATTCGGATCAGCACGCAGAACGTGAGCGAGCCAACGTATTCGATGTGCGATCATATATAATTCCTGATCTCGTGATTAAAATGAACTTTTGATTCTCCTCTCGACTGTAAGAAGCCATTTTTCTTACTCATCCGACATCAAGGTCGAACACTCATATCCATACATGACAACGGGTCTGATCAATTAGGAAGTCAGATAATGTACAGAAAGTTCGGTTATTTCGATTTCGACAGCGACATAATATTGTTTTAAACCTCCCAGGTGACGCAGTGGTTAAAGCTGCGGCAGTTGGAGCTGGAGGTACTGGGTTCGATAGGGGCAGGATGCGAAATGGATTTTTCACAAGGGTGGTGTGAAGGAACACAACTTTTGGAGTACAGACCTCATGGACCGACCCATCTTCCATGTCAGCACTATAGGCTGGCATGGAGCTATGCAATGTGCAGATGGTTAGGAAAATCGGACCTATAACCGTACGTCCTCGAATTGGCTGTAATGGCGTACGTAAATAAGCGAACCACGAACAAGTAGGGAGTGCCTTGAGCCCCAAAACAGAGTAGAGATTAGATACTAAAAAAATATATTGTTTAAGGCAAAATCTGGTGAGTCAGCAGATGTTCAGCAAGGTGCACTTGATGAGTGAATAGCATCTGTGTGGCCAAAACTTCGACTGGGATACACAGCAGGTGAAATTTATAAATAGCATCGACGGGTTTTGTTTTATAAAATGACACCAGAAAAAACATTTAAGTTCAGAGGTGACCAGTGTGTATAGGCGGCAAAATGTCTAAGGAGAGAATAACTTTGTTAGTAGGGACTAACATGGATGGTAGTGACAAAAACAAAATTGCTTGTTATGGCAAAAAGTAAATCACCCAGGTGCTTTAAAACCATTAAAGCTTTACCTGTCGAATATACAGGCTTGGATGACGTCCAAAATTTTCGAGCGCCACTTACGAAAATTATACGAACGCCGATCTGATTAAAAAGAAAAACAAGATTTTATTACAAGTCGACAATTGTCTTCCTCACCCTCCTCACCGCATTAACATTTTTGTCACCAAACACATCACCCGTTTTACAGCCGATGGATCTAGGATTTATAAAAAAGCTCATTACAGACGTAATGTCTTATTAAAATTGGTCGGAAATTTAGATAGCGGTCAAAATACGGTCGTAAAATTGATAGATGCGGATGAAATGGCTGCTACAGCGTGGAATCGGGTTAGTAGCCAAACAGTAGCTAACTGCTAGGCCGGATTATATTTAGAGAATAATTCTGACACCGAGTCTCATTTATACGACGAAGATGATGAAATTCCACTTAGTGAACTAACCCAATTGTCTCCTTCCATAGGAGCATTGGGATGATTTAGTGACCGTTGATTAATTGATACTAACCGATGAAGAAGCAACATAAGAAGATATTGTAGGCGAGGTAATTGGAACATCCATCAATGACCCTGACAAGGGAAATAATGATGACGCTGATGATAGAACAGGGTTTATTCCACGTATTTTAGTATTTCTAAATATTCCAGCGCATATACCATAACCTTCTCGATTAATCGAATCATAGGCTTGCTAATTGAAATCTAGGAATACCTGGTATACATCGCGAGCTGTTTTTTGGAACTTGGAAAGAATCATCCATAGCGAAAAAACTTGATCAGTGACTGATCGATTTAGGTGGAATCCCCTTTGGTAGTCACCAGATAATGATCATGAGCGATCGCAAAGTACATCATTCTTTCCCCATTTTCAGTCGCAGTTTTGTATCGGGAGTACGAACCTTTGTTTTTACATAAGTAGGTCTGATTTCTGCCAGCTCTAGCATTAAAGTCACCAATCACCAGTTTGGCATCGTGCTCAGTTGTAGTACCCATCTAAATTATTCTAAAATGAGTCTTTATCTTGCGACAGGTTGGCTGCTTCGACTGCTCGTAAGTCCAGTACAGCCTTTTTTACCTGTGCCCCATTGAAAAATCGAACTTCAAGATTTCCGAGGCAATCTCTACTGCCTTGGGAGACATGGTCTCCACTATTAGGCCATCAAGTTTCTTGGAGCGTTACATGTTCCAGCCGATACTGTTTCATACATATGATAAGACCGTCAAACGGCCGTCAAACGGGCAGTCAAATATACTCAGGGCGAGTTTAATATGAGCTATATATAAACTATGGCTAAAGTTTGATTAGATCTTGTGTCACATAGTCACCCTCTTCCAATTATACAGTCGCATCCCTATTCAATTTTTTTAATTTAATTTAATTTCTATTAAGGGATGACGTACGTAAAAAAAACATCTTGTACCTCGGTATATATGGTATATACACATATTATGATACAAAAGATCAGATATCGTATAATACTGGTGAAAAATATCCCGAAGCAGTCACGTGAAGTTAGTCGTGTATTGATACACTCGTATATGTAAACATGTATATGCGGATATGATACGCTACGTCGAAAAATTTAATTAAATTTAAATGTCAACCAAATATTAGATGAACATATCAAATTACTCCACCGTGGGTGCCGTCCCCGCATATACCTACCTACATACATACATAAATATACACACAAAAAAATGATATGATTATCGTGCTCGAATCACAAGTCATGTCGATAAACAAAACGATTATTAGATAATTCATTGACATCATCAAAAACTTGTCTCAAGGCAATTCTTCAAGACGTAAATTTTTTTTTTCTTTCGTCGCAACAAGTAGCATCCAATATACAGAGAGAAAAAAATCCACTCTGGGTTGTGATCCCGCATCTATCTACATACTATATACTATATATATATACACATTTATCATGCGATGCAACTTTTTAACCCCCTTTCTTTTAACCACCATGCTGCCATAAAAAACCGAATCATAAAAAAAAAAAATGAAAAACGGAAAAATTCTACACATCAAACCCGGAAAATGACTAGGAATCAAGTCAAGACATAAAAGTAAATTGATTTGCTCTCTCTCGTCTTTATATATGCTTTAGGTAGGTGCGAGGATACGTACATAATATATTATACGAGTGTATATATATAGAGACGTACAGGCAACAGGTAGCTGGGATATAATGCCGCAGAAGATGAACGAGCAACACAACATAAAATCAAATCAGTTAGGATGTTTGTTGTTGCATATATTTGACTAGGTGATGGATAGAAATTTTTGAAGAATGTTGTGCGAGCTTTTTCATGCTTTCACATTGAGATGGTTAATTATAGTTAGGATACCAATTATGGTCGTTATACAGAATATACCAAACCTGACGAACAAATTGGAAGAGAGCCTCAATTACCTATATAACTGAAGCTTTATAAAAGCTTTAAAAGTGTGCGAGGCCATTTGCTTTAATTTAATCAATATTATGTCTGTTAACATTATTAATTACTTGAGTCATATCACTCCCTCGAACTCTAATGACGTAGTAATCGTCACTCTGAAGACGTTGTCTAAATGTGGTCAATTATCAATAGTCTGTCAATTATTAATTTGTGGAAGGGGTTCTACTAACCCCTGTGGAAGTATCACCCTTGTTGACAGATATAGTAGCGTGCTTGCTTTGTTATTCGAAGAATCGGGTTTGATTCCCGGTGGTGACCACATTGGGTGTTGAACCATGGGCGCCAGTGGCATTGAGTTCGGGAATACTTTTCCGCCTTCTTAGATTATTGTTAACCCATGTGGGTGAGAGAGTATATAATTCAAACAGGAGTAGATGATCACTATAGTAACACACATATATATATATATATATATATATATATATATATATATATATATATATATATATATATATATATATATATATATATATAAATATATATATATATATATATATATATATATATATATATATCTGAATCAGAAGAAATAACCCAACAGTTGAGTAAATCTTTGCGATTGATTCCAAATTGTTGTTGGATCCAGCGCGAAGAACCAATGTTGGAGCCTTGAAATACTACAACAAATTGGGTTTTATAGACCATCATACCTCATTATTTTATATGAGAGGCCAAATAACCGAAAGTAATTTACCAAAAGATGCCGCAACCTGTACCTTAATCATTGGGATACGGAATGAGATTAAACATAATTTTGAGTCGATTTTGCGTGAACGAAATGTATTCGTTTCAAATTTAACAGATTAGCGCGATTTAAATTAAAATATCAAAATCCCATATAACAATATACATAACTTCAAGCCACGTTACACCACACTCGGAAATATTTTAATATGATACATCTTCATCTTAAAAACACATGTATAGCGATTTGGTATAAAAAGCGCAATTTCAAAATCTTAATATTATAAAAAATAAAAAAAAATTGATTTATAGATTTTCTTAAAAGTTTTTTAATTAAAAATTAATAATTGATTCGTCAAACAGAAAAATTACGAGCAAGCAGCACACATACACATTCAGACCAACAGATACCCATACACAAAGAAATCGTAATGCTTCTTAATTATTATTCTTTAACTATATAACATATACTATATTGTGCTTACGTTCAGTTTTAGCCGTGTTTCCGTTTTAAGGTATGTGCATA
Organism: Tipula lateralis; assembly: GCA_963932295.1. Classification (NCBI taxonomy): domain Eukaryota; kingdom Metazoa; phylum Arthropoda; class Insecta; order Diptera; family Tipulidae; genus Tipula; species Tipula lateralis. The sequence goes on from OZ010737.1 coordinate 27,785,723, forward strand.
TACGTAAAAAAAAATAAAAAAAAATTGGATGAGGTCAAGCAGGTGTATACAGTAAAGGAAGTATTTATCAGCTAATGTATCGAAAATCGATCTCGTACATAGCACACGCGGACATACGTCGCTAAACGTCTTTGTCCATTTGTTCGCGGTCAAAAACCAATAACAATCAAAAGCAATCAAAACACAAAAAGATGCGCACACTGATCATGTAATGATGAATCCAATAACAATAAATATCATAACGGATGGAAAGATGGAAAAAAAGAAAATTAAGATGATGAACTGATGGTAATATACCTTCGAAGACAAGAAGTAGAAGAAGTAGATTCTCGATGATCTTACGAGATTGTATTAAAGTTTAATTTTTTATGTTAACAAAAAAACCTTAAATGTATGTTGTTTCGCGTTTTAACTCCCCGAGTTGGTGTAAGAATGAGTGTACGAGTATGCAACAACAACAACAACAACAGCAATCAGCGATTGGCTTTTATTTTTTTTTGTGCACAGTGCAAAAACGATATAATCCGCGAAAATGTATCGAAGAGATATAAAAATTGATTTTGTTGTTGTTGCTGCTATAAATTAATTGATACCGACCAAACCTAATTAGTTACCTTAAATGAATTTAATTTTTAATTTTAACGATTTTTAAATGTTTGCCTGGTTTTTGTTTTCGTACCTTGCGTTGTCTTATGGCGTTGTTGTTGTTGTGTACATCGCACGTTTATTTCTTTACTCTCTCATCTTTGTTTGTGCCCTGTGTGTGTATATATATATACTATATGCACATCATTATGTATAGGTTGAGGGATTCAGCAGCTTTCGATGGATGACGAGGCGAAGAAAATTTATTCGATTTTAAATAAATGAATTAATTTGTGAAAATTAAATACAACAACAACCAAATAGTCAGAATTATATAGTGTGTTAGTGTTAAATTCAGGTAGCTCGAAGATATAGATTTTATTGTGACGAGAAAAACGAAATTGATTTATGTTGGAAGATTAATGGATGAGTTAAAGAATACCCTCTGAAAAACAATCCTTATCATAATTCAAAACGGTTATTAGAGATAAAAGCTCTTCATCGGAGACAGGACATCTCTTGATGAACACGGGAACTAACTCAAAAAGAGAAAGTTGACTAATCGTCACGAGAGCTCCCAAATCAAATGAATTGGTCTGAAGAAGTTAAATTTACTATTATAAATAACGTTCACTAGTCTACGAACCTCGATTTTCCAGGCGAGCGTCAAATAAGATAGATTTAAAAAAACAAATCACTTCAAAACTCTTGTCCTAATTAAAATATTTCCAATAAGCCAGTTTTTTACTTTTAAATTATGTCAATTGGTCTATTATACGTATGAGCACTAACAGAGTTCGGATCTTTCAGTATACTAAATTATATTGATAGGCGTGTTATGAAATATGTCAAGAATACCGACTCAGTTAAAGACTGAATGTGAGCAAATAATAAAATATAAAAGCGAAAAGGTTCCAAGTAAATGGCAGTCAGGGAAATTTAGTGATAAATAATTTAGTACTAATCAACCACAACCATATAGCAGTCAAGCGATCGAAACTGACATTTTGGAAATTAAAGTATTCAACGGCTTTTTGTAAAATTGTGTAACGTAGTAACTGAGATTTAGTTAGTATAATTTTTATCTGGCTAGTGTAGCTCATCGTCGGTGACACGACATCTCTTGACGAACACTAGAACTAACTCACAAATAGAAATTTGACTGATTGTCACGAGAGCTCCCAAATTAAACCTTTAAAGAAGTAAATTGTGGGTCATTCGATTTGCAAACTTCAGAAAATAACGTTGCATAGTCTACAAACCAGGATTAACCAGGCTAGCGTCAAATAAGATAAATTTTACAAATTAACTCGGTTCAATTAAAAATACTACTAAGTAACCCTAAGGAAGAAGGTTGGATGGATTAAATGATAATGTTAAACAGGATCAAAACAGAACCAAACCACTTCAAAACCAAGCGCCTTCTGAGTTTGGGTCTTCCAGAATACTTAATGATAGGCGTGATTTGAAATTAATACGCGTGATATTAAATCTGTCAAGAATACCAACGTTTAAATTACGGCCAGCAGACCGATACAGTTAGATACAGCCAAAGGAATTTAATATAATAGCGAAATGGTTCCAAGTTAATGGCACCCAGGTGCAGTGACGTCATCGAAACTTACATTTTGAAAATTAAAGTACTCAGCGGCTTACTGTAAAATTGTGTATCCTACTAATAGAGTTATTTATATCTGATATTAGCCAGCTACAAAACGGTTATGAAAGATACTATAGATCATCTTCGGAGACACGACATCTCTTGACGAACACTAGAACTAATTTTAAGAATATAAAGTTGACTGATTGTCACGAGAGCTCCCAAATCAAACCATTAAAGAAGTTAAATTTGATATTGTCCATCAAGTTACAAAAGCCTGAATTTCTTGGTTTATCAGAAATAACGTCCCCTAGTCTACTAATCAGAATTATCCAGTCGAACGTCAAACAAAATAAATTTTAAAAGAACCTAATCACTTCAAAACCCTTGTCCTTATTAGAATATTTACAATAAGAAAGCTTTTTAGTTTTAGATTATGTCATTTGGTCTAATATACTGTATCAGCGCTTACAGAGTTCGGAGCTTCCAGGATACTTGATGACATTGATAGACGTGATATGAAATCTGTCAAGAATACCAACGTAAAAAATAATTATGTGGATGCCGATTTAGTTAAATAGAGAGCCAAATAAAGAGGACACAAGGTGAGCAAATAATTAATAGTGAAAGTGAAATGGTTCCAATCAATGGTATTCAGTCACGCGATCGAAACAGATATTTTGAAATGAAACAGTGTAACCTACGAATTGAGAATTAATTAGTATCATTTATATCTAATATTAGCCAGATACAAAACAGTTGTGAGAGATACTGTGGCTCATCGACGGAGACACGACATCTCTTGACGAACACTAAAACTAACTCAAAAAGAGAAAGTTGACTGATTGTAACGAGAGCTCCCAAATCATACCATAAAAAATATAGATTTGATTAAGTTACAAAATCCTGAATTATGCCAATTGGTCTACATACATAAGAGCACTTACAGAGTTCGGGTCTTCCATACTTTTAAGTATACTTAATGAAATTGATAGTCAATGACATCCAGGAATATTTAGCGATATATTATCTAGTACTACTAACATCAAGCAGACACGCGATCGAAACTGACATTTTAGAAACGGGTTACTTTAAACTATTGTAACCGATTGAGATTTAGTTAGGATCAGTTATATCTATAGCATTAGCTATACTATCCATTTATGGTCCGCTGGATCTCGTATACAAGCTAATTTTGAACGATCGCCCATGACATCTCTAAACCACTTAAGAAATGATCAACAACGATTAAGGTATGAAATGACAATGATTAATAATCAACGAATAAGTGGGGAGCGACTCCATTCATAATACTTTTCATAATAATCGGACTGGCCTCCGATAACCCGGTTAGAGCCGTGGTTTCATTTATAGGCAAATCGTGAAACAACCAAGCAATACTTACGTCATCATAGTTAGTCGACTTTTATACATCCTATTCATCATTATACCATGATAAGGAGTTGTGAGTACTGTTGTGTGCCCTATTTCAATGCAACCACCAGCTGAATTTTTGATTTCTGTTAACAATCATTAACTGTAGCAGTGTGGCTCCAAAAATATGTATACTAAAGTGGTTTGTTCGCCTGATTATACCATCGAGTAGTACCACCACCGCGTACGTTGTGCCGATTATATGAAGTTGTCTAAGGTGTCTCTACACTGCGGCGTGGAGAGGGAGGTACCGGGTTCGAATCCCGATAGGGGCAGAATGCAAAAAGGGATTTTCACCATCAATCGTCTGGGCGGTACGATCGGTGGTGAGAATGATCTAATCTACGATCCAGTTGAGGCTAGAATCCGTGTGTGCCGGTCCATCTTCTATGTCAGTACTTTAGGCTGGCATGGAGCTATGCAATAAGCAGATGGTTTCTACGTAAATCGGACCTATAGCCGGAACGTAAAGTAATAAAGTGGGAGTCACAATGGGCCATAATATAGCCTGAGTGACAGATAACACTACAACAAAAAAAAGGTATGGACGGTATTGAAAAGGTTTTTCTGATTAATCCACAAGCGATCACAACTTCCTTGCGATGATTACTATGCTAGCTTAATAACTCTGAAGAAGTTAACCGTATAACCAAACTCCTAACCTATGCCAACAGATAAATGGTTTGTTGGTAACTAGCCTTTAACAACCAAAATCTTGATACCAGACGACCTACAGTTTTTATTAGATTTGTTGCAGTAGTTCTGGGTGTCCTACACATGGACACCATTTATTCCGGATACTCGTGGGAATCACAGAACCAAAACCATTATTGGCCCGTACGATACGGCTCTCCCTCCAAAGATCGCTGTATCATTCGGTTCGAATCGGATGGCGGGTGGGAGTAGTCGCAGTAAGAGTCTCTTCCCAAAAGTTGCTGACGTAAAGATGTTCGAAGCTGTCAAAAAAAGTATAGAATAGGTAATACTTACACCAGAAAAATTACCAAAAAGGGGGTTTGAATAGAAAATTCCGAAATTGAGAAGTCATCCAACGAAAGGTGTGCAATATTGAGGCTACAAGAGCGAGTAAATTTCCCCGAGCAAAAAACGTTCTTTTGTACCTTCTAGCCAATGCTGAGTGGCTTCTTAGCTTTGTTGAAAGCGAAAACAAAGGATTATTTTACGGACAGTGGCAAAAGGCTCAATTACTTTTTGTCAATCTCTGGAAAACATGTACCCAGTGAAAACTAAAAGCCACAAAAATAATTGTAAATTTGGCTCTGTGATGCTGCAGCGAAAAGAACACCGACGGTTGGGGCCAGTGGGGTCGCTAAGAAAACCGTTAAGAAATCTAACAGGAAAGGAAAAGGCTTCCTGCATCTGGTGATCATAAGATACAGCTGAGTGCAATTTCTAAAGCACAGGGGTCCATCCAAGAGCAGACAATAAGTCCATTCAGGAGACAATTTCGAAGGCTAATCGTTCACTATTTTAGGAGGAGAAGGAGAGATATTGAAAGCTGATCAAGAATTGTTTTTTAATACATCGGAGGATTTAGCCATCATTGTGATGTTTACCTTTCTTGTCAATCCCTGAGATTCAGTTAAAACGAGTGCGAATATAGACCTCGTTAATCGTTAAGATCAATCCTCAATTTGTATCAAGTTAGTCGGAAAATAAATTAGGGCATAATACTTCAAGAACCCCAACGGTAAAGCCCATAAGAAATTTTAACTTCATGAAGAGTTTGCAGAGAGCTTTTAGAATATTTATAGTTATGTGAAGCAATCATCTCATTCTCAACCGAACTAAAGTAATGGTTTGAGTGAGAATTTTGATTGAAGGTGAATATGACAGAATCACTCGAATTAATCGAAGTGCATGCTTTGACTCTATTTTGCCTTTGATTCTCAAAATAACAGCTCACACAATTATTCTATTCGTTAGTAAATTGTTAAAAAGAAGTTTAGGAACTAGGCCATAAGGGATACTAGAGCGAGCCATAACAGATCCCAGAATTTTGTTGATCTCATTTAACTGTCGATGTATATGCATTTGTATATCTATCCATACCAGTCCAACAGCTAAACAGGAATATTAAAACCAGAGCGTGATCTGACACACCAATCGAATGCTGATCCTCTGACTATTGTGACAAATCTGTAGACCATAAAAGACAATAGTCACTTCCTAGATAAGAACCACAAAACTCTCGACCTGTTATACAAATCAAAGCTATACACCATCATTTTATCTATATGGAACCACAAACCCAAACCATATAAATATTCACACGGATTGGCAAGTACATATATAGTATGGGCGCAATCGAATTACACATTTAAACGTTTACATTTTGTATCTAAATCGCGATTGAACAGCAGTATATCTATATACAAGAAACAACAACAACAATCAACCTAAAATAATATTGTAACAACAAAAAATACAACAACAAATATAAATAATAATTGCAACAAGAATAAGAAGGAATCAATTACCACACGTCACGATCTTTGTTTCAGAATTTTATCCCATATATACACCTCTCGCGCATCTAATTTCACTTCGATGCAAATTGTTTTTCTCGTATAAATGCATCACAACTGTTGTATATGTGCACACACACACACATATCGCTCTTCACCTCGGTGAGCGCCCAGATACTCGATATATGTGCACATTATACGATTTATACATAAGAAATCAAATCGGTTTTGTTATGTTGGACATGTGAACATGTCTGTCGGGTCCTGTCTATCTATCTGTTTGATTTTGTTTCGTCGGTGAAAACCTGTCTATATCGTGCACTTCACATATAAAAGGGTTGTCCAATAAGAGGTTTCACAATGAATGCTTAATTCATTGTAAAGAGGAAGGTATGTGCGATTATGACAGACACACTTTAAGGATATTGCTGGGCATTCTGACGGGGCACTGCTTCCTGAATAGTCATATGTTTCGAATAAAAATTCGAAACACCTCATACCGCGAACAGACTGAGAGTGTGCTCCCAGGGATGTCACAATGGGTCAATTGAGCCTAAGTGACCTCGGAAAAAAAAATATCTTTTTTATGGAATTCTCGAGTGTATGTCTCTGATAGCTTCACAAACTACATCTTTAAGGTCTTGAATCGATTGTGGAGCATTGGCATGGACCTTACCTTTTAGTTCAATTGTGATCACCTCATCGAGAAAAAACACAATCAGAAAACAATTCTTACAAAATTTCGATTGTTTCGTTTTTGGGTAGCACGTAGCACCGTCTAGCTGAAAATAAACGTCATCCACCTCTATAACTTCCAATTCGGGCCATAAAAAATCATTAATCATAGCTCTGTAGCACAATTCATTCACTGTAACAGTTGCACCAGCCATTTCCGAAAAAGTAAGATCTAATCGCACCGCCAGGTGAAAAACCGCACCACCAATCATTCATGGATTTGTTGAGTGCCAAATGTGGCAATTCTGCTTCTTAATCAGCGAAGGTACGACTTTAATGGTGATCGACGGGAGTTTTTCTTAAAATCACAGAAACCAATGCGAATATACTCGAGAGCAGCTGTGGATGTAACGAATGTCTCACTGCTTCAACAGATATAAATATGCGATGATTTTTTTGAGATAGATTAGTCATAAGGTCGCGTTACGAAGGAGTTGTGAAGTAGGTTGCCATAAATTAGCAAAATATTAGCATAATGTTCTGGTTTTAAGAAATCATTGAAACTTCCGATAATCTTTTGGGATACTGTATTAAGAAAATATGATTTGAAAGAAGTCTCGGGTGAAACTCAAGTTCAGTTAAAGCCTAAATTTAGGGTTACGTCCCATGATGGGAACACCCACCTCTATCAAATTTTAGGATCCCATTTACTTTTTTGAGTTATATATGGAATTATATAGAGTGTGAGCACATAAAAATTAGTACCCTCCAAACCTTGTATAAGCTAGCGACATCTACGTTAGTTGGCAAGTATAGCACAACCATTCGAGAATATTTGTATTAATAATCTCATTTGGAAGTGACTTTTAAAGAAAATAATCCTTATAGACAGGTTTTTCGTTTTATGTTTGTCATAGGGACGACCTACCCTATGTGTGTTCTCAAAACCGGGATTCCAAAGTTCTTGTCGTTACAAAAAATATGGTGTAGTTTCCACCAGTTTCACTATTGCCGGCCGAGAAGGTACTTCACGACGACCAAAAAGTGAAAAATTGGTGAAATGGTGAAACTTTTCACCATTTTTGTATTGCTTTATAACAATTTCAATGCGATGTTAGAGAGTGTACGTACCTATTTAAAATGAAACCTCTTATTGGAAAACACTTTATATGTACGAGTATGTATACGTCATATCGTCAGCATGTTAAACCGCGTTTTGGGTGTTGTTGGGAAATTTAAATTGGATCAGTGAGAACTCGTCTTAACTGCACTTTTTTAGACGAACATTCATTCAAGGTGTGTTATATATGTATGTGTGTATATACGATGGGAAACTTCTAATCTAATTCTTTCTCGAAACTAACAAATTTTGAATGATTACGATTAGGTATAGTTTCGTGTACACACAAAGCCTTATGTATGTTAAAGTAAATCAAATCAATTTAAACATTCATAAGTCGAACGAATTTATTAAAACAAAAACAAAACAAAAAATACAGAAATTGAAACACAAATCTTAAACTTACCGATTTTGTATTCTTGTCAATCAATAAAGCGCGCTAACCGATTAAAAACAAAAAACTATCGTAAAATGGTTTAAGAAGAGATTTGGATTTTTTTTTTTGCGCGAGTGCTGTGTAAGGAAATCAAAAGAATTACACCAGAAACGATTTTTTTGTTGTTGTTGTGGTTTGTTATGGATGTTAAAGTCTTCTTGTTACCTCGTGTATCAAATGAATCGTTATAAATAGTAGAGCTTTTATGTGTGTTAAGCGGCTTTCATTGATTAGTTAGCGATATTCATCGCTGAAAAATTTGTAGTGGAAATTATGATATCCATGGTTGGGATATGTTACGGCCAAGTATTTAGTAATAGTTTGATTTGCTATGTGTTATAGGGAAGATTTGGCAGGTGGCCTTAGAAAATCGATACGATTTAGCTGTGGCAATTTATAGCATTAATGTGTTGATAATTTGGTATTTAGAACACAAAACGTGGCCTCTTTTAAACTGAATCACTCAATAAAATTATGCTCATTTATGGAGAAGATGGAAGCTTCACACGGCTCAATCATCGAAATAATACGGCCAAACCACTATTAGTGAATCCTGGTATAGTTGACCAGTCGACTCGGATCGTACCTTACGTTGAGACAATCAGAGTTTGAAACGACACAGGAGATCCTACACAACAAAGGATATAGTCAAATGAGTTCACTTATTGAAAACAGAACTAACAGATCAAAGAGATTCTGCAGAAGATGTGGTGGGGAAAGACCTATAGGTATAAGATATTCAAGAATTAGACCAAGTGTATCCTCTGGACCGAGCGGGAAGTCTATAAGTCGGCTGCTCCGGATCTCATACAACAGTCAGTGCGGGAAGTTATAGCCGATGTTGCAATTGTGTGTGTGCGAATATATTATAGATGTTTGGATTTGCGGTACCAACCTCATTACAAGCAATTGGTAGCACCTATTGCACCCGGCTATGACAGAGAAAAGGTCAACGGTATTCACATTAATAGTTGTTACGCTCATCCGAGTGCATCAACAAAACCCTCACCAGACAGCCAGTGACTTCTATGCATGAACCAACGATTGTGAACGCCGTGAGACAAACATCAATTTGTTAGAAGTCATATGACATATGTTTACCGGTGGTACTAATGAATACCGGAAATACCTTCCGTGGAGGTAATGCAACTTCAATAATTAACCTCACGTTTATGAGCCATTTTCTGACCGATAGAGGGATAACATGGAGGGTGAGCGACCTATATACACAAAGTGACCATTAAACTGTTATATCACCTGATTGACTTTCGTGTGCGAGTAAAATATTAGTTCATCTGGTTATCATCGAACACCAAACCGCACGCTATTGGTTTTATGCTGGAATCAGAAGAAAGATGGAATGCCGTGAGCTGCGCTGTATCTCGAATTGGGAAAGAGTTGAGATGTTTCGAAAGAAACAGAAACATGATAAGAACCTAGCTGTAACCGAATACGCGGCAGCTTAAAGCTGATCCTAGCTCGTGAAGTAATATCTACGATACCCACATGGGCCCGTCCGCCAAAAAAACACACATTATTATAGACACCACATGTTGGGTTGGGTGGTTGACGAACCTTAATATATTCCCGACACTGGGTTTCATTAATCTCTCAAACGTATGGAATTTAAGTCATCTGGATCTTAAAAACATGTGATTGTGATGTTGCCATTCTGCAAGGATGGGGGTACTTTGGAATACCTGAAGTATATTACCTGGTGTTTTATATTATTTGGAAAGATCAGTGGTTAAAGCCGGGTTCGAATCCCGATCCGGGGCTAGATGCAAAAAGAGATTTTTCACTTCGATCGTTTGGGCGGTGCGATCGGTGGTGTGAATGAATACATCTGGATCCCCTGTCGAGTTACGAATCCATGGGCCGTCCCATCGTCCGTGTCAGTACTATAGACTGATATGGAGCTGGTTGGTGTTAAATCAGTTTGATATAGGTTCGGCCAGCTAGTTTCATAAAGCTACCTCTTAGAATAGCAAGGGATTAATGCAACCAGGCAATATATTTCTCTAAGGGCCCTGAAGGAATTGAAACACAATCTGTGGAAGATTAAGTATATAAGAAAAAGTCCCGAGTGACTGTTGATCGAGACCTTATGGTATGGTGCACTCCAATAACTCCATATTTATTGGTGGTTCTACTCTTAAGAACTTTCGTCTACAAATTCGGTTCGTTGCCTCTCAGAACACCAAATTTCTTTTTTCTTCCAATCAAGACAATAGCAAGGTAGCAGTGCTCATCTGGCCATACCAAAAGTCTACAGGGCAGTATCGACTACCAAATGTTTCAATACTATCCAGTTCACTTCATCAGACTGGTATCTAGGGAAATAGCATTATAGTTTCTCCCTGACTTGTAAGAGAAAACTCATCATAGTCTTGACATGAATAGATAGATGTCACTGTCTACATATCTGATTGACGTTCGGGATTTGAGGTGCTTTGAGGTAATCATGCTGAGACTTGAAAAAAAGACAATTTATGCAGTGGTGAAGTGGGACTGAAAAAGTTGTTTTAAGAAGACCAAGCTCATGCTGAAATGTTGGCATTGAGTGCATCCCGGCAATGGGTATAACAACCGCCCAAAGAACATCGCGAGGAAAAAATGTAAATAAAATCCGGACGGGCATTTTATGGTCGAAAGACCAAGAATATACCGATCAAATAGCGCAGTGGCTAAAGCTGCGGCATATGGAGAGGGAGGTACTGGGTTCGAATCCCGATATGGTCAGAATGTAAAAAACGATTTTTCACACCACATTGAGCAAAAACGGAGCCCAAATTTTGCTTTTGAGATTCAGCCAATACGCGAGACAGATAGTAAACTACTTTACTCAGTATCTTACGTACCCTGATTTTGTAAACACGCGAATTTTTTCAAGAAGTTGAAGTGATACATAGAACGTATAAACCAGAGGTTTGTTGTTTTAGATATTTATTTGATAATCTGGTGGAGGATGCTGTATAAGAAATAAAAACCAATTATCATATAGACTTTCAATCGCTTAGGAACTAATTGGTAAATTGAAGCACCCAAGTGTATAATAATATACGTATATCGCGATTCGTAAATTTCTAAGAACAATTAGTCTTATCTGACGCATGAGGTGGAATTCGAAGAATTTCATTTTTGCTAAAACGATATTTGACTTTTGTGATTTGTCTACAACATAATTCGTCAGTTTATCCATACGTCTTCGTTGTTAAGACGATGAAAAACCTGTAACTGTATAGAACTGTTCATTGACGCCTAGATTGACGTCATTCTACCTATTAAGTGACTATACAGACATTTCAGAAAGACATGAAGTGATTTTTTGATAATTGAAGCTCAACCCTCCAATCCAATTAAAAATTTAACAAGATAACATTTCAAATTCTTCAAAGTAACACAAAATTTATTTCCTATACGTTTAGTATATGCGAGACATTCCTTTGAACTAATCCATCATACATCATCATGCGATCCATTCATCTTTATATAAACGAATCCCTTAACAATAAATCTTCAACGCGAGAAAACTTTTCCCAATCATCAGACAATTTATTTGTGTATAGAATTCTTTTCGTTTATAACACCCGCGGGGTAAAAATATTTACGAAAGTTCGTAAATGAAAAATTCTTTCAAAAGAGCTCGCATAACTTTTATATATACGTTCTCTTACTCGAGCACATATGGTATGTACGTATATCGGAGATGGTGATGACGAAACGGGAAATACACTTTCGTATAAGTGAATGATATGATATGATATGATATGATAGGAGAAGTACAAGCCAACCAGTTACGGTGATTCTGAGGTTGTTACCATAATCCTGGAGTATTTCAGCAGAGTTCCAAATAGATATCTGAGAATTTTTACTCCAAAATTATGCGGGCCCAGTCCCTGCTTGCATCTCAACATGTAAGGTTTAGGAAAAGGAATGTTAATCACAGAAATGACTAAGGTGATAATGCACTGCACTAGTCATTGCTAACTACATTATTAGTAAATTATTATAAATGTTAGTATAATCATTTTCACATTTGGATTTGAATTTGTTAGTTTTGTTAATTATTGTTAGTTGGATAGGATAGGAATGTTCTAGGTTCATCATATATATGTAAATGTCTACGACAGTTATTACTGGAGCATTTGATTTTTATTTGGGTCATCTCATCATATGCTGTTCGTTATTGTTTTCCCTATTTCCATCCCACCACCAGTTACGCGAGGGTTGTTACGTCTTAATGACCCGACAGCAATATATATTATGATGATCTATTTAAACTCAGTTATGTACTTGTGTGAAATTATAAATAAATCGGTATATTGTTGTCTTTATTAGCTACCTATGTGTCATTCACTCTTGTCTGTTTAAATTGGAATATTATAAATTCAGTTCCATTCATACCAATATTAGTTATAGGAGTAGATATTTATTACACGGTTAGGGTCCTTATATGAATCGCTGCTATTATGGTGAACGATTCAAACGATTCAAGATAATGATTGATTTATGATTTATATAGTAATTTTACTATTCTTTAAGCAAGAGAATCGTTTGATCGTAAATACCATCCAGCAGTTATCCCTTTAGTTCTCTACCATGTTTCAAAAAATCTTAAATAATCTTACGTGAAATTTTAAATAAATTATCGTTATAGACCTCTCAAATAAATTCCCCTCTGAAATATACATCAGAGTACAAACAATATTATCAGCTATTATTTATATTCAATATCATTATTTCTTAACTTTATGATTATCTTCTGCATTAACCCCATTTGATATGATATAATATGATAGGAGAAGCACCAGCCAACCAATCCTAGGTACGCAACCACAATCCTGGAGTACACCCAGCAGAACTCCAAATAGACATCCGAGAATTCCCACCCCAAAACCATGCGGGCCTATACTCTGCCCACATCTCAACAACACAGAAACGACCAAGACGACAATCCACAGCAGATTCATCGCTAACTACACCATTAGTAAGTCATCCCATATGTTAGTACAATCACCTTCACACATTGGGAGCTTAGCCCTCTAGTCCTTTTACTATAGTCAATTGAATAGGTAAGGACCATTCCAACCTCATCACACGTATTCGAATATCCTTAACAGTCAAAGCTGGAGTACCCCAAAACCTCTTTGGGTCATCTCTTCTTATGCTGTATTTAAAGATGAAACCCTACAACTCCCAATCCACCACCATCCAACGTCAAAGATGATGAAGAGTGTATACCGTAATACATACTGTATATCTTTTACAAAAGGACATATGTCATGTAGTTTATTGACAAAATAAAATCAAAAGAAATAGAAGCGATTCGTTAAAACACGATTTTTTCAAATATATGAACAAGAATATCGAACTTCAACATATTAGCCAATTAAAATGTCATCAATCAACAAGTAATTCTAATAATCATATATTATGTATTATCGTCAATCGTATAATGGTAGTGATTAAAACAATCTTCAACCCTTTCTACCATTAATACACATGGCACTACATCAAAACCGCAATAGTCTTACATATATTCCAATTTAAGTTTTCAAAAATTCAAAAATTCAAACCATCGAATAGCTAAAACCAGTAATATAAAGGTTTTACTGTACGCACCGATATACATGTATATAACACCTGCACAAAATATAAAATAAAGCAACCTCATGTATTATATAGGAGATTTAAAATAAACAAGAAATTCTCTTCACACATAGGAAAGAGAATTTTGATGAACTAAACGCGTTATATCAAGATTGCTTTGGTTATATGAATCGGACATAATATGAATCGGACATTGAAATGTACACTGTAATGTGTATATTGGCGTTTTCAACATCTTTACATTAATGATGTATGTATATACAAAACACCCAATACACAATACAAATTACATTGAATGTACATATATAATTGCCAATATATACAATGATTGCACCATGGCGGTTTAAATTTAAAACTCTCTTAAATCCCTTCTACTATATGCCTTGATATATCCATAAAACAAAATACGAAAAATCATCTAAGGGAAAGTATATAATAATATATTAAGTATATAATCAATGCTGTATACAATCAATTGATATAATGTTTATTTAGTTAGAAATTTAGAATTATGTATGTATACGAAGAGCGAATTGTGGGATGGGGAAACCGAACGAGATAAAAAAAGAACGAATAATTATCGTATGGGGAAACCAAACAAGACAAAAGATGCGATCGTATTCAACGGAATATTGAGAGATGTGATATAAAATTGTTGTATATAAAGATACAAACGTTATATATTATTATATATAAAAGCCAGAAAACTAAGTTTATACCTTCATACAATAATTAAATATACGAACATTACATGCAAACCCATTAAATAGTAAAACCAAAAACCCGTAATAATATGTAACGCACTGTATGCATTGATATATTATACTATATGTACAAAAATACAAACAAGATCAAACCTGTATGTATCTAATCTATAAATTGCCTGTATACGCATTACATTATCTATATTCTATTTATATATAAGCAAAATATATAAAACAAAAGGGAAGGGAAATACATAGTCAAATATTTAGATGCAACCGTTGCAGCCTTTGCAGGTGTGCATGTTAATACATAATACAAATAGAGAAGAAAACAAAAACAAAAACAAAATAACGTGCTATACAAAACTTAACAAAAATTTTTATGCAATCGTTTTCAAGGACATCAAAATTTAGACTATATTGAATGTGTATTTGAGTTTTCCACAAGCGATGTATATAAAAATACACAAATACACATGCAGTGAACGCGTTACAATTCAAAAATTTCCAAAAACCCCCTCCACTGTATGATGATATTAATGTACATATAAACCAATACCATTACTGGCAATATATACATGATGCAAACTGACACACACTAATAAACCATATGCACATCCATTACAATATATAACACAAAAACCTAAATATATAATGCAATATATGATATAATATAATTTAATATAAAATACAATAAAATATAATATAATATAATAACGATACTCATCTGAAATTCCAGAATTTAAGCCACAAAACACACACACAAACGAATTTATTTTTATTTAATTAAACACCGAGCGGAAAAAAAACACGTCCACTCAGTGTGACGACTAACACTGAACTCCACACTTTCGTATAAGTGAATGACTTATATAAACTCAAACACATCAAATCAATCAACCAAATCGATTTACTTCCGTTCAACAGGTAAACGTATTCACACACCGCACATTTCAATTTCAATTCAAATCGTCTTCCAGTTTTTGTATATGATATATCCAAAAAGACGTCGTACAATCTTAAGTGGTATAAAAAAAAAGTCAATAGACAAATTTTTTTTTATCATAAAACTATCAAAAAAGCACGAAGAAGGTGTAGCATTCTATATACTTCGTCGTTATGATACAAAGTGGTAAAGCTTTAAACTAAACAGTTTATTTTAGTATATGTACTCAGCTCAGATCAATGACGATAAAAAAATTCAAACAACATTTTTTTTTGCTCTCTATACATATATTGATAGTCGAAAGTTTTGGATATACGACAAGTACATAAAAAAGCTAACAAAGCTAATAGAATCACTAAAATGTTATTGATAATACAAACAAGTGGAAAAGTGGGAGAGAAAAGTTTTTCCCTCGTTGAACAAATATTTTGTTTGCATTTAGGGATGATGTATGTGTATCAACAATAGTTGGATATGTATGCGGTTAAGCGATTTGGTCCCGAAATGAGACCAATTATTATAGGTGTGAGCGAGTCGATTCAGATATAAATTTTGGGAATGAGCTTAAAGTAACAATTAATAATTATAAACGGCCAAGCACATAATATAGCTGAGCAACATAAAGTTGCAAAAGACGCGAAGCTTATTAGGCGAGAAGATTATCTAACGAAGCTTTTTTTACTTTGCATAGAGTATCTAACAATTACGAAATGGCACCAGATAAAGCTTTAAATGATTTGAATTGCATCGTAAGAGCCTAAGTGGAAAAGAGTTCCGCACAGGCTTAGTTGATCCTTCTAATAAACACATACTAAATTTCTGTGTTCACACATAGATGGTGCTAGCAACACATGTAGTTGAAATTTATGTCCGCAGCTAACTTTATACTTTATACGTCATTTGTTTGATGAGGCCTACAGCGAACAAGCGCAGTCAAAAATCACATATGAAGATGGAATTAAATGCTTCAGAAGTGGCGATTTCGACCTTGAGGATAGTATGTGTTCCCAAAAACCAAAAAATTTGAAGACACCGAGACATAAAACATGACTCGCCAAACGTTTATAAAAGCTAAGAGAAAAATTCCAAAGAAGGGAAAATGGCCGCATGAGTTGATTGAGAGGAAAATGGAAGATCTACATGGGCAACACTAACGACAATAACTCATCTATCTTAACGATCTATAGCTCAAAAAACGGCCAGAATGGCACACGAGACATGAACGAGTGCTACTGGAACAGGACCAGACTCTAAAATCCTTAGATGTGATCTGCCCTGCGAAAGGATGACACCGAACCCGTTACACTTGGCCCCGTCAGATAATTACTTGTTTCGTTCAATGGCACATGCGGCTTTGCAGGGTTATACTTTCGAAGAAGTGCAAAATTGATTGGATGAATGATTTCGGTCCGAAGACTTATCATCGTGTTATTCATTGTAAATTACCTTCTCTCAATAGTTGGATATATGCCAGGTCCCATGATTATAGCCAACCACTATTAGCTACCATCCTTCAAAGAAACACTAAATTTCCGTGTTCACACATAGATGGTGCTAGCGACACATGTAGTTGATGATTATGTCAGAAGCTTAATTTATATCTGGGCCCTTATTTCGATACTCGATATCCAATAATCGAACACAACGAGCTCTGGGGTACGGCTGGGGAGCGAACTTATAGTAAATATAACTAACCGCTTCATTCACTCAAGCTAGGTGGCACTGCATACGGAGATGTCTGCGTGGCTAAGAGGATGCTTAGTCCCTGCTACGATCAATCACTCCGAATTAAGTGACTTATGGGTTTTACTACATATCCTTCCTATCACAATTCAGGGATTTGTCTTAGGTGACCATATTTCTCGTAGGAAAGAAATGGAACCAAAAAAAAACAAATTGAGAGTCATGCTTCTCAGACAGCGTTGGACAGAAGATTGTCCATATACCATACCTAACTCAATTGGAAGCATCGGAGATGGAACAAACTGAGCTCTTAGGGGTGATCAAGCAGATAGAATAGAAACCTGCAAAAAATCAAATCAAACTCAGTGTCAAGAGTGCGGATGGCGGTTTACAAATTAACCAACTATAAGTGGTTAGCAGCTGATGATAATGAGTAGCGAGGTCAAGGGAAGTGACAAGAAACAATATCTCAGAGTCCAGTAGTAGTACGGAAAAGGATTCCTATATACAAATCACACATCAGAACAGAGCAAGAGATAAAGGATACATCCAAACAAGGAGTAAGGAGTTTTAAAGACTCACGCAGTCTAACCAACCAAACTGATAGAGCACATTCCAGGACTTCAGTGTTTGCTGCGTTACAAATGCTTTAAAGCGGGAGAAGTAGCATTCAGAGTTTGTAGCGAAATCGGCAATCAACTCAATAGCCATAGATCAACCATTAACTTCAAGTGGCTGGAAGACAGTGTTGACCGATTTCAAACCGGTGGCGGGCCATCAAGGGCACGACACATACATTCTCTGCCATAAAAGAAATTGTCACACGACTGAAACATTTAAGAAAAACAGAAAATGAACCGAACCAAAATATAACAACAGCGATATACTTTTTGATGTCAAAATTCAAATTACGATCGTATTACCAAATACCCATTCATGTTCGAGTCGAATTGATGATTCGAATCGAATTCTCAAATAGACTTGCAGGTCATTTGCACCATCGACAACTACCTGTGAAGATTGGTTTAAAGGCTCAGAAGTGATGATTTCGACATCTAGGATAAGAAGCGCTCCGGAAGCCAAAAAATTTGAATACATAGAGGTATAATCACATAAGTTGCAAATGTATTTCCAAAACGTTTACATATGCTATATGAAAAATTCCAGCAGAGGAAAAATGGCCGAATATGTTAAGTGAGAAAAAATTGGCAAAAGGGACGATTCTATTCGAAATTTTGCATTCATAACTGCTGAAACCGAACGAAACTGCCAATCGGCAACAACAATGACTCATCTATTTCAACCATTCATTAGTCGAAAAACGGCCAACATGACACCCGAGACATGAACGAGTGATATTGCAGGACGACAACGCTCCATGCAATCGCAGTCCCATCAACCAGAAAACCAAAAAAACTTTGAGATGGAATCTCCAACCGCATTCGCCACACCTGGCCTCGTCGGATTATCATGTGTGCTTCGTTCGATGGCGCATGACTTTGCAGGGATACACAATCATTTGTCAAGGCCTCTTCATGATACGAAAGCACACTTACTTAATACGAAAGCTTACAGACAGCTCCAATTTAAGTTTGAAGTCACCACTAAGATTCAGACTTACATAATTTGTAGTACTCCGATAGCCTTAATATTATGATAATTTTGGTCTTAAATTTGATCACAGGATTTCGTGTCATACTCATGAACCCCACATCGACGATCCTTTCATTGTTGATGGTATCACTACGACTTTTGACGCTTTTGTGCCATACATAAATCCATTTTCATGACCGGAATATGAAGGAGAGATGTGGCGACATTCCCAAAAAATTAAACCAGACAAATGAAAGCGTAAAACGGTGGAAGTTTTAAAAACTTTAAGAAAGTAACATGTTCTAGAATTCTAAAGATCGCTGAAAGTATCCCGCCGGCTGATCCGTTAAACAAACAATCTCAAAAAGTCAAAATCGTACGATCGCGAACAGATATAATTAACCATAAAATTACCAATTAACTCAAACGTATAAAAGCAACACATTAATCAACATAATCATCGATCACTAATCGATCGCTATAAAATCGACATATTATATATTGTATATTTAACTCTGAAAATGCCGCCGGGATCAAACTCACAACTGTTGTTGTTATAATCACTGTATACGATCGCGATCATTCTATAATATATTAAATTAACACAAAACATCATAAATAATGTAGGTACGAGTGGTCAGAGATGATCGCGTGTTTAATGTGCTGAAAAAAATCACTTTCTCACTTTCGATTGTTTTTCGAATTTGTAAAACCAACACGAAATCTTACACTGTATATAGTAAAGAAAACCCAAAAAAAACCATCAACCTAAAAATGTTTAAATTACCTGAAGGCGATTTAACAAAAGTATCCCTTTAAAGATGCGTGATCGCGATTTAAGTTTGTTTTTTTTTGCTTGCGCTCTTCGCGAATACTATATATATATTGTATATATTATCGATTAATAATATAATTAATTTATTTATACAAAAACCACTTATCACTTTTTAACGATCGTATATAAATATGTAAACGATCTTCACTTTATATATATGCACACACTCGCTAAAAAAACAATGTTTTTAATTATGTCATTAACACACTCGGTTTAAGGTTATAAAGTTTATATTCTATTGTTTTTAACACTAAACAAACACACAGAAACTGAATAATTAAAATATGCGATCGATACACGCGATGATCGTGCGCGCACTTTTATCACTTAACACACATAATGTCATAACGTCTTTAGAAAATATAGATTAACAGTCCATTTGGATACACTCGTTCGTGTACACACTTCCGGAAATAAAATAAAAATAATTAGACGCGATTATTTGCGATCGTTTAATATATTTCAACGGATCAAAACAATTAAATCGACGAATAAACTAAACACACACACACTCTATAATATATGAGAGCTTGATGTCGAATGAACATACCTATGAAAATTGCAAACAATTTTTTTTTTCAACTTTTTTTTAAGAACAAATAATAAACTTCACGATGATCGTGTAAATGTTGATCTTAACAATAATAATACAACACAGAACAGAAATTGTTATATTGATCCCTTTTACTCTTAGTTTTTCGTTAAACTTAGAGCTTATACATTGCGATATTCCAAAACGTATATACGTTGCGGATTTATTATATATTTTTGCTTTGACCACGCGATCACGATTTTGTTTTTTGTTTTTATTTTATTTGATTCAAAAAAATTCTCAGTTCTCTTTTGATCGCAACTATATATATGTATGTACATATGTTTAGACCGAAAATCTTATTATTTTGTTGATCGCGATTTTGTTCTGTTTTATATGATCATACAAACATACATGTATATATATATATATATTGGTTTGTCTGGAGTTAAATGATGATCGCGATCGTTTCTCGCATTTATGATTTGATATTTTGATGATCGCGCGAAATCGCATCTCAAGTTCCTATTTTAATATAAATAAAAGAAAACATTAATAAAATGTTGACAGATTATGAGTAAATGGACGTGGGAATTAAAGATTGAACAATATAGGAATATATAAAGGAGATCCTAATGAATGATCATGTGATATTGTGAAAAAAATATCAAATTTGCAAGTTATATGTTACTTTTTTGTCAGATGTTGTTATGTTCCAGGAAACATCAAATAAATGCAAAGCTTAATCCTGCCAAACCCGACTTAAGTCATCCATGAACTACTTGACAGTTTTCTCAAATAAGCTTTTTTTACTGAGTGAACAGTCTTTTAATGGTACCTGAGTTTGTCCTTTAGGAATCCTTAAATTTTATGCGGGTGAAGTTGATGTCTAGGAATAAGGCTTCCGTATTATGCCAAAATTTTAACTTTGATCCTTTGTACATCACACTATGTTCGAAATGACTTGATCAAAATCCTTCCATTGCTGAAATGAAGTTACTATAGTTGCTCTGATTCAACCGAAACAACAAACTAGGCCTCTTCAACTTTATATCAATTGTTTCGTCATTATTTGGTAAGTACCCAGTATTACTAATCTAATCCTAACCGCATCTCAACTGAAACCATTCGAACCATTAATACGTGATAGTGCACATTGTATGTGGTCAGGATAGGCCAACTAATACTTTTACACACAATCACATTTAATGTTATCTATGGGCATGTTAATTGATGGTCAACGCAAAGGGTAATGGAACTTGCCGGCCGCAGCGTAATGGTATCAACTTTTTGGTAATGGGCATTTTCATTTGTCCAACTTAAGCCAACTGTAGTGTTTTCAAAATCAAAATTCTCGGTTGATTCGAGGTCCAGCGTGTACTGAATGGTATAAGTTTATGTTGGGCTATTATAACTCGGAATTATCGTCCTAATGAAAAGTCGGTGGAAAAGAGATAAGATATAACAGCATCCAGGAGCAAGGCAATAAAGCTGTAATTAAAAACCATGTAAATATGAGTGATTGTAAACAGTAATAACACAAAAATAAGTTATAATTTAAACCGAAGTGTTGAAGTAATGTTACAATGTGGTGGGAGAAGTCAGGTGATCACAAAGAGTGAGCAAGCCTATTTTTGTTGGTGTGATCAAAACAATTACACTGCTGGACAAAATTAACGCATATTTTTTTTTGTAATAAAAAAATCCCGCTGGACAATTTCAGTGGAACTGGTATCAAATGATCCCAAATTTATAATTTTCTCAAAAGAGGCACAAATGTGGCGTTATAGAATTATAGCGGCTATTTTTCATTGCAAAATTTTAAAATGTGTCGAACTACTTAACTATGAGTATTTAATGCCCTTATTACAGCTTCCATCCTTCTGGGCATACTAAGAAGAATGCTTTGCATCATTTCTTGCGGAATGAGATTCCAGTCTTCTTGCGCTGCAACTCTCAGCTCTGCTGTCGAATCTGGTGCAGGTTTTCTAGCTCTAATACGGCGTTTTAGAATGTCCCAGACGTGTTCAATCGGGTTAAGATCAGGACTCATTGGTGGCCACTTAAGTGCACGAATGCCAATATCTTGGAGATATTGTCGTACCGTTGCAGCAACGTGGACTGGAGCGTTATCATGCATTAACACAAAACTGTCATAACCTATGAAGCCCACATATGGCAAAACGTGATCGCCAAGAATGTTCCGAGCATACCAGTCTGCATTCATCCTCAAACCAATCTCCACCTGATCCGTACGGCCCTCCCAACAGATTCCACCACAAAACATTATTGAACCTCCACCAAAGCTTACAGATTGCACCATATGTCACACGGTGCGTAGCGTTCTCCAACTCTTCTGTATACAAGATTACGTCCATATGGTTTCCATAATTGGATTCTGGTCTCATCTGAAAAGAGAACAGTGGCCCATTGATCAGTTCCCCAATTTGCATGAGTATGAGCAAATTCTAAACGGCTGGATTTGTGGCGGGGAAGAAGCCGTGGAACTTTTACGGGCCGTTTTGGAGTTAGGTTCACTTCCTTTAATCTTCGTCTAACTGTTCTGAAACTAATATTCACTTGACGCGCACTAAGTAACTGATTTTTGAGTTGAGTAGAAGTTCGCTTTCGATCTCATAACGAATTGATTTTTAAAAATCGATCGTCATGCTCTGTTGTGCATCTTTTACGTTCTTGTCCAGGCTTTCTTTTATACTCTAAGGTCTCACGATACCGCTTAAGTATTTGTGAAACCGAAGACTGATTAATTCCTAATTTTCGTGCGATTTGTACATGTGTATAATCTTCCTGATACAATGTGACCACTTTAACCGCCTCCAGCTCTTGAACCGGTGCCATATTAAAATGCATTTTATATTAGGTGTTTGCTTTAGAGCACATTTACAAGAACTAGTGGTACTGCATTTAAAATTAATTGATATGCAATGGAACAAAAGCCGATCGTTGCGTTGGATTTCAAACACAATGCACTTGTGACTAAGCATTTTTGAAAAATTTAATTGATTGGCTTGCAGTAAAATTTATTCAAGGTGGTTTCTGATAAAAATATAAATGTGCTATCAATTGACACTAGAAGTATTAAAATTGAAATTTTTAATACAAAAAAAAAATATGCGTTAATTTTATCCGCGAGTGTATCAATTAGAAAGGAGAAAGACAAAAAATATTGTGTGTTAATTGTATTGGATGAAGACAAGTGCATTAGTGTAAGGTCATTCCAACATAGAGTAGTTCGCCACCAGAGACACGTGGATGATAGCGGTAACTTGGGTGCAGCGGACACACGATAGCGGTATACAGGTTAGTTTTCCTTCTTCATCCCATTTTCCGAGATTCTCCTTTTTTATTTTCCCTATATTTCCTGACACTAAAATTTCCCTTCATTCCAAGGCATCGGATTGATTTCTTTCGAGTTGTGTGGTGTTTTTTTTGTGGTATCTGTATAGGTACCCCGCCTGAGTCCATCCGCTCAAACAAAGAGCAAAACTGGACACACGTGCTGGTAGACTGGCGCCCAATGGAAATTATCGATTTTTTGGGGTCTGTCTACCTAAGCCACAACCGCGATACGTTACATGATACCCAAATTTTTACATTTTGGTTTAATGAATAAAATTTTTGCAGGACTGATAGTTTTCAAGGATACCATCGAAATATACCTCCCTACTACTTGTTCACTAATCAACTATTTTGAAACCCGTTTCGTCTTATTGACACTAAAAATGATGTAATAGTCAGACACATAAAACACTAATCAATAATAAATAAAATCAGGAAGAAGCAAAGTGTTGCTTCAATCTTAGTTTTAAGGTATCCTTGCTAGAAGTTAAAATCGAACAGGTGATTTATCAGATCATCATGTTAATAGGTTCATTAGAACCATAGTAGGTTCTATGTACATCAACTTGCAATAACTCGCTTCTTCTTAGATGCCTATACTGGGTACATTAATTAGTAAATTTTCTAGTATTGATGGTTGGTCAATGTGACTCAATTATACCAATAAACGAACACTTTAAAAGCCACGTTTATTTTCCATAGTTGTTATGTTGTTTGTTTTACAGCCATCCAGATATGGCGGTAAACGCTGCAGGTTTTCATGGAATCGTAATTCGTGATTATACTCCCATCCGCCTTTCCAAATAAATTCCTGGTGGAATGATAAAGTCTTACACTTATTGATATTTAGACAAAAAAGGGTTTGACTCACACCATTTCGCTAAATTGTCAATGTCCTCTAGAAGTTTCTCGGCATCGTTTAAGTTCTCGACACTTCTGTATATTTTGACTTCAGTGATTATTCGTCGATGAAAATAGTACATAACCAGGGACCAAGATAGGATCCTTGTCGAAAACCCCATGTAGGTTGAATTGAGTCGTTTCAGAACCCACAAAGTCATTTGAGAACCCAAATGAGTATAACCATTCTTGTGCTTTACATTGACTAATGTAGTTTGGTCTGTTTAAAAACAGTTGGGAGTTTGCAATATATATCGACATGAAAAAATTAAACTAAAAATTATCGGGACTACTAACTTCTAAAACTTCCCGCTTGCTTGTTTCAAACTGTGACACAGCTTTGAACTACGTCAAAGTTTTATTAATGTTTTTCTATTCTCAGCTTCCAGAGGATAGCATACACACTCCGCCAGTAATCTATACTCCGCCAGTAATCTATAAAAACATTCATAATCGAACGCAAAGCAAAAATTCGTGAATTCCTACCACAAGCTTTAGTTATTGGTTACTCTGACGTTTCGAATACTTCTGGGTCGATATCAATTGTATTCAATTATTTACCATATTAACTGTCAAAAACCTCTAATTCACTTCCAATTCACAATCCCTAAAATTTATTTGAGATTTATAAATAAAATATATATTCTCAAATAAATTTTGCCCGGCTTAAGAGACTGTTTCTAATTCGGGTCGTCCCCACAAGTCTAGTCAATTTTATTTATTATGTCCTCTTTGGTTTAAGAAAAAGTGCTTGCCCAAATTATTTTTTGTATCGCTTACAGAAGCAGATGTTAGTTCAATGTATACGAAAAAGTTCATATTCTTAACAAGGTCACATGCAAAACGCACAATGTTAATAAAATTGGTGACCCCGAATTATTTCAAATTTAATACACGCGAAATTTTAGCAAATATTAATCTGAATTGATAAAATTGAATTGATCACCCGAAATGCAATGCATTTTTGCCAACCGTATATTAAGGATAAATATTTGACATTTTGAAAGAGTGAAAAATTTATATATTTTTTGACAACGGTATCAGGTAAGAAGTCAATTGCAAACTATGAAAGAGATGGAAGAAGATTAATTTCAAATGTGATAGAAAAGATACCAGACCACATTAATAAACCGCGCCATAAACAACTGGCAACAATTCTCAAGTTTAGTACCGGATCGGTGGTGCACAAACCCAGATAAAGTGACATCTATTGTCGAGTATTCAGTTTTAAAAACATTTCGTATAAATAATAAATCGCAAGCACATAGTTTGGTCGCTAATATTCTCGAAACCACAAGTTTATGTTCATAAACTATTCATTGTATTCATGTAATATATTCTGAAGATCCAGATCTTTCCGATTTTATAAGTTAATTGATGAGTTACGCCTCCGTCAATTCCGTATTGTGGTCCCAAAATGGATTCTGTCAACATCTCGTCATAAGGCAACCGGACCTGATGGAATTCCTGGAAGAGTGCGATGGAGTAGCGGGTTCTAAAACGAGGTTGTGATAGGACTGACCCCTCAAACTACCGGCCAATATCAATTGTGTCAGCCGTGACTAAAGTTTTCGAGAAATGCATTAACCCATAACTAGTGAATTATCTTGAGATTATTAAAATAATTTTAGATAAACAAAACGACTTCCGTGAAAGCCGCTCCACAACCGATCTATTGGCATATATTACAAACAAATGGAATCTCGCCCTTGAGCACCACGGTGAAGCCTTTGCAATCGTTTTTGATATATCAAAGGCTTTTGACAAGGTTTGGCTAGAGAAACTCATTTGTAAGGTTGTGGCATAATGGGAGATCATCAACGACACACTCCCCAAATGCCGGAGTCCCTCAAGGATCAGTTTGCAACTACTTCATATAGTTAAACGGTAAACGGTTGGATGTTGTCACTTTTCTGAATTCCGATTTGAGTACAACATTTCAGTGGGGAGTAAAAAATCAGGTCAAATTTAATGAGAAAAAAACACGTTCTCCTGAGTTGTGACTCAATTCGTCTGCTTGGTGTTCAGATTAGCAACAAATTAAATGGAATGAACACACTATAGCATTGGCCAAATCAGCTTCACGGAAACTCGGGTTCCTCAATAGATGCAGACGGTTCTTTAGATCGCATCAGCTTCTCCAGATATATAAAACCTTTTACAGACCGTGTAAAGAATATTGCTGTCAGGTATGGGGTGGAGCATAAGGCATTGCTCTCCAGTTGCTGGATAGAGTTCGGCAGCACCGCAAAGATGTGGCAGAACTCTGCGTGTTCTATAGATTAATAAATGGTGAATGTGCTGCAGAATTAAAAAAGAAAATACCACCATTTGTAACGCCAGAACGGGTAACACGAGCAATGGTTAATGTGCACGGTGAAGCTGCCAATTTATCAAATATCTAGGAAGTGGAATTCGTTGGCCGGTTTTCAGTTTCCGTTGGAGTATAAAATGCACACGTTTAAGGCAGCTATCAACCTTTACTTGAAGGATCGTGCATTTAGTGCTGGAGCTCTGACTGTTACAGGAGATAAAAAAACTCGAGGCACTTTTAACTCATTTGAAGTTAGCTTACTTATGTCCTAACCTTATTCCGTTACAGACAAATGCTAGTCTATAGTACTGATGGGGAGGGTCGCTTGACCTATGAATTCTGCACTCAAATAAGCAGTCAAAACTGTATTCATTGACACGATCAAATCAGGTGGTGAAAATCTCTTTTGCTTTCTGTTCCTGTTTGAGGTTTGTTCAATATTTGGAGTTCATAGAGCTTGAAAAATAACTGGAAATTTACTAAAACCAAGCAGTAGAATTCTAAGTTAATTTATGTTATAATCGAGTTCAGCCACAAGTATACTTCTTGTATGTTGACGTTGAATCTAAGCAAGTTCAGTTCACATCGGAACAACAACAAACTAATGAAGAATTTCTTACGAAATATCTTAAAAAATTCTTCATAAACAATGCAAATACGTACAACACATATTCAACCGACCCCCCAGCATAATTTTTATACACAACCCCTTTCATTTTATAAAATGTACATTTTCTAATAGGATTAAAAAGTCTGTCGGTAACATAACTACAACAAAAACTGTATCCATAATAAATAATTCACAGAATCAAGTGTACCTACTGTCTTTCTTTCATGTTCGGCAACACAAAAAAAAGCATAATAAAATGAAAATCCCAAGAAAAATATGTATTCGTATGAAAAATTTGTAAAAACCAACAACAACAATGCATATATATATATTGTACAGTGTTACAAGAACGTCAAATCAAAAAAATGTATTAAAGTGACTGTACACATCTCATATATAAACTCCCCACTTTTATACCCACATATATATATATATATGTATATATATCTACTTACATACTATGTATCAATACATCATCGTTCTATCTTTTTTTATTTCTAATAACAGAACACGATACACACGATACATCTATAATATTTACTGTATGTATGTTATTCGCCCGTTTAGAAAGAGTTAAATTATTACGAGAAGAGTTAAGAAAATCTATATATGAGAGTATGTTTTATATGTGTATACAAAACAACAACAACAAAACAAAAATCTAACACACAAATACTTTTCAATATATAAAATATATATGTATACATAAATACCATCCCACCCAACACCCACAAAAAGAGAGATTTCAATTTTCACATCGCTTTTCGTTTTCTCAGTTCACAAAAAAAATATAATATGTAAATAGAAAATAAAACAAAACTTGATTACACACACTCATACACACTCATCATACATATAGCTCATATACTCACAGTTAAAGGGGGCGTGGCATATTCTCTATATACATATATTTCTATATAGATAGATAATTTATATAATACACAAAACAAAAAAAAAATTAAAAAACACATACGAATATATCATTTTTGTGTCGTATGTGCTTCGAAACGATATATGTTCATCTCGCTTTGATTCCATTGTTGTTGCCTTTTTGGATATGTATACAAGTTTTACGATTGGGGATACCATATATTATTATTATATAACGGGGTTTATTTTTTTTTTGTATTTTGCATAAAATTTGCTAAAAAATTACAAATACAATTAAACAAAATAACGAAAAGTGGTTGACGATTGATTAAAACAAAAATAAAATTTTATAATTTTTCAATACACGAAACGAAAACACGAACGAGATAACTGAATATAAATTAAAACGAGTTAAACAAAGACGAATCGTTTTTTTTTGTTTATTTTGTCAAATCGTTCATTATTTTGTATGTGTTTGTTTCACATACACACACATATATATATTTTGCTTGGTGAATTTAATTATTGTGTTGTTTTTGTAATCAAATGAGAAAACGATGATCAAAAAAGAAAACGAAGAAGGAAAAAGGTTGTGTGAAATTTTTCTTTCATACACACAAAATATCTATATGGAATATGTATAGTGGCACAGTAAACTGTGTATAGAGGTCTGGAGGTTTTTTTTACTCGATAGGATATTTAAATTTTTGTGCATTGGCGATGATAGCGCGCGCTTATAGAAGGGGTACATTTGTTTAGTGATTTTTTTTCTGGGGTGCATATCATTTAGAAAAGGGTAATTAGATATGGTAGATATGTTGTGTACGTATGACAGCACCTGCGAATTATCTGCTATAAAATGCGTGTATGGAGGCAATGTAGTGAAAAACAATGGTTGCTAAATTTGATTGGCTTTTCGGCGATATTCCATGGGGATCTCCGAACTTATGTATATAATCAGGAATTATATCGAAGTTGATTTTTAATTGGAAAATTCATAAGAAGGGGTTTCCATTGTTTTCCTTATTCGTATTGGTTTGGAACAGCGTTTATATAATGAAAAACTATTAAAATATCAACGGTTTGTATCTCTATATACATATAATATATGAGGGGGAAAATCTAACATCATTTGCATATAGACAAATGTGTATATTGTTTATATTTATACAATGCGCTCTATACATAACATATGCATATATTGATAACAAAACAAAAATCGGTAATGATCCGCGTAATCCACGGTTTTTTTAGTTTTGCATAAAAAACTAATTTATTACTGCATATATACAAATGCATAGCAACATTTATGTATATAAAAGAATCAACTACATGTATGCTCGATAATGGCAGTTTGTGATTTTAATATTCCAGAAAGAACCCTCCTATACAATCCATTAACTATTTTAAAGCCAAAATCTTTCTAGAGTTTTTCAGTTCCTACAGAGACAGTGGCCATATAGATATATGAAATTTTTCGCTCAAAAGTCAGAGGAGACTATCTTTACCGGTTTAACTGACGAATAACAACACAAAAATTGCTATTCGTTGCATAAAGTGGCCAGAGTCACGTTATGTGTCGTTATGAAACGAAATTTTTTAATCACTAAACTTAACGTATTTAAGGCTTGAGATCTATTTACGTTAGACTTCTCACAACTTATAATGTTGATTTTAACAGATGCGAACCATGCATTTCTATTCTGTCGAATTAGAGGAATAATTCAACCAAGAGAAATATTACATGTATGATATAAATCGTCGAGTACTCAGTCAATTTTTTGACATTTATTAGTTTTGATAAAAGATGGCACTGTAAAGAAAATGTTTTACTTACATTATTTACTTCACAGTATTTACAAATTGAGTGTACATTTTACTTATAAAAAAACTCTGTAAACTACATTTTGCAATTTACGCGCCCAACTGTGCATTAATGATTCATCAATTGAAATGAATTTACAACAACCATGCTTTTATTTTAGCCGATACAAATACTTTCTTCAGTGATATTTTAATTATTAGCATATACAACAAAGCAAACCACAAGTATTGTTATTTTTAATTTAATCTAACTTCTAAATGGAGAAAAAAGGCAGAGTATCAATTTCTTTGAAAAAAAAAATCAATTTTAAATGAACTCCAAGATGGCAAGACACCAACAGAGATCTGCAGAAGCTACAACATCCATAAGTCGACTTAAACGAGGATAAAAAATAATAAAGAAAACTTGGAAGAATTCGCATCAAAAACGTAAATTAATCAAAAGAAAATCAAGTGAATGAAGCCATTAAAAAAACCTGATCTTGATGATAAACTACACGCATGGTTTTTACTACGAAGAGAAGCAAACGAATTGGTTGCAAACGAGATGCTCAAAGTTAAAGCACTATATATTAAAAAAGTTCGCTTAATAGACACGAAGAATTTTCAGCCAGTAATGGCTGGCTTGATAACTTCAAAAAATCGCCACGGCATAAGAATTTTGACGGTTTCCGGTGCAAATGTATTCCTTTAGTGCTGCTAAATTTACAAGCGATTTCAAAAGGATAATTGCCGAAAGGATCGATTTTTACCTGAACAGATCTATAATTGTGAGGAAACCGGTCTGGTTAACAAAGATTTGCACAAGAAAATAAACGCTACCGTTTTCGAAAAAACTGCTGTAGGACGGAAATCCATGAAGGAAAGGGTCACCATTATGCCTTGTTTAAATGCAACTGGGACGCATAAACTCGTTTTGATGATTCTTGGAAAATCTATTACGCACTGTATTACGAATCATCCAAAAATGCTTGGCAAACTTTTGCGCTTTTTAAGGAGTGGTACAACGATTTATTCATCCCTAAAGTTTTTCGTCACTTGGAAGCTAAAGGCTTATCAGTAAAAGCAAATATTAATGGTCGATAACGCCACCTGTCATGGGACAGCAAATACTTTTTCCCATGATGAAAACTTCAAGGTTATATTTTTCCCAATCAACAATACACCCCTGTTGCAACCACTTGACCAAAATATCATAAAATTCCTTAAGCAACGGTATCGAAAGCTCCTTCTGTCAACACTCGTGGCGTTATGTGTAAACGGCAATAACGACATGGTCTCAGCTCTTAAAAATATTAATTTAAAAGACGTTGCGTTTTTGATAGTTGAAACCTGGAATCAAGTTCCAATTTAATTTAATATACCGGAGGATCATTTTGTGGAAGATGACGATATCCCCTTGAACAGAGCAGAATAATCATTGATAATGTGATAGATTCCTTCAACACCGCGGTAGAATGAGCCGAGGAAAGTAACCTTACAAGCAAAAAGATCTTGTTTTTGAGACGTATTAGAGAAAAAGCAGTTCTTAAAAGACTTAATTAATACATATTATTTTAACTAATTAAATATAAAACTACTTATTCATCTTTAAATCAAAAAATGGATTTTTCTTAAAATTTAAACTCTTTTTTTCTATATAAGCAACTTTTTCTACATAAGAATTTTTTTAAAAACTTGGTTCAGATAAACGGCTTGTATAGAATGCTCACTGTAATATAAAATTACTTGGTCGCCATTTAAATATAAACGCTGTGTTATATGAATTATAAACAATTTCTATATAATATTCTAAAAGTTTCACCTCAAGATCAACAAATCCTTGCTAGTGTTAATATCTATATAAATACTGTCCAGGACTTCTCAACGCTTTTAAAATATTACCTGATCATTTATTACACATAAGTAATATAATCATGAATTGAAGTGCCTTCTTTTTGAAATCTAAAATAATATATAGCTAAAGGGCCGTGAACGACCCTAACCAAGTTTCAACTGAGACCTTACGAACCATTAATACGTATTGATGTTGGTCATCCAAACGAAAGCTTTTATACAAAGTCGTTTTTATGCCTTCCGAAACAACTTGTTTAATTTTTGTTTTTGTAACAACGAACTCCAAACCGCAACGTACTGAGATTTTATCGTAACCATTAAGCTTATCGGCGATCGATATTTTTGTTTTATTTGTTGCTGTCTCTACTATCTGTATCAAACTCTTTCGTAGTTCACTTTAAACGTTCTACTATACACCGAATTACGTAAACCATCTGTACATTTTATTGCTCTGTGCCAGCCTTTATTGCTAACATGAAATATTTCCAAAAATTAATGGCTTGTTGCTTGATTTTCTATTTTAAATACCGCAATTTCATTTTGTTTTGTGCAAAAAAACAAAATTTTAACTCTCCAAGAATAAAACCTGTTGCTTACTGGTCAACGCTATATTTGTAACTGAATATAAACAAAAATAAATCGAAAACTAGATCAAACATGATTTGGTTTAAAAAAATAACGGTTTTTCTGTCATTCGATTATAAATGCTGACATTAAATTAACAAATGCATGACCTTTTCTTGTACCGCTAACTGCGAAACTCACAAAACACATCGCTTACTATATACATATATAATGTATAAAAGCTCACATTAAACTTTCAAATTTTCCAAAAAAATACTGTAAAATTAGAAAAAATACGAACAAAATACAAATGAAAATCAGTTTTCCGTTTTTCATTTTTTTTTTTTTGCAATAGTAATCATAAATATTATAAAACGTACCTCCCACAAAAATGTATATAAACATGTACACATATATGAGCGCGCAAAAAAGTATTAAAAAATGTATTCACCAACACATACACAATACACATATATGATTTTCTAAACTCCACCAATTTTTTAATTTTCTATATAAAAGTTTACATCTTCGTTTGTTTTTTTTTTATACTTTACAGTTTTTTTGCTCAAAAAAAACATATACACACCACATATATATTTTGTCTCGTTTCAATCAATAGCAAATTCTGAATACACAATCATTGCGAGTTGAGATATGTTGTGTAGTCGTATATTTCAGATTGCAAAAATAGCAAAAACAAATGTTTCGTCATTTTTGTTGTTGTTTTTTGTTTTCGCTCTCTCTCTCTCGTTTGCTCTCGTATTACGATGTTGTTTTGTTTTAGATGAGATATTGGTGTGTTTGGAGAATATTTTAACCCTTTTTATATTTTTTTGTTTTTGTTGTTATATAATATATTCGCTTTTCGACGGAAAACTGTAAAAAACGACGAAAAATCGTTAAAATTTGATGAAATAAAAAATGATATTGGTTTGGTTTTCGTTTTATTTGAAATGAAAGAGATGATGATGATGATAAAAGATTATGACCACTCCGTTATGTTATTTTGGTTGGTTCGTTGTTGTTTATTGTATAAATTATATAAGTTTGTTGTCACTATATACTGACCTTACTAGCGATAACGACGTACTATTTGTAAATCGTTATGTTTCCGATACAATACTATACTAAGTTGTGTAGGTAAGAAATACAAATATTAAAGTTAGTGTAAGAAGCTGGAATAAACAAAATGGACTTAAATGAAATCTTATTATAAACCTCGAATCTTTTACAGGTTATCATCTTATATAATTATCCCATTCGTGTATGAACGTCACTGCAATCAGCAGGGAAAGTTGATGAGGGAAAATTTCTACAATTTTATGTCTGCAAATGATGATGAAAATGAAATAACTGAAAGTTAGTCTAAATATATAAATAAGATGTTTTATTTTGGCTTCTTTATTCTAACTCTCCCTTTTAAATACAAAAAAAAAATAAAAAATTATAAATAAAACAATTGAAAATGTTTAAGAAAATTAATTCATTTCACGTGTTTTTATTTATAATTTGAATACTTTAATATGTGGCTCGAACTTTTTAAAGTACTCGGCCACCCAAAAGTCACAGAATTATAGAATTTAAAAGTTTAACATCGAGTATAGTTATGGCCCGAACTGATCGACCTTGCCCAGGCGGAACTTAAGCAAATATAAAGCAAATTCGGTATTTATAGTATCTGTAACTATGCCTTTATACAAACAGTGTTACACTTATGTATATACTCAACGACTTCATACAGAAGCTCCATTATATTAAATTGGCAAACCCTTCAATTGTGTTAGAAAGATGAATTATGTAAAATTATAAGTTTTCGTTTATATAACGTTTCATTTACGTAATTTATTCAAGTTTCAGGTTAAATTTTTTTTCATCAAGTTTTGAGTGTGATTTTGCAGTAGAACTTTGTAGTTGAATACAATTCTTTTAAACTTTTAATTTTGAAATATTGATTTAAATTTTTATCAGAAACTTAAAATAATTTAAATTAAAGTTCTAAATTTTGGAGCATTATAGTCATAGTCACCAGTGCTTGTCTTGGGAGGTGACATAGTATTTCATTTGAACAAGAGTACAAGAGTAAAAAAATTCATCCAAAAGTACTTTGGTGAAGTACTCAGACATATGGCAAAGGTCAGTGTCTGGACAATATTTCACTATATTTCGGGTGACTCCCTTATCACATGTGTAAAAGAGTAGTTACCAATAAAGCCTACTATTGCTTTACTGAAGACACAGCTTCAAGTAGTAAAACTATGTAATATTGAGACTCACACTGCTTGGCTAAGTAAGTGAGAAGTGCCAATATTGACCAATTGGAAACCTTACAGAAAGTTCCACTTCTGTCTAATCTTAAATATGTCACTTTACCAAAGTATAAAGCTGGAATTCTGGATTCAATGCTTATTTCATCGTTGGTTGGGCTGTGACAGTTTTTTCAAAAGATACCTTTTATTAGTCTACTATAGTGTTTCTTCAGTAAACGACCCCATGTGCCTTTTTATAAAGAACTTAACCATCTAAGTAGTATGTATATTGACTACCATA
The DNA here is from genome assembly GCA_963932295.1 of Tipula lateralis. NCBI lineage: Eukaryota > Metazoa > Arthropoda > Insecta > Diptera > Tipulidae > Tipula > Tipula lateralis. Next base: position 27,820,793 of record OZ010737.1, read on the forward strand.
TTCATCTGTTGGACACTTTTACATCGCCTGTTTTCCAACTGCTTCGTTTCATTATTCTAGATTATTACTGTAGTGTCACCATTTGTAGCATACTGATTGTGTCACTATATAAATGTCTTACTCAGATCGGATATAAGTGCTTAATTTCTTATCTGAGCTATTTTCACAATACAATACCATTAAAATAATCTACATTCTTACACGAATATGTTAATAGATTTTATGGTTCATTTAGTAATGCTCAATGGTCGTGTTCAGTTTGCTCATTTGAATCTTATTGCGATTTTTATACCGTAACAAAATTACCTATATCAATCAACTAATCGTCATAGCAGCCAAATAGTCAAGTGGTTATAGAACGTGGTATACGTAGTTTGAATCCAACCTAGAGCAATGCAATATTTTTATGATTCAGTTAATTCCAGAGAGTGAGGGTTGTTATCTTCTCAACACCTCAAGAGACAGTAATATTCAATTTCATCTTGAAATGTGATAATCAGAAAGTTAGTAAAGTGTGATAATTGTGTTGACAAGATTAGTGACAAAACGGATAATCTTTCCAATTTATTGAGTGAATTTAATAAAATGATGTTTGACTAAACTCTGGTCGTTTTTAATTTTGATCCTCGTTAAAATCGTCAATAATCCGGATACGAACCGTACAGTGTCGTTACAATACTCTTGTGAAAGAGTCGCACTGAATGGGATTTGGAGTTACGGTATATAGGTATGGATTTGCTTTCACTGGCAGTTTGAACGGGAGATTTTTGTTGTTTTCGTTGGACAGCTATTTTATTGTGTGGTCAGATATGTTTTAAGTAGAAGGTCTATCAAAGACCTTTATTTGGATCGATCATTTTGTGTCTTCTGAATTGTGTACTTAAGGACATGCGGTTTACTGGATGAGTGTATAGTGTTTGAGGCTACTATCGGATCACCAACGATGGGAACACCAAATCTGGTGGATGGAGACTGTGTTGAGTGCTTCCTAACATATGTTTTTTTTTTTTTTTATTATATTATTGAAACTAGTCTTTCCAGACTAACCATCAATTTACATCTGAATTCTTACAAACTAAAATAAAATGTGGTCACTGTTGATCCAGCGATGCACAGTGCCTGTTCGTTGGTAGGTAGCTGCTCACATACTAACGAGCTCGAAGGGTTTGGTTCTTTTAAGTCTCCTAAACAAATGTTCATTATCCAGTAGCCGAGAGGCTTCCGCATTGACATGTTCCATTAGTCTTGATTCATGCTTCGATGCAAATCGTTTTATTTCGAGTTTTATATCTGGAATCTCCAAATCACGATGCAAATCACTATTACGAATGTACCAGGGTGCATTGACTATACTCCGAAGTACCTTATTCTGGAAGTTTTGTATAAGTTTAATGTTAGTATTTTTAGTACAGCCCCAAAGCTGTACTAAAAATACTAACATTATATAATACTAACAGCCCCATACCCAAGTATTTAGCAGAGTTCACGTTCGGCACCATCACATCGTTTAAGCTGATTGTCGGCGGATTAACCAATGATTTATTCGTAAAGTTGACATGGGCAGATTTTAATTCATTAAGTTTGATTTTCCATCGCTTGGTCCACTGGCGAATTTCATCACTTGCACATTGAAGTTTATTCGCCGCTTCTTCCACAGTTTGCTCTGTTGATAGTATCGCGGTGTCGTCAGCAAACGTTGCTATGCTTACGTGGTCCGACTGTGGTATATCACTTGTATATAGTAGGTTAAGGACTGGACCTAGAACGCTGCCTTGTGGAACACCTGCCCTTATCTCTCTCAGTTCAGAATACTCATCTTCTTGTCTTTCTCTAAATGCCTTTCAGATAAATATGATCTCAAAAGATCAATATATGGCCCCGGAAGCATAGCATTAAGTTTATGTATTAAACCCTCGTGCCATACCTTATCGAAAGCTGCTGCCACATCCAGAAATAAGGTCGAACAAATTTGTTTTTCTTCTAACGCCTTTTCTATAATGTCTGTTATTCTGTGAACCTGATCAATTGTAGAATGTTTGCATCTAAACCCAAATTGGTGACCCGGTATTAGGTCTCTACTTTCTATTATTGGCTTCATTCTCTTCAAGAGTAGTCTCTCCATTAGCTTTGAAATGATAGGGAGCAGTGATATCGGACGATACGATTTAGCTTCATTAGGCGGTTTACCTGGTTTCGGTAACATAATAACTTCCGCAACTTTCCAGGCCGAAGGAACATGTCTTATTCTAATAACAGCATTAAACAATTAAGTTAGTTTAGCGATAGCTTTCTTTGGTAGTTGCTTTAAAATTTCTCCCGTTATAAGGTCATATCCAGGTGCCTTTGCTGACTTCAGATTGAATTGTATTTCACTGGTAACTTCTTTTTGGGTTGTTAGAGGAATTTCACCCTCATAATTGCTGCTTTCATTTTCGATTATAATATCCGATTCAATCTCATTCGGTTTGAAAATATCAGCCAAATGGTTAGCAAATTCTTCAGCTTTTGCTTTGTTATCCCTAGCCCACGAGCCATCATTTCTCTTAATAGGAGGGATTTGCGTAATTGGGGTTTTTATACTTTTAGTTGTCTTCCATAGTGAGTAGTTCGTATCTTCATCAGCGGTCAATTTTCCCAGATACAAAGAAAACGATTTTTCATTTAGCTTCTGAATTTCTCGCTTAAGCTGTTGTGATTTATTATTTAGAATCGTCTTATCAGATTGACTCCTTGTTTGTTGCCATTTTCTTTTAGCTTTTCTTTTTTCTAAGACAAGATTCCGAATTTCTCTAGGGTAACTTTTACCAATGGTTTTGGATACTGTTCCATTAGTATTATTCCAAGCGGTAATCTGAATGATATCGGTGAAATTTTTTACCTCTTCTTCTAGGTCCTGAATAGTTTTTAGTCGTGTTTGTAAGTTAATCTTGTTTTCTACTTCAGATCTGAAGCTCGCCCAATCAGTTGTTTTATTGGCAAGAGTTGGTCTCGTTTCCTTTCTAATTATCTTGTCGCTTAAGGAAAGTATCACTCACTGCAGAGTGATCAGAGTCCATATCTGAATTATCCTCTACTGCAATAAAATTTGATGAAACTTGTTTTGATATAAAGAAATCCATAGTAGATCAGGAGTTTTACCTGCATCCGTGGGCCAATATGTTGGCTTGCCAGTGGAATGGACGTTACATCCCATTTCTACTATTGCATTTTTAAGTTCGTTACCTTTGGTTGTTGTAAGCCTAGAGCCAAAGTCAACATGCTTTGAATTAAAATCACCCCCTATAGTATAAATCTACCATCGAACTGTTGTAGGATATTCAAATAGTTCGGTTTCTTCAGGTTATATCTAGGTGGACAGTACACTGATCCTATCTGAAGGCGTTGCTTGGTAGATGTAATTTCTAATATGGTAAGCTGGGTTTCGGGTAATTGATAATGCTGGCATTCACGGTGTTTAATATAGTTTTTTATTATAACAGCAGTTCCACCTCTTGCTTGATTATCCGGATGAATTGTTTCATACATGGCGTCGATCAGGGGGAAGTTCTTTAAAATGTTTAGGCATCATATTAAACCAATACGGAGCCATATATAAATAAAATCGTATATACACTTTTCATAATTACAAAGAATACAAGCAAAACTGTTGGGGTTACGTAACTTATAAGTATGGGTTATCCGATTTTGGTGGCTGGTACTACGAACAAAGAACAGTTTTAAGACTATAAACGTAAAGATACCTTAATGGAAGAATGTTTAACTTGCGAAAAAGGGGAACTGTGGCAGTGGTTCGAGGACAGTTATAGATTAGCTTAACAATCCGTTTCTGTGCAATGTAAAGATCTTCAATGTTTGAAAAATAGGTCCCACCCCAAGAGGAACTACCATACATAATAATAGTTTCGACAAGAGCATGATATAGTTTCCTCAGCATGGGTGTTGGGCAAAATTTACGTATGTTGTAGAATTTATACACTGCTGTGATAACATGTTTTCTTCTATTATCAAGATGGGATTTCCAGTTTAGCTGCGAGTCAATAACAATACCCAAATATTTAAACTCATTGACAGCCTTATTTCAAAGCAGTGAGAAGCACAGTTTTTCTTATCGCACAAGTATTTATGATATCTGATAGAATCTGGGGCCACCGTAGTGGTGGAAGATCCAAAACGCATGAATCTGGATTTGTTGCTAATATTGAGTCTGTTGTAATAAAACCATTTACTGAGTTCTGTCAAATCCTCAGTAAGTAATTGTTGAACATTGTAATTCGTGTTCGTTGGGGTATATATTAAAGCTAGGTCATCAGCAAACGCAGTAGCATGGCCGAGGAGATTAATTTCAAATATAGAATTAAAATATATTAAGAACAATAGTGGTCCCAGTACAGAACCCTGAGGTACACCGCAGCTCAAATTTCCAGGCTCACTAACCACACCATTTATTTTAACAACTTGCCGACGATTTCGAAGGTAGCTGCCGAACCATCCCAAAATCTTACCTCGAAAGCCTATGCTTGATAATTTAGCCAGAAGAATGCTGTGGTCAACAGTGTCAAATGCCTTCGAAATGTCAACAAAAAGTGCTAAAGGTTTCAGATAATGTGAGATATATGTGACTCAGAAAATTTATTGCTTATTATTTAAAAATTTAATGTGGTCAAGATAGCAACCCACTCTACGTTTGATCAATTTCTCAAATATTTTTGAAAATGTACTAAGCAATGAAATTGGCCTGTAGTTATTTAATTTAAGCACACCACCTTTTTTATAAACCGGTAGAACAACAGCAATCTTCAATGCATCTCGAAATTTGCCACTCTCCAAGCTCAAGTTGAAAAGGTATTTCAGAACGTCTACCAAAAACTAGGAGCAGTTTTTGATAGTAAAACTGTCAACTTCATCATATCCCTTGGATGATTTGTTTTTTAAATTCTTAATCGCATACACTATTTCGAGTGCACTAATTGGTTCAAAAAAGCAAGAGCTGCTAAAACTTTTTGGAGTACCAAGAATAAAACGATTTCTATCATCCAGAACTAAGTTAGAATAGTTAGATGACGGGGAAATGTTAGTAAAAAATGTATTAAATTCATTTGATATAGCCAAAGGAGAAGATAGCAGGGTGTCTGTTTGATGTTTGTAAATTTGATTAATTTGGTATCTGTGATGGTTTCTACCTAAAACATCATCTATGATTTTCCACGCAATCTTGGGATCAGTACCTATTTGCTCAAACTTACTTCGGTAATAATAACATTTAACACTTTTAACTTTTAATTTAACAGAACGCAAAAGATTTTTAGTGTAATTTTTCAATCTAACATTTCCTGGATATCGTCGCAATTTTTTAGAGAATTTTTTTAATTTACACATTTTGCGCAAGAGATTAGAATTCATCCATGGTTTTGATGCTTTTTTCTGTCCAATAACCATTTTTTCCTTAGATGAATCGATATGGGATTTTAAAACATTGATAAAATTGCAAAATGCCATATTACATTTAGAATCACTGAAAACTGTTTCCCAGTTTTCCATTTGTAGATAATTCCTCTTATCATAACTTATTTTTGTAAATGTGGGCGTCGGAGCCGTCACCGTTTCGCGACTATCTGGAAGCAAGATGCGCAACGAAATCAAATTGTGATCAGAAAAATGCAAAGGTAAATTATCTACAATAAATTCATGAGCAGTATCAGTTTTTGCAAACACATGGTCGAGACAAGCTCGATCCCTAGTTGGTTCATTTAGCAGACTAAGGAACCCATTAGAAGCCACACAGAAAGAAATTGTGATTTTGAATTTAAAAAAACAAAAAATTAAAATGAAAATCGTCAAAATTTAAAAAAAAAACATGTTACTTCAAAAGGAAAAATAATTAAATTAAAAAAAATGATGTTTTTTGTCTTTTAAAAAAAATTTTTAAATCAGTTTTTTTATTTAAATGGTAAAATTGTTGAAAAAAATATCAAATTTAAATTAAATGGTTTTTAAATCAAATAAGTAAAATCTTATTTATTTTTAAAAATTAAAGTTTTTAAAATAATGTTTTTTTTAAGTATTTGTAACATATTTTTTAAATGAAAAACAAAAATTGTTGGTTCGAGAAATAGTTTTTGGTAATAAAAAGTATATTTTTTAATGCGAAAATATTTTATTTTAGTTCAAATATTATAAATTTTAACCTAAGAATTATATTATTATTTTCACCATATGGGTTATCATTTTACTGTACGATGTTTCATTATAACGTGTGATATAAGTGAATGTGGTGAATTCGATAAACTCTATAGTCGGTTTACAAATTAAAAATAGTGAATAATATAAAACTGTGAAAATTGTGATAATTACGTACAATTAATCAGAATATATGTAATATTATCATATGATTAATAATTAACGTTATATTATTATTTCTAGAATTATTCTAACGGTAAGCTATAAATAATTAAAATGTAATGTGCTTCATTTTTGGAATGTTTCGATGCTTTTTTGACTTATGAACATGTTATATTAATAAATATTCTTATTGTTTGCAAACAAAATATATATAATATCGAATCTAGGCAAATTTTGCATACTGAAAATTAAATAAAACAAACAACTAAATTAAATTAATAATAATTATTTCGTTTCATAATGTTAAAGAGCGTTGCATTATTTTAATAATTTTGTAGTTCGCACATTTTTAAAAATGGACCAGTTTCCAAATATTTCTTATCCAGAGGACGAGAGTGCATGTTCTAGTGTCAATTTAGAGAATATACCAATGGAGAACAACAAGCACAATGAAATTATTATTATTGAAACTGACAGTGGTTACAACTATGCGGAGCTTATTAATAAGACCATACAGAATGGTGACGATATGGCAGAGGATCAAGAACTACAAGCAGCATTGGAAGAAATTGAATGTACGGGTGTTGCGCCATTCTTAAAAGGTAATTCAAAACTTTTTTCATATATTTAGAAAATTTTTCAATTAAACTATATTTTTTAAGGTAAACAAATTAATCGTGAACGGCTTCGTTAAGTGGATCGGGATGATCTAAAGGAACTGATTCCCGACCATGCATTTGGTTTAAGGGTGGAATTCCGCGAGAAATTACGCGTTTGGAGAAGAAAGTTTTTCGGGGATGATACTGTTACAAATTGTTCTGCAGTTCAGTCTTGGCTGGATAACAATCAAACCTTACACTCCTCAAGTAATTCGGTCAAAACTCCAAGTAACTCCACTATAGCAACGAACCGCCAGGACTACATACTTGTAAGGGAAATTGTTACATATAAATTAAATGTTTGGCAATACATAATGCTTAATTTAATATTTTTTGGGATATCAAAAATATTCTTCAAAAAAAAGGCGAGGGCATACTTTATTTTTATAATGAACATGGTGTTCTTCCCGACAAACATCGCTCAAAAATGACAAAAATCATTATGGAAACAGTTCACTTTCACAAAAAAAAATGCTATTCAGCGACTTTCAGAGTATAGCGGAGCAGATTGTTGCTCAATTCCCGAAGGAGGCAATTGTAAGTATAAATTTAGAAAGGCGTAGGCTATAAAAACTCATCATTAACATAATTTTATATTTCTGCAATTATTGATAAAAAGTTAAGGTATTTGAGTATAACAATAGTTTTATTTTTCATTCAAATTTATTAGTCGTATAATACGCTTTATAAATTTCGATGTAACATGGCTTGATAGTAAAAATTCTTATTAATTTATTGAAAATTTTGCTCTAGGAAACATATTATTTTTCAGGCAAGTCATCATCCATGGGTAAAAGAAAACGGCAATCAGGCCATTCGGTTTGTGGTATTTACTATTCTTTTCCTACGATACCACAACACCTGCAATCAAAATTGGAAAATATTTTCGTTGCTGGATTTATAAGACGTAAAGAGATGAAATCTGTAGGTCGTGATCGGGTGTTCTATGAATTGATCAATCAAATAAAATCTCTAGAGATGGATGCTATTTATATGAAATGCAATAACGAATACAAATTGGTTTATTTTATTCTTGGCATTATTTTAGGAGATAATCTAGGTTTAAATGAAAACCTTGGATTTTCCACAGCGTTTAATTCCGATGGGTTTTGCCGTGGATGTAAGAGGAACAAAGACGAAACCAAAACTGATTCATGTGAAATTACGGAAGTGTTAAGGTGCAAGTTAGAATATGATCAAAGTTTCACTGAAGGTATTCTTTTGACTGGTGTTAAACAAAAGTGTGCTTTCAATGAGATCCCATCTTTTCATGTTATTGATAATTTCGTATTTGACATTATGCACGACCTATTTGAAGGTGTGTGTGTCTACGATATTTGTCAGATTATTCTTTATTATATAGAAAATAAAACGTTTACTTTAGAAACCCTCAATTATCGAAAAAAAAAAACGTTCAATTATGGTCAAATCGAAACCGGAAATTTATCAGTACCAATCACTTTAAAACGGTTGAAGACTAATAATTTGAAAATGACTGCCAGAGAATGTATGAACTTTATACATTTCTTTCCACTTCTAGTGGGAGATTTGATTCATGAAAGGTGTCCAGTTTGGACATTATTATCTTATTTATTACAAATTATAGATTTAATTTTACTTCCTGTAATACATAACGATACTATAAATAATTTACAAAACATTATAAAACTACATAATCAGTTATACATTCAACTGTTTAATAAACCACTCAAACCAAAGCATCATTTCATGGTTCACTATCCTAGGGCAATAAGACAATGTGGGCCTTTAAGATACCAAAGTTGTTTTCGTTTTGAAGCTAAACATAAAGAGTATAAAATTTATGCTGCAACAATCACTTCTCGAAAAAACATCGCTTATACGCTTGCCATGAAGTGTTCTCTGAAATTTGCAAACTCCTTATCACAAAATTTTAACTTTTCAGAAACTAAGATTGTTTCAGCGGATTGTGTAATATATAAAAATACTATAAGTATAACAAAAACGTTTACTTAACGAAACTACTAAATTCATTATTGATTTATAGAATAATTTCTTTCAAAACTGTAGAAAATGAAATAATTGTTATTTGTAACGAAATATCAATAATACAATACGACGCACACTACAGTGCATATGAAGTTGGACCAAATAAAAAAATTACTCTCGAGTTTCCAATTGAATATTTCTCAAGCCCACCGTTAGACGTATGTAAAGTCACTACCGGAAAATATTATTTAAGAAACAAAATTATAAATTTAAATTAAATATGTAAATAATGTAATTCATATATGTAATATAAGTATATTTATATGTATAATATATATAATAGTTTCATCTTGTAATAAAATAAATTTTGAAATAAAATTAACTACATTCGTGACTTTTAAAGTATAATTATTAATTTTTTATTCCAAAAATGGTTTATTTTTAATATAAACCATTTTGTACCTTTAAAAGAAAAGCTGATATTTTTAAAATGAAAAAACTTGTTTTTAAAAACGAAAATACCAATTTTTGTTTCAAATGCAACTTAAATATTAAAGTAAATATTTCGACAATTGAAATCAAAATTACATTTTTTAAAAGAAAAAGTTTGAAATCTTAAAGTAAAATTTTATGATTTTCAAATCAAATACCACTATTTTAAAATAAAAACTGAACAGATTAAAAACAAAAATTTTAAAAATTACGAAAGAAAAATATTGTTTTTGATTCAAATACCTATATTCTAATTTGAAAATCAAAAAAAGCAAGGGTTTTCAATTTAAAAAAAAAATTTTTAGTTTGTAAATGACATTCGAAATAAAAAACAGAAGTCTTTGAAATTAAAAATTATTCCTTTTGGCGAAAAATCATGTCGCATTACATTTGATTTTACGGTATTTTTTTTTAAAACTACTGTGGTTTTTTCTTTCTGTGCAGCTGTTATATTTACTAGAAATGACCGTATCACGGTGAAACAATAATTTCAGTCGCGCATTGGACTCTCGACCACGTCAAAGGTCGTGGTTTACTATAAGCTAAGATACATATGGTATGTGACTGTCCAGCAATTAAGAAATTTTTGTAAAAATTTTTGAGGTTTCCAGTTAAGGAAATGGTTTCAAAATTTTAACGTTTCAGTTTTAGTCAAAAATATGATTAGTGCAGATATAGGTCTTGCGGACTATATTGGAAATTGGAAGTGTTTTGTCTAGCTAAACATCTTGCTTAGCGTTTGAGTCTACAGTTCAATCAATCAATAATACTCCAATTACATTATACTCCAAGTACATTCTAGACCTCATTTCAGTTGACCGAATTTAATGACATTTGGAAGTGTATGTCTAGTAATGTCTCTCGTTTATACGATGACAATATGGGTTACGCGTGCTTCAATGTGATCTATCAAGCTTCTCCCGGGTCTAAAGTCAACCTGTACAAAGGCCAACTCGTTGCTCTCTTGTTGAACGGATGTTGTAATTGTTATTTCTCACCCACTTGATACCCACTTATCGCCAATAAATCAAATCCTAATTGATCTCATATGATGAGACCAACCAATCAACAATCGTCGTAATTGAATTAAATCAACTTATCAAAACATTTTGATTTCTTCGAGACGATTAATAAGAAGACTTCGAAAACCAATTTATCATGTCACCATTTAACGTTAAATACGATTTCCTATTATTTTTTTTGTTTGCAGTTTGCCTTCTTATATTATATTATCGTAATCTTTACGAGATTCATCTCTTGGACATTCTTCTTATATATACATATATTTTGTCATCTCTTTAAAACATTTTCACTGTTGTGTTGTTTTATTATTGCTTTATACTAATGTCGTTATCGTTACAAAAAAAAAATCATATACTGAACTTGGGGGCCAACTGTGGCGATACACAGCGGTAATCTGTTTATGAAACATTTTTTGTTTTGTTCTTCTCGTTTTCTTATTCCCAATTTTTCTTCTTCTTCCCAATTCAAGATTACATTATGACGATGTTGACTTATTTGTGCAGCTTAGGTTGTGTTTATATTGGCAAGTCACATATTAATTGATATTGGGAGAACATGCATGTACATATATAGTAACGGTTTGATTTTGATATATTTTCGCTACTTAGCAGAATGACAGTGTGCACGGTATGTGATTTATTGTTTTCTCACGTTATTCGTATACATCTCAACATGCAACTCGTTTCAAGCGAGGGTTAATAATTTTTAAAACCAATTATTGTTCAAGCAATTATCATATAAATAAAATCGAATATATTTAGTTATATATATATATATATGAAGAAGGCAAATAAGAAATGTATCATGTTATGTACCTACTTCTCGACGTACCTACATACGGAACAGGCAAAATATTTGCACACACAAAAAAAAATCGACTTAATATTCTTCTTTTGTATAAATATATCGAATCTTAAATTTTCTTCTCGTATTTAGAATATGTATGTATAATATGTACGTACGATTTTCAAGTATAATGTTAAGAAGTACAACAAAAGCACAAAACTTGGCAAGCACACAGCACAGTAAAAATCTTAATACAAGATTTTTTCTTTTACTGTAGAAAAGATAATAATATCAAAACGTGCAGATATATTATATTTCATGTATGAATAATAATAATAATAGTAATAATAATAACTATATATAATCATCCATATATCCTCCATTTACCAATTTTCATAGCAGCAGATAGTAGATAGATAAAGTATACATACACTCGTGTATATACGAAGACGACAAAACGAAACATTTTATGTGGTCGATTGGAAATATTTATCGGGTGTGCTTCGATCAAAATCTTTACTAATATGACAGACCGATTTCTTCCCGAATAAGTATAACAGTACAAACTCGTAAACATTCGTTCGTGTCTAGCTTCATTATGACTACCAATGCGCTCTACCGATAATTACTTGAACCAGTTTAAAGTTGTATTGATCATATCTTCACAACACGGCGGTTCTGGCAATACAAATCGTATATATCACTATTGGTTCAAGTTTTTTACACTCTGACTCATAAATCAACGGAGCATAAGACCACCTGGTAATCAATCGACATGGTTAATGATACGTTTCTGCCTGGTTTTAATTTCATTAAAACATTTGAAATGGTTCCATCCAGGGAAATATGGTTTCAGCAGACTTTCTCTCTCTCTGTCTCTCAATCTCTATCTTTTTTCTTTCTTTCTTTCAATCTCTCTCTCTTTCTCTCTCTCTCTCTCTCTCTCTCTCTCTCTCTCTCTCTCTCTCTCTCTCTCTCTCTCTCTCTCTCTCTCTGAACGTAGTGCTGGCATTTTAGAACCTCTGGTAGTGTGGGAATATACTGTAACGCCTCTACACCCTAGATGGTATGCTTATGCTTGATGTTACCATTTAGTGGCCTGCTTTTATCGAAGATGTTCTCATCAGTTTATGTATTAAAGTATAGACGACTACTAGTCTAGGTTAGGTTGAGTGGCTGCTACAGCACACTTAGACCGGCAACGGTCCGTTGTGATACCACAGGATCTTATTTCCCTTTTACCCCTATGAGAACCAGCTAGAGCTGCTTACGTAGCGTAATAAGTCTCGCACATTACAGTTTTCGAGATCGGAAAGGCAGTCCATTAAAAACTTACCCAAATATTCATGTCTTTTGTGTGCCAAAGCCGGGCCATGAGCATAGGAGGTGGACTAACGTCTCTTCCTCCTCCTCGTTCCTACAGCTTCTGCAAAAGTCATTTACTTCCAGACCAAGCCTTCTCGCATGCTCTCCAAGAAGGCAGTGTCCTGTGAGTTTCCCCACGATCGTTTTAAGTTCACATCTTCGTAGGGAGATAAGTGCCTTTGAGCGTTTCAAGTTCAGCTTTGGCCAGACTTGTCTTGCCACTCTACATGAGAGGGTGTTCGTCCACTTATTGTTCACAGAGGCTTCCGCCTCTTTTTTAAGCACAGTCCTGAGTGCGTCAATGGGTCTCCCGAACTTCGCCCTTTCCGGTAGCAGTTGGAGAGTTGTACCGTGCCTCGCTAGTTCGTTCGCCCTGCAGTTTCCCATAACGTCTGAGTGGCCGGGGACCCAGACTACCTGGATGTTGAAATGCTCAGTCATCTCATTTAGAGACAAGCGGAAACCCAACGCCACTCTAGACGTTAGAGAAACAGAAACCAGCGACTTGATTGCCGACTACTAGTCTAGTTATGTCTAAGGTTCAAATCCATTTCTCTGAGGACTGACTATACCTATTCCCTAAATATTTCAATGAATAGTTTCTAGCTGATTTTCCCTGCAGAGGAGATTCTTTGAGTTCTGAATCAATCCGAGTAAATGAGATGGCTATAACCACACAAACATATAGTTTATTTTATGGTTCAGAAAGAACCTACTACAAGTACTAGTGTGCTGTAGGAAGCCAGATCTAGCTGAAAATATATTTAATGAGATCTAATGCACTGACGCTGACTACTTGGGAAGAATCTGAGCACACTTGAAAGTATCTTTCACGATTAAACTTACAGACGAGTCATATAGCGATGGCAGTTCCTCGGTATTACCATAGCAATGGGATATAGCCCAAACATATTTGAGATGCTGAGTTCTAACAACACTAAGTCCTCGAGGAGTTTTTGACCAAATTTGGTATTTTTACCAGATGCGTTTTATCCGGTAGAACATGGGCTGTTTGGAGCTAGATGTTAAAGAGTAACGTATCTTGATTGATAAAGCTGACGTGGTGAGCAAACCCTACTTGTCGTAAGAAATACTTTGTCTTGAGAAAATTTGTTTCATCACATGGGAGTTACCAGTACCTTTAGGATATTGATGACAGCTTACACTTCATCAGTAGTTGTGTTTAATTCCAGGAATACTCCAGTACAGGTTCAAACTGATCCAATTTCCGTAAGGATACTGAACGAATCTGTGTGCTTTGATGCAATTCTAAATTTACGCCATGGGACCCTTGGGACATTGATTGCGGAACTTCACCATCCGAGAGGGATTTTCACTCTACGCCATCTTTTGAACTAGATTTATGATGAACAGATTGATGACCTTAAATTCCCATTACGAAAACTTATCTTGATACAAGTCAATTAAGATGGAAACAAAAAAATATTCAAGCCAACCGATAGAGTGAAGGGTGCTCAACCTTACATAGTACTCTGGAAATAGAGAAGAGTTAGTCTTTAGTCAACCACTTGTCAAATCAAATCAATCTAAATCAAATCAGCCAATATATACCACTGGTATATATTGGTTGATTTGATTGAGAATCTTGAATGTATTTTGAATGCGATAAGTTTGAACAAATAAGCAATGACCCACTACTTTATAGCCAAAGGACGAGAAACGGTCAAAATAAAAGTAGAAAATCAACTACACTTTAGAATTCGCAAACATTATGGAGTTAAGCAATGTCTGCGAATACTAAAGTGCATTTAGTGCTGGCATGGAAGATGGGTCGGCCCATGAGATCTGCACTGCAACAGAGGGTCATAGTTGTGATTATTCACACCACAGATCGTAATCTCATGGTGAAAAATTCCTTTTGCATCCTGCTCCTATCGGGATTCGAACCCGGTACCTCCCGCTCCCACTGCCGCAGCTTTAACCACTGCGCCATCTGGGCGGTCACAATTCGTTGTTAAGTTCAGATAAACAGTATTACTACCGGTTTATTGATAAATCAGGGTTCTTGAAACTACATGGCACGTCAAAACAATTTCGGACGATACGTATAGCTCTGGTTGTGTCGAAGCATGGAATGTGAATAGCATGGAAGTGAGACAAATGAGGGAATACAATTATTGGCAGTCATTAAATCGGCCAGTTTCTGGATTGCTCACATTGTTGGTTAACATTTAAAGAGAAATACTTACTAACTTCTGACATTAGCAATCTGTTCTTCAGCTTCTTTAATAAATATCTACGTAGCAGCATCACCTAAGTACGTTCAATAGTTTCAATAGTTGGCCGGACTTCAACCTTATAAACTATTTTTAATCTATATTTTTGTTTAAGGCCTTGCTACTTCAAAAGTAGGCACAATAAAGGATTAATGAGATAAAATTTCAGTAAGTGCTTCATAGTGGCTTCAATATGTGTGGATCATCAAACTAGCAGAAACGTACCATTAATTCAAGAGAAAGCCAAACACCTTGGTGGTAACTAAACATGGCGAATCATATCGGACGAAGACTTTTACCAAAGGATAGTTAGAGGGTTTAAAAAGAGACATTCATTGAAGTGTGCAGATATCGAAAGATTATTTATTTTATTGCTTGTTTTAAGGCCTACTACCGGTGAGCTTTCAAAATCTAATGTAGTCTATTGATGGGCAAAACCAAGCTTCGATAAACGAATTTTGGTAACTTTTGAATATACAACATGCAGTCATGTGTGGATAAAATAATAGCTCGGGTGCATTACATTAGACAACCTAACCTTTATTATCGCTAATCTACATGAAGCTGTAATGAACGACCATGACATCGCACATGTGTTTTACGAATGTAATGTTGAAGACATTTTCACTCTTACAAAATTTGATATCTTTTCCGAGAATAACCCGTTTACAGAAAGAAGTCATAAAATTTAGAAACAAATTGAAAACTAACAAACTTTGTTAGAAGGTTTCAGGCCATACATTTTACCAAGCACCTAAAAAACCTGCAAAAATCTCGTTAGATTGCTTTTTTTGGAATTTACTGAAGCATCTACAGTTGAAAAAGGTACAGATGCAATTCCTAGCTGTCCGTAAAGCAGAGGATTACTGTATTCTGTTGGTTTTATCGAAGCTCGTCTTGCCATTTAGAATTATTTAAATCGTAGCTTCATTGTCGGCTAATTGAGACCACCATTTCGGTCATCAAACGTTTAACTTAATAAATCGATTGTGGCATGAGATGAGTGGCAAGCTGCACCATCCTGTTAAAACCAAACATCGTTCACATCAATACCATAAAAAGCAGGCGCAAAAAATCGGTTATCACGGTGCGATATGTGTCTCACCAAACAGTCACTCGTAATGGGTACATTGGCTTTTGTAAGACTACGTGTATCTGCGCCCCAAATACGGTAATTTTGCTTATTAACGTACCCACCACGATGAAAATGAACTTCATTCGAAAAGATGATTTTTTTGACAAAATTTATATAATCGTGCAGTTTATTGTTTGTAAGGCTTTATACCGAGATCTTTTCGCAAAATTCGACGTAAACTGGTGCGTGAAACGTTCAATTTTTGAGAACGATGACGAGTTGATGTTGACGGATTCTTACGCACACTCTCAGCCAAAGCTTCGATATTTTCGGTGTAAGCACGGTACAAACACGCTCACGTCTTGGAGTTTCAAAAATGAAACCAATTGCACGAACTTGATACTTGCGTATATCGGGCACTGTTGGTCCTTCTCTGCGACCAAATTTTGCCAGATTCATTTCGTTCAGTGGAGATAATATACTGAATTTAGTAACAGAATAGAATGGCATAAGTATTGCCAGATTTGAAATAAACGGTGGTTCAAATTTAAACCGATAGATGGCCCACCCGGTATTTAAACCGACTCATTGAAGAATTCACTCGTTCTTAAAGGACAATTTATCCTCTCAAAGTAGTTGCTATCTTATGGTTTTAATCAGGGACAGTACATATTTGAGTTTCCATCTGCCTCCTTTTTGCTGATAAAATAAAATTATTTATCACTGTATAAGATCACCAGATATTCCAAAAAGGTTAAGATAAACTTTCTTACTTTGGTCGACTAGCAACTAGTAGTTTCTGAATCAGACGTAGTGTGGCCGCTATAATTTAAGAAAAAACGAAAGCTTGGAAAATATTGTTCAAGTTTCAAATTTACTCTACATTTAGGACGTCTGAATTACAAAGCCAAGAATTATAGTATATATGTTAGAATTGTCTGTACTTTGACAGGTATATAGATTAGAAAAGTGTTTAGGCTATTTCTCCAGGGCTTTGTTTAAACTACGTTAATTCTTGCAAGACCGTTATGATGATAAGGGTCTTGCAAGCCTCCCTTGATCATACGGGGTAGGGACTCCGTCCAATAGAATTACCCACAATTTTGTCCTATTCGTATATTGGTGAGTCCTTATTCTCAGAGTTACAACTATTAAAAGTGTCAGAGAACAAATAAGTAGACCGTGAACCGATCGCGACCATACCGACCAAACTTTTACATCAACCCAGTAAATAAATTTATCCCATATTCACCATTCCACCTATTTGTCTGTATGAAAATAGTTTTTTGTTGTTTTGTTAATACAAATGAGACGTGATATTTGATTAAGATTAGAAAAATCATATCTTTTGTTGAATATCAATTTATGAAACTTAAAACTGGAATTTTGTTGTTGTTGTTGTTTTTTTTTCTTAATTTGTGTCTTTTTATTTATGTATGATTCGAACTATTTTTTGTACCATTGTGTATGATATATTGTTTAGGATCAGATAAGTGAAAATTTCATTACATTTAGCACATTGGGTTTGGAACATAGTTTATTCAACCTAAGGTGCATGTCTGTGTGTGTATATAGGATGCTGGGAAGTGTGAAAATGTTTTTTTTTTAATTTTCTCTCGATATTGGACCCGATGGGCGATCTCAAAAAATTTCATTAAAGCGTTTGTATTTCGTTAAATCCATCGAGAATGCAGTAGAGCGCACACAGTGAAAGGTGTTTAATTGAATTTTGCGGTGGTTGGTGACTAATTTTCCTATTTTCTCCATAATTTTTCATATACATTTTGATTACTCGTTGACACCGCTATTTTATCGTGCGATGATGTTCAATATTTAATTTTTGCTGTACGTATACACGAGAATCATATAATTTGTTCTTCATCGTCGTTATATTCGTTTAAAATATGCAAACAAAAAGAAAATTTATAATTACAAAAATTATTATTTTTAATTAAAAAATAGTTGGGTTTGTGGATAGATAAAAAATCACATCGCCATATATGTATCTCTTTCTCTCTATATATATATATATATACGCAATAGGTCAAAGCGGTCGTATACGATTATCAAATCGCACACAAATCCCCTAAAGTCGAATCTCGTTAACGTTGATTGTCTCTCGTTGTATATACGTACGCAAATGTATATACGTCCAAATGATTAAAAATCACAATATTATCCCCCTTGCCGAACATATATATAAAAGACAAAATCAGCCCCACATTGTCAACCCTCCCTCAGCCCCCCTCACCCACATAAAAAACGAAAATCTTCATAATTTATTCTAGATTGGACCCTTTTTTATCATTTTGCTCTAAGTACATTTCCAGTTTCCACATTTCATTATTTTTATTATGTATTGGGAAATCAATTCGGGCGAGAAGAAAAACTGATAAAAAAAATACCGCCCACGTAATATTACGAGATTTTGGTGTACGATCTTTGGTGTGTGTGTGTGTTTTCTTATTCACAAAAAAAAACCGAAATTGAAAATGTAAATTATTGAAAATTCGTCGTAAGTTTATGTAACTTTTATATATATATATATATATATATATATATATATATATATATATATATATATATATATATATATATCGTTATTTTTTCCGCTAGTAGGGATTCAAACCAATCCTAGATTCGATCACTGGATTGTGAATAATAAAAACCACTTGCTTGTTTTAGAATGTCAGTAGAATTCACTTTCACAGTAGTTTCACTTTTATTCCCAATTCCCACCTTTTTGCCCACTTTTAATTTATCGCGGTTCCAATTCAAACTGAAACTCTACGCTTTCTGTTCGCGTATTTATACTCATTTTGCTCGCTTCTCGGTCATAGTAGAAGTTTCCATTTGTTTATTATTTCGCCTGTATACTGTATTCAATCAGAGATGTCACCCGCATCCGTAACACCACCCTCCACCCAAACCTGCTCGTCCCGAACAGGATCCATTTCTCTTCCTCTATTGAGAGCCAACTTTTCAAATGTACAGCCTTTGGTTTTCCTCGGATGCCCTTCTGAATTCGGAAGATTACATCATTGATTTTCGTAATCTCATTGTATGGTCCTTCCAGCCAAGTTGCAGTTTCGGTGATAAGCCTCTCTTCCGTTGTAAGTTGTGAAGCGAGACTAACTGCCCTTCTTCAAATCCTCTATTATTTGCACGGATGTCATATCGTGCCTTCATGGTATTGCGTGAAATCTGACAAATTTGTGTATCTCGTCGATATCTTCTTTCAATTTATCGACATTCGCTTGTCCACACAAAGCTGCCCCAAACTTCAAGTCCCCAGGAAATCTTAGATTTCGTCCAAAAACTATGGTAGCTGGAGTTATTTCCGTTGTATCATGTGTTGCTGACCGATATGCCATAAGGAACAGTTCGGTATCCACGGTTTTCTTTAGAAATTCTTCTAAAGTAGCGTTAAACCGTTCAACCATGCCGTCTGACTGAGGATGAAAAGGTGTTGTTCACTGACTCAAAATTGTGACCTTGATCTGAATGTAGTTCCATGGGCACTCCATATCGACTTATCAAATTATTTACCATGGCGTTAGCAATTGTTGTTGTTTCTTGGTTCGGTATTGGATAGACTTCAGGCCAGTTACTGAAATAATCCATCACCACTAAAACATACTTGTTTCCGATTTCGATGATTGGAAATGGATGTGCAATGGCAGAAAGGAGCAATCAGAAGATCCCTGCGACGAATCTGCGACCGATTGTCTGCATCCCGCCCAGTAATATCTTTCGTGGACTTTTGCCAAAGCCTTATTGATGCGTAGGCCACCATTTGTTCCTCCGTGACATTCCCTCAAAATTTTTGGAATTCGGATCCTCGGTACCACCACTAATGATTGTTTATTTCTATACCATCGGAACTTTCCCAAACCCGTTTTAAACATCCGATTAACAGACTATCTCATTGAGCCCAATACTCCTTAACTATATTGAACTCTTGTCAGCAATCTCATTCCATAATGGTCTGTGCTTGTCTCCCACGAATTTTAATATGATCGATAAATCGGGATCTTCTGATTGCTCCTTGCTGATTTCTTCGTTCGTCCACTCATCGGATGGTAACACTTGCATTAGTCTCACGTCAACGACATGTTCTTTACCCTCCACTCGACCACAATCAATAAGACATGGCCGTCTTGACAGAGCATCTGCACTTCCTTCCTGTTGTTAAATCGTATAATCGAAGCAACCCAATCTCTCACGCCTTCTTCTGATCTACTGTGTTCATCATGGGACCTACGGTACATAGGCGACGGTGTTCTTGCTCGCTTACGTCTAATTTCCCAACAATCTCGCGATAAATGACCTAGTTTATCGCAGGCCTAACATCTGATTCTATTGTTGCTATCCCGGAACCTCGTCGATGTGTCATTTACTGTTCGTTTCTCATTATTTATCCAGCTACAGTCTTCTTGTTCGACTCGTTGCATTTTAAGTGCTGGTTTTATTCTGTTATATGCAGTTTCGTTTGTTAAGGCACAAGCGATGGTCTCCGCAAATGTTGTTTTCGATGCTAACACTACCGCTCGTCAATTTTTATTCTTTCTGTGTATTCGGGCGCCATATTACAGTGGATGAGATGCACCAATCGCTCTATGTCTGCTGCAAACTCCTGTAGTGTTTCACCGATTCGCTGAGAACGACAGTTGAGCTCCATCCTATATAATTATCCAAACCCAAGCTTAAATATGGAAACAAACTCACATGTCAATGCAAAAGCTCAGAAGCAACAAATAAAATTTAACCTAGAGCAAGGAAACACTGATGATTATGAATAATATAGTAGAAATTACGACAGTAAGGACGAAGACTCGGAAGCAACTGACGTAGTAAATTTTATATAGGAGTCCTCTCTAACTTACGTCACTTGGAGTATCAGTGACGTAGACTATAGGTATTCTAAAAACGTAGGCTAGAGACGTCTCCTAAAAGTTTATGTTATGTTATGTAGTCCACCAAACTTTCTTAGCCTTCCGCGAGGTAAATGACCCTATGGTATAGATAAGGTTCTACATAGGTATCTGAGTCTGGAATATTTGCTTTCCAGACGTCGCTATTTACGGCTAATAGTTTTAAAGCTTTTGCTGTTTGCTTTTCCTAGTCATCATATTCTGGCAACGATTCTGCTTCGCTTTTCTTTTAGGGCTTACTTTCTTAACTATCAAATCAAACCCTCATGCCGCTGCCTTTGGTATCGGGAACTTCCATGTGGTTTTATTTTAAGCAGTTAAGTGAAAAAATATTCGTGTTGGGGTCATAGAAAAAAAAGATGCATAAGAATATATTGAAGGAATACTAAGTAGGATTGAATATTGCACCGCTTTGGGATGAATCAGACAAATGGCTAAATTAACAGCCAGTTCTATATGACTTGCTGATCAAATGCATGTACATAAAAACGAGATCTTTGTCTGATATCCAATCACGTGTAGTGCTTCGTTATGTGTGTACGTAGAATAACTTTAATCTTAGGACAGGCAGCAATGATTCTTATATACTTACTGCTGAGTCAATAAAAATGTGCCAAGAGGATTTACAGGATCGCTATGACCTTTGTGTATTCCTTTAAGGCATCTTTAACTATTAACCAATTTCGGTTTACACGTGAATATCATATATGTATAGCTCTTATGGTGCATCATATTCCAACACTAAAGATTGGTTGTGAATCACTCCATCTATCTCTTATTAGACTGAGGTTAGAAAGGATCTGCTTTGGAGCTTTTAATTGAATCTAAAAATAATATCAGTTTAACTCACAGAAACTCGTCCTCCAATGATAACATATGAATGGTGCCCCAAAAGCTAAGGTGTCTGAACGAATTGAGAAAAGATTCAGGATTAACCTGATAAAACTATACCAAAGCCAACAACATTACTGATAATAATGAACTCATAGCAGCACAGCATTGACGCTGTTTGGGTCCAGATTTAGATTATGTTTCAATATTACCCACTCAATCCCATAACTCTAAGCGACTGACCATTGTATAGTTCATTGTAATATCAAACGTGACACAGATGGCTGTAAAACAACAACAAGCTCGCAAAACGGCAGTTGGAGTGGGAGATACCGGGTTCAAATCCCTATAGGGACCGAATGTAAAAGGATTTTTTCACCATGAGATTACGATCTGTGGTGTGAATTTACACAACTATGACTTCCTGATAAAAAAAAACAAAAAATACTCAAAACGGAGAGGATCTCTTCCCAATGGTTTGGATCACTGTGACATGATTATAAGTTGCCTCGGTGTTGTTAGCTAATGTAGGAAGATCGTTAGTGTACAGCAGGTAAAGCATCGACCCAAGAGTTTTTCTCTGTGATAGTCTCACTTTGAATTTCTTTTAATTCAGAGTAAATCTAGATGATATGTATGCTAAAAGAATCTGTCTTTCAGATATAATCCTAGATGGGTTTTACTTTTCAAATGCCAATCAAATAATGGTTGTTCTGAACACTTGATCAATTGGTGAATGTTGGTCCTGAAATCCGAACTAATGATTTGGAATTAAGTGTTTTTTCCCCAATTTTCAGAATTAATCTTTTGACTAGCAACTTCTTAATGGATTTAGACATAACTGGCAATAATGCGATAGGCCTGTAAGACGATGTTTCATGTTGTGGTTTCACAGGTTTTGAAATCATGATTCTAGAACTTTTCATAAACTTTCGCTCGTCCAGTAAATAAATGCCCTGGCGTTAAAATTTCAAAATTTTCATCTGTAGTAATTTGAGTTATCAAATTTCCGAAGTACTTCATAGGTCAGGTTAGCATTTCCCATTGTACGGCGCAGGTGATACTTGGCAGATTCAACTGCAGATTCATATATTCCTCCAAACTGTGAAGATGCAGGTGGTGCGAAATTCGAGACTATATAATCCTTAGTTATTAGTGAATTTATCTGGTCTTGCGTATCTGCACTCTGCAGGTATAGCATTTTAAACAGCCGATGCAATTACGACTTTGCTGCAACGAAATTGGTTCCGATGTAGAAAATGTAGTCAATTCTAGGTGTACCAGCTTTGCTGTAAGACATATACGAATACGGCTTAGTATGTTTTTGTTGGAATTTTGCCACGTATTCAAGGTTAAGTATTTGAGCTGGTAGATTGGCCATCGATTGGTTTTGAAGTCGAGGTTGAGTTTGACAACATATCACACACATTCGTCACACTCATTTTGTCAGCTGTTTCCCACACATTGGCCAATACATTTACAGGATAGCAGCTAGAAGTCCTTGTGGTTCAATATGGAGAGAGGTATTTTCTTTGGATAAAACTAATAAGCGTTATAATATTTGGCAGTAATGCGGGGTGGCGAGAGTTGTAAGAAATTGCTGCAAAATTTTAGACGACCGCCTACTCGAAGGTTTTTCTGCTCGTCCATGAATAAAATGATAGCGATTTTAATGCTGGATCACGAAACATGAAGTCAGCCTCTTGTAATCCACGATGGTTGAATTTAATCCGTTGGTTACTTCTTCTGCTGTTAAAGGCTCAGTTATTCTTGATGACTTAGATCGCCAGTTAATGACAAAACAAAGGACAGAGTTCCGCGCTTGCAGTTACAACCGTAACATTTTTTCGTTCTTGAATTATCGGGAGAAATTCTGTGTCTGGTGATTGTGAATATTTCTGAATTTCTTCGGATGAACATAAAAAACTTGGTCCAAACCACTAGATTAGAGTTTATTAGCGGTTCAGGAAATGTTTCTCTAGAAATTATATCAGCAGGATTTTATTCTGAATCTATGTGAAACCAGTAATTACGATTAGATTTAGCTTGATTATCAGATACACGTCTTGCAACATAACACTTCCATCTAGATGACGGAGGCCTAATCCAATGAAGAGCTATCATGGAATCTGTCCAGTAGAAAATCTTTATAACCTTAATATTTAGCACACTTACCATCTTTTCCATAGGAGTTGCACACAACTCAAGCCGTGGTAAGGTAACTTGTTTCAATGGGGCAGTTCATGATTTTGAACATAATAAATTGGTAGCATAATTATCTTGAATTAAAAATCGTACAGCACCGTAGACTTTTTCACTAGTACCAGTGACACCGTGCAGCTAAATAATTCTGGATTTATCACAACCCGGAAACAAAAAGGCCATTGCAAGACTTTCATCCCACCTGGGCGGCGCAGTGGTTAAAGCTGCGGCAGTTGGAGCGGGAAGTACCGGGTTCGAAACCTTGTCTTATTAATTCTTTCTCATATGTCATCCTTTGAACATTACGAAGTATTCTGATTTGGGCGTCAGTCAGCTAGGCTGGAGTGACCAACTTACTAATTTGTGAATCATGATTTTTTCGTCGTTTTGGTTGCCCAAATCTCAAGGATGAAATTTTGGTTAACAGCAGGTCCCAGGATGAAAATTTGGTTAACAGCAGTAAAACTATACTATCGTAACAGGTAGTTCCTGTTAGTTATTTTATACATATTGGTTGTAGCCATCCTTGATGTTGGCCAGTCGTGTTCATTTACACATAACCAGGCAGGGCCGTGCCACCAGAGTTGTAAATTTGATAAGGCTTGCGGTTTAACTCCTCTAGATATGAGATCGGCTGGATTGTTTTTGGACTGAATGTGTTGCCATCTATTTCGTGGAATCGCCTCAAGAATTGCTTCGAATACCTATGTAGCTTTTCCATCTGCGAGGTACATCAGAGAGCCAACGAGGGACTATCATCGAGTCGGTCCAGGCAAAAATCTCTATATTGTCGTATGCTATAAAATTTTACGGAATTACACAGTAGAACAGCCCCACATAGTTCCAACCTCGGTAACGTAACTTGTTTGATAGGCACAACATTACCCTTGGCATAAACAATATTCGAGGTTATATCACCATTTTCTCCAACAGCTCGAAGATAGATAGTAGATAGAGTGCCATAAACTGACTCGGAGGCATCACAAAATGCCTGTAATTGACATATCGCGGATTATCCACTGAAGTCAGAGGTCAATGCAAGTTCTGGTAGTGATTCGTATATACCTTGCCATGCACGCGTTATAAAGTTCGGTAAACTTGAGTCCCAGTATATATTCAGCAGTCAAATCTTTTGTGGTAAAATCTTAAACAGGATTATCTCTTGTTCTTGAATATAAGACTCAGCAAATGTCTCCGCGAATTTTTTAAGGGATTTGACTGCTAGATAAGGTGCACAAGCCGTACCATATGTGACGGTGTTCAGCTTATATACCATTATTTGATCACTTGGATTTTCTCGCCATAGATTTTTTCCAAATCAGCGACCAATGCAATGACATGTTTTCGAAAATTTAAAATAATTGTAGTAAGATCTATCTGGATATTTGGGCCGATTTGAAGGATAACCTTCAACGATACTCCAGTGCTGGTTTTGCAAGAGCCATCGAAAACGACTCTCAATTTTGTTGTTGATGGTTTTATCACAGCATGATGTGGTAAAAAATATTTAGTATCATTTCGCTCTGGAACTTTGCTTCTCGAATGTATTCGTTTATGAATGGTCTACACTCGTTGAAGTATTCTGGTGCATTTGCAAATTTCCGTTCCATTGATAGTAATCGTTGGTAGGCGGTTTTATACGAATTGCCTAGTGAAGTTCTTGATTCTCTAAATGGCAGTCTTACAATGAATCTATACCATCGGTATCCTTCGTTGTCGTTTCCTCGTAGAACCGCTCGCAAGAATTTTAAGGTACGATTGGTTTGACAGATGCACCCATTTCTTCAACCTCGCAGAACTTCGTTAAGAATTGATGAATGTTGTCTTCTTTAGTTTGAATTGATGAATCAGTGGTGGTGTACATTGCTACAGCTGACAAATCATTGTTGCATTTACGTGCAATTAACCAGCCAAGTTTTGATGATTGCAGTATCGGGAGTCAATCACTCGTTTCTCTGGATTCAATATCTCGAAGAATACGTCTGCTCCGAGTAGGATATCTATTTTGTGTGGTTCATAAAATTGCGGATCTACCAATTCTAGTCCCACAATTTTTTTTTTCGACATAATTTGTTTTGTATAAGTATAACATATTGGTTATGTTCCCTTTGATATGAGCCTGAACATTTAATGGGTAGTGTTTGTCAACACGACATTGTATATGGTCATATATCGAGTTTCCCCTTGGTTTTTCCAGCTGAGCACAACATTCTGTCACAAATGTCACAAAAACATTCTGACTCTAAGAGTGCTCGAGTAAGCTGGAGCTCTCCTCCACGAGATTGAACGTGGACAGCAGCAGTAGGTAATACTGTGGTTGGTGATGAGTATATTGTATGAAAGACAGTCTGGTTGGATTCGTTTGTGGGTATTGTTTCATGGTCTGTCACGGTGTTATGAGTGGCTTCTGAAGGCGTAGTATGTGAAGGTTGTTTCAATGAAATATGACGACTCGTTGTTCTGTATTGACTGTTGTTGAATGCAAATGTAGTAGCGTGTGATGACGTCTTTGTCAAATTAAGCACGAAGATTTGGAATAACATTTTGCGCTTGGATGACCACCTTTGAGACAATTGTGACATAAATTACTTTCTTTGACCATAGTTACAAGCTATGCACTCAGCGGCGATATTTTGTTTCTAATCAATAACAAACGATATTGTCGTTGGCCTTGTCGTGATCCTTTTGGTTGAATCACACTTCCAAAACGTCACACCGCTTATTTAAAAATTCTAAGAAACTTTCAAACGTTGGAAAATTTTTACCAACACTCATTTGTCCATAATTGCTTTGATTCACTGTCGATTTTATTCAATACTATGTAAATCAGCCATGGATCCCTTGTTTCAGCGTTTGGACACAGCGCGGAAAGGCTCCGAATAATTTTGCCTGATGTCTCTGTAAGTCAACGTAGATCTTTAGCATTGTTTTGTAAACATGCCTTTTGATCACAAAAGGTTTGTATCAACGATGTCACAATCAGAGTCATTTTATTATACCGATTGCAAATTTTATCTCATGCCTCTGCATGATTATTTTCGGTGACGGGAATATTTCGTATCAATGCAGCTGCTTCGCCCGCAAGTAAACCTTTTAGTATTTGCATTTTGTTAACAGCAGTAATGTTGTGATTGTCGTGAACTGTTGAACGGTATAGATCGCGAAACGATGCCCACACGTTTATAATCATCAGAAAACTATGTGATGTGTTGGCGCTTTCATAGAAAGTTTTCTGTTTGTCTATGAAATGTCCTAGCGTGGCATTTAAATCCTTGGTCTTTATAAATTCCCCACGCCCATGACTATAACTAGCTTTGATTAATAAAGCACGTGTCGTAAAATATATATCATCAACTGCATTGGTGTTTGACTTATATGTTTCATCATCACATAACAGATCTTCAAGGTCATTAAATGTTTGGTACCTAGTCTCAAGAGTTTCCAGACGCACCTTATTGTCCTCGATAGTATTTTTTTGGTAATTTCTGTACAAAACTGTTTGATGTGAAGCATTTGATTATTTGCCCGATCACGCAACCGTTGTATTCTGTCACTTATAATTATGCAATATATACTTGTTAAGCCCTGTGGTTGAGCCCTGTGGGGGCATTCGTGTTTCGTAAATATTACGAACGAAACATGAGATCCATAGAATTCATAGAATATCACATCAGTATCCAGAGCTTGTCGTAGGAGGCAACAAACAGACAAAAATCGGATACTGAAAAAAAATAATGACCCTCCGCTTAAGTACCCGGAAACGAGATTATGGATCGGCACGTGGTACGTGCAGTCACTTCGAAAACCTGGCGCATTTGACAGCCTTATCACATGTATGAAAGAGTATCGGTTGGAACTCGTAGTGCTCCAAGAAACTCGATGGCCTAAAAATGGAGTCCATGTGTCCCAAGGCTATACGTTACTACACAGTGGAGATGACCTCGGAAATCTTGGAGTTGGGTTTCTCATTGGGCCACAGGTAAAAAAGGCTGTATTGGACTATCAAGCAGTCGATAATCGAATGTGTAAGCTTCGCTTGCACATGAGATTAGCCAACCTGTCAATTGTTTGTGTACATGCGCCCACTGATGTAAGCCAAACCCAAGATAAAAACTTATTTTTCAATAATTTGGATAATCTGATGGGCTCTTTACCCGAGCACGATTGGTGACTTTAATGCTAGAGCTGGAAGAAATCAGACCGACTTATGCGATAATATAGGTCCGTACTCCCGACACTAAACTGCGACCGAAAGTGGGGAAAGAATGATGTACTTTGCAATCGCTCATGATCTCAAAGTGGTAAGCACATTATTTCTTCATAAAAACATCCATTTGGAAACATGGACACATCCACGTAAAACATCCCGAAGCCAAATCGACCATGTGTTGATTTCTAAAGGGCGGGTTCGGATTGTCCAAGACGTGAGATCGTATCGGTCGTCAACCAAATTCGTAGGCAGTGACCATTTTATGGTTGCTGCAAAGCTACGATGGAAATTTTCGTACAAGTCAGGGAGGTCAGGAGAATATACAACGCGATTCTCCTGTGAAGGTCTGATAAATGAAAAAACGCAACGAAAATATCAAGATCTTGTCAGCAATAGCATTATGCGATCCAATTACCAATCTGATGATGTGAACAGTGTCTGGAAAGTATTGAGAACCTCGGTTGGCGATGCTGCCCAGCACTTTCTCGGTAAAGTGAAAACTAAACCTAAAAATGATTGGTTTGATGAGGAGTGTCGTCTTGCTGTTGAGCAACGAAATATAGCCCACAATGAAGCACGGACTCGGTTTACAATTGCAAGAAAAACACAAAGCAGTCCTTGCTAGGAGGACAGCCAAACGCATTTGTAAGGTCTTAAGAGTAAAACAACT
This sequence comes from Tipula lateralis, assembly GCA_963932295.1. NCBI lineage: Eukaryota > Metazoa > Arthropoda > Insecta > Diptera > Tipulidae > Tipula > Tipula lateralis. The sequence goes on from OZ010737.1 coordinate 27,849,584, forward strand.
CAGCAATGAGCACAATTCGCGTGACCAGGATGGAAACCTCTGTGTCAACGTTGATGCGGTACTCGATACATGGCGTGAACACTTTTCTGCCCTACTTAATGTTCCACATGTATCACAAGCTGTATTTGAATACCCTCAAATACAGACCGCAGAGATTTTAATTGAGGATCCATCCTATGAGGAACCCTCTGCACATTGCATAGCTCCATTACAGCCTATAGTACTGACATAGGTAGGTTAGCCCTAAATTCTGCACTTCAAAGGGGGTCATAGATGTGTTCATTCCCACCACCGATCGTAACCGTATGGTGGAAAATCCCTTTTGCATCCTGCCCCTATAGGGATTCGAACCCGGTATCCTCCGCTTCAACTGCCGCAGCTTTAACCACTGTGCTACCTGGGCGAAATACACTAAAACAACAAACCTCGAGATTTTAGTCAAGTTCTCAATTAGTATCCTTTAACTCTATAATCTTGTCTCTTTATACTTGTTCATCACTCCGAGGATGTCACTCCATGGCCATATTGAGTCTCTTAGTAATTCCATACGTCTTAAATTCTTTTGAGCTAATTGCTGGTTGAATCTTGCTCTTTCAATTGATAATCTACGTCTTAAAGGCAAGAATACAATAGGATTCCAAACTCCTATCGCAGGTCAAAACCAAAGGCCTCATATCGTGTATTTCCTTATAAGAAACACCGATCAAATTCCAAAATAAGTGTTGGTCAAGTTTCAACATTTTACTAAAATATATCTTTAAGTCGTCCCCCAACCAATAAACTAAATAAAATCATTATCTCTCGACCTTGACACACACACACCCACAAAAAACCGTAAACCTGAATTTTCCTGAATTTTAAATCATTCAAATCTTGGAAGGAAAACAGCAAAATAAAAAAAAAATTATCTTTTCACTTTCATCTCGTCGCAACGTATACAAATTTTTTTGACCTGCGAGAGTATATTGATTTTCCATTGTTTCACGTAATAATAATTTTCCTCGAGCGCGTCATCAAATTCCATCGAGCACAACGGGAAAATTACTAATTTTTTTTGACAATATATTCGGATGATGCCGGGGATGAATAAAATTTATGTGCGGTCGATGTCACATATGCTGATAATTAGACGACATAATTTACAACCTACAACCTTTTTCCAACAGTCGTCCTCATCTATATACACACACACACACACAGGCATGGAAATATGTATTCAATAAACTCATTATAAATTTATGTGCCTCAATCAAAGATGTTTCGGGACATATTTCGAATGTGGTTTTTCATCACTCGTCTACATACGTACCCCCATATATATGTGGGATTAAGGGATCATAAGTATAAGAAAGTTGGAAAAATTTCTTATGGTTGCGGTTTTTCAAACGTACCAAGCCACACACACAAAAAAAAAGGATATCACAAGGAATGTGTGCGTACGGGGGTAGGATGTGTGACATTTATAATTGTCGTCAAATATTTTTTTTTATAGTTTTCACCCTTTTTTTTAGTGAGTAAGTGAGTGTGTGTGTGTCTAATAAATAATCTGCTGTATGAACTTGATTTTATTTGGGTTGCTAAATTAAAACTATCCCCAAACTATATACCAATTCGGGTTGCTTATATACGTCTTGAAGACAAATAAAATATTTTTGGAAGCAAAAAAAAGGCAATGGACCCTTTTCATGATGATATTTAACTGACATTTACATAAGAAAATAATTTATGAGATTTTCGGTTCTCTGTGCATAGTGTATATGTGTCGTACAACATCATATCGCACATGATTAAGATTATAATTTGTTTGGGGTATTCGTTGTTGTTGTTGTTGTTATTAAAAAGGATGTGTGAAATATGTCACATAAGTTTTTTATTGTTTGACACTCTCTCAAGACGAGAAAAATCTTAAATTTGTGTATCTTAATAATATATCTTGTGTGTATAATGACCGTAGGGGTGACTTTACAATTTAATTAGCATATCTATGACATTCAGGAGTATTTCGATAGGAATTAGAATCTTAATAAGTTTTTACATTTCAAGAAGGTGTGGGTCGGGGATGTTTGTGTAGAATTTATGGATTTTATAAAATGTGTTGTTTTGTTGGAATTGGGTCAGTCCAAGACTATTATTTCTGTTTTAAGGAATAGTTAAGCCAGTTAAACAACAACGGCAGCATGCAACTACCTTAACGACTTATACCAGCAAATAGACTTAGTATCATCGTCAGGTAGAGCCTGGTGGATGCCAAAGAGGGTTGATTAAATGTTAGTTTTAAACTATTCGCTTCCCACCATGACAACGATCAACACATATAACGTTCAGTACGGAGCCAAGATAAGTGCAATATGATCGAAAAATACGATGAGGTTCAAGCTCATCATACCCATCATAGCTTCTCCAACCGGTGTCATCTGCTTTTTAGCTATCTCAGATTCTTTCCAAGTACTACGAAACATCTCGCGATGTACACCAGGTGTTCCTTGATTTCAAGTAAGCTTACGACTCGATCGACCGAGAGAGACTATTGTTTGCGCTTGAATATTTACGAATGCCAAACATATACGTACATCTGTGTAGAAAGGCCAAAACGTCCCAATGCTGTGTTTAAGTTGAGAACAGGATTTCGAGAACTTTTGCAATTTTCACTGTCCTCGATACTTTTTAATCTCATGTTGGAATACATCCTTCGTAAATGTGAAACACCTCAAGACAATATCTGATTCCGACAATCCAATCAACTTGTTGCATATACCGATGATATTTGTGTGATTGAAATGGCAAAGAGATACTTGATCCACTGGAACAGTATTCAGGTTCGATTGGTCGCTAAATTAACGAGTCCAAAACCAAATATCTGATCTTTGATGGGATTTGATGCAGTAATGAGATTCAAGTATCTTGAATCTCTCATTACTCACGATAATAGTGTGGGAGAGGATATCAAGGTTCGCCATTCCGCTGCCAATCGGAATTATATCGTCTACGTCCACTTCTGAAATCAAAATATCGTACAAATGCGGATATAAGCTGAAATTGTTTAGAGTTTTGATCAGACCCGTTGTCATGTATGGATTGGAGAGTTGAACGTTGACGCTTGAGTACGAAAGATGGCTTCTTAATGCGAATTCCTGATATCGTGCATGAGTTCAAAGGACAACGGGTAGGCTGGCTCGGTCACGTTCTGCGTGCTAATTTCATGTGCAAGCGAAGCTTACACATTCAATTATCGACTGCCTGGAAGTCCAACACAGCGTTTTTTACCTACGGCTCAATGAAGCCAACTCCAAGATTTCCGAGGTCATCTCCATTGTGTAGCAACATATAGCCTTGGGACACATGGACTCCACTTTTAGGGCATCGAGTTTCTTAGAGCGCTACGAGTTCCAGCCGATACTCCTTCATACATGTGATAAGGCCGTCCAACGCGCCAGGTTTTCTTAGTGACTGCACGTTCCACGTGCTGATCCTCAATCTCATATCCGGGTACTTAAGCGGGGGGTCATTGTTATTTAGGCGGTATCCGATTTTTTTGGTTTTGTTGACATTTTTAACTGTAATTGGTTTTTACGGATGCGGGTCGTCAGCCAACCAGATTTAGGATACTGTGGTGGTATTCTATGGATGTCATGTTTAGTTCGAAATATTTACGAAACATGTTTGCCCCCAACCACAGGGCCTAATGTTTAAGTCGCTTATAAATATTTACGTCCTTAATTTTACGCCAACACAGCCAGTTCGTGGACGTACGCATCTGCACATTGCATAGCTCTAAGCCAGCCTAAAGTGCTGACATGGAAGATGGGTCGGCCCATGAGTTCTGCACTCCAACAGGGGGTCATAGATGTGTTCATTCACACCACAGATAGTAATTTCATGGTGAAAAATTCCTTTTCTATCCTGTCCCTATCGTGATTGGAACTCGGTACCTTCCGCTCCAACTGCCGGAGCATTAACCACTGCGCCACCTGGGCGGTCATCTAAACTTCATCTGTCAGTTTTCTCGATACTATTCTGGTTTTGCATAAAGCGAGAACTCGTAACGTAAGTTGTAAGCTAAAATCAGCTGTTATAAATCAATTGATCCCAGTATTGGTTCCAATAAACTGCCGTGTGGCACTGCATCGTGGTTTCTCATTAAATTGGAAGATGCTGTGCTATGTTTCACCAAAAAGTTTCGACTGTGGTAACTTTGAATGGTTGTGTAAGAATTTCGGTGTTCTAACTATTATGTAGAAGCTCTTTATGCCATACTTTATCAAATGCTTGAGATATGTCAGATGCTTGAGTTTACTCGTAAATGCTTTATAATAATCTTGTTTTGTTCAGAAACTGTGGCCTCTGTTCTGAAATGTCTCTTGTAACACTTATGTTCTCTTCTAAATTGCAATGGATTATTGTTAATAATTTTTTTAGCCTTCCATGCTGAGTATGGTCTGCTGCTTTTGTGTGTCTATCTAGACGCCCAACGTAATAAGCGTTTTATTTTAAGGAGCTGATGTATATAAAGTTCTGAGATGGTTTCCGCTTTTGTCATGTGGAGCTACTGTGGGAATTGCGTTCTATGTTAATGCATCGTCGGATAGTTTTTGATCAGCATAATCTGATTAGTTTGGCCAATAGGTTAGATCTTTCCCCGATTAGATATGTTGGGAACTGTGAACAAACGCTTCTCTCGCATTGGTTTTATTCTACTCTGGGCAGTTGTTCTACTTTTTGCCGTAGATCCTTCGTGATCACGAAGCCTTATCCTTAATGCCTTATAAACAACGCATCCTTTATAGTTGCAACTCCTTGCTGTGATCGCTGCATATTACACTCACGGCTGGAAGTTAGTAGAAGCTTCGCAAATGTTTTCATATTCCTTACAGTTGGCTTATTATTTGAGACAGCACAATTGCTTCGATCTCCTTTATCTATAACTCCTTTTGCGTTATCATATTTAAAGCCCTAACGGTTTCGACTGTGGCTATATTTTAAATAGATTGATTATGGTTTCTCATATGGTTCGACTTCCTTATCGTTGGTGTCATGTTTCACTGTTAACTTTGCAGTAGCATCCTATGGAGATTTTGGGTTTCGTTTTTTAGGTCAAGTAGTTGATTCTATATGGAGGTCGCTGGGATGAATATTAGTATTGTGTTGCAGAAAGCTAGCAGGCACTAGTTAGCAGGTCATTAGGCTGGACCGTTTTTTGTGGAATTTATGGAAGCTCATTATGTGAGGGAAAGTTATTTGTACTGATTTTGTGGTCATGCTTCTTCGTTGTGATCTGCTTCAGTTTCAGTTAACACTCCAAACTAATAACCTAGTACAAAGCTGACTGTATCTCCAACTCCTCGTTTGAAACGATGTGGTATCCACATATCCGTCCAATAGTTCCTTATTCAGTATAAGTTTCCATCTTGACCCCAGAACTTGTAGATTCCAACTTCTTCAAAATAAATTTCTTGTGAATTGTTTCACTGAGTTAGCTGGGAATTATTATTGGCCTTTGAACCTAAGCTTCCAATTATCAATAACATTGCCAATATGCTCATGACTCATTTTGTTGTTGGATTCTTCGCTTGGCTCTCATTACACCAGCCTTGTTTGGATTTAAATCTTTCATCGATTCGGTCATATGAGTCATTGTTTTACTTTAGAGTAACTTCTCTATGTACTTGCATTACTCTTGCTAGAGGCCGTTTTGTTATGGTTATGGGGTTCCATTTTGTGACTAAGTTCCCGTTGGACAAAGGATGGTGTGAAATGTTTAAGTACCAAAGAATTAAGGTAGTTAAACCACAAACAGAGCAGAAACTACATTCACGACTGATACCAGCCCCTATTAAGAATACATATTGGGACAATCCACGTCTTAAAATAATATTCGCAAATGACCATCTAAAAGATCCGTTTATATTATGGTGAAAGAATGCAGGTGAGTTGATTCATTATCTTTCATCTTAAAGGATTAGGTAGAGCCTGGACAAACATAACGTCCGTCACGCTGACAAGGACAAGATGAGAGCGTTGATCTGATATGTCAAGTAAAATACTATGGTTGAAACGTTAGAGCTTCTCACAGTCATTTCATTGATCTACTTGTGAGCTAAATCAGAAGAATTATTTTCTTGGTCTCACTGCTTGATCATTTTTCAATTTCATCAAAACTTCATCTTGCATAGGTTTCTCGATGCTTCTCTGGTGTTTGGTGCAAGTATTAATGTTTCATCAGTAAATCGTTACGCTATTTGTTGATTTGTAGACGCTGTATAAAACGCAGTACTGTGCTTCATCAAAAAGTTTCGATTGAGACATGTCCGCGGAAAATTTTTTTGGTATCTGTGTTCTAAGTTTGTTGTAGAAGTCTTAGATCCAAAAATACTCCAGGGCAATTTTTTCTCGACTCGTTTCCCATCAACTTGTTTCCCAGTTCAGTGTAGTTCTCTCAATCCAAATTGATGATCATGAATAATTGTTTTCAGCTTATATGAGGCTTTCGATACAGTGAGTAATCTGTTTGGTGACCTGTATGGTTTCAAGTGCTTACGTAAAGATCATTTTATCATAAGTAGCTGCCTTAATGTTCTGGGATGGTTTCCGCTTTAGTTTTTAATCTATCTAACAGCATAATCTATTTCATCTGGATGTTAATTCTCTCGATTTGTCTTGGTGACGATCTTGATGAATGATCAGAAGATAGGTCATAGCATAATTCGATTTGATGTCTTGCAATACCGTTTGCCAGAAATATTTGCCTATTACTTGGCCAATAGGTTAGATGTTCAGTCATTCTCACAGTTATTTCACCTTGAGGAACTATTCTTGGATATGTTTGGAATTGTAGGCTCCACTTGCTATTTTTGCAGGACTAACCGTCACTAACGGTTTTCCCGAATTAGTTTTATTTTAGAAATCTGATTTAATGTCTGTTATTCTACTCGTCACAGTAGTGTCAGTTTTTTCCTTTATACCTTATACACAACGCATCCTCTAACTTTCGGCTGCATCCTCTTCCGGGAATTTTCATATTCCTGGGAATTGGCTTATTTTTTGAGGCAGCAGAGTTTGGATCGACCCTCTTGCGTTATAATATTTAAGGTCCTTACGGTTTTAGGATTGATCGTGGTTTCTCATTTGGTTCAACTTCCTTACGGCTGGTGTCATATTCCACTGATATCTTTGCAGCAGCATTTTATGTCCTGTAAGTTCAATGCCTATGTTTGACATGAATTTCGCGTTTGATTTTATAGCTGATTCGGTCGGTGGGCCGGAATGTTCGTATTGTATTGCAAACAGTTAAGTTCACAGGCCCTGAGTTGTTAGTAGAGTGGACCTTTCGTTGTATTTATTGATGGTAGCTAATTATAGTTGTCTTTTCTAGTTGTCTTAGCGTAAAGAAAAACTTATCCTGCGGTCTCGCTTGAGTTTAAATTTTCCATCGATTCGTTTTACAATGTTGTTGTTTTGCTTTAGAGTAACTACTTTTACTAGCCCATCTGAACCATAATATGTCCTTCTATTATACTTTTGCCAGAGGCCGTATTGTTGGTGATATAGCTGTCCATCCTTAACTATCACCAACTATCGGATTGTTCTGTCAATTACTTCAATCGTTTTTCAGTTTTGTTATGTTTTCGGAGCACCATTGTTACCAAAATTGTTGTGTTATTTTGGTTATGGGGTTCAATCTTGTGACTATCTTCACGTTGGTCATGTGAGACTATGGTGTAGCTATTATTGGTCTTCTTATTAAGAAATGGCGTGGTGTAAGCAATTCAGACAAGACTTCGTAAGTTAATAAGTGTTCGAAAAACCAAATTTTTTGCAGGTGATATTTTTTGATATCTCATAACCCTCTCTGGAGTAAGACATTCCATTCGGTTCCCCTTTCCTCAAACATGCCAGATTCTTCTTCTAGTTATTGTTGCACTAGTTTTTTGTTGGCTTCCACACATTTGAACCAAAATTACTAATAAATATTTTGTGGGATAGTCCTCTTGTGGAAGTGAAGCGCGTTTACCCCTTCCACAAAAGGACTATGCCAAAAAACATTTACGAATACAGGAATAAATCTGTAGTTACGACAGCAATTTGATACAATTATGTACCTGTTGCTGAATCAGGCTCTTTGCTTGTATTGTCGAGTATTTCTGTCTCATATAAAGAAAGCTTAATTTCCACCATGTATAGTGGATTTTTCTGATAATTAGTTTTGCTACATAGTATCCACTTGTCAGAATTTGTTAAAACTGCCACCTAATCTTTAAAACTCGGCTCCATCTAAAATGGAATCCGGTGTGATTCTTGTACTCTTTTTCAGCACTGAATTCAGCAAATAAATGGTCCAACTTACATGTCTTATTTTTTTTTTGATCGGTTATTGTAGGTCATTGTTAGCCCGTACCGTGTCAACAATCTGACTGCCATCGGTTTCGATCACCTTTTCATACTGTTGCAAGTGACCTGAAGATTCCATATTGCTCTCTACGCCGTGGAGTCATTGTCGCCGACAGTGACCTCTTCGCCTAACTTCAAAGATCGCTGTATCAGATGAGAACGCAGAACGTAACTGACAGCGCATCTCATTGTTGAACACCAGAAGTAATTGCAAAAATTCTCGATAGCCTGTTCGATAGCCGCGATAATTCTCGAACTTCAAGCGATCACACATCTTGAAAATTGGGTATAACGCGGCCCCTTTCTAGTCTTCAGGTATAACTTCATTTCACCATGTCAATACTATAGCAATCACCGAAGATGGTATTATATCAGTGTTTCGAGGTTTTAGTGAAGGGTATGGGACCTGGCAATCCACCATTTAATTTAGAAGAATGTGTGAATAATTAAGTGATACCTTTGTAAAGACCTCAATAATTCGTTAGCCTCCAGTGTGTTGTTTCAGAACTGCCTGGGAGATTTGCGACCAAAAAGCTCTTGTCCAATTGCTCTTGGATGCTGCCGAAGAAATTCTCAGAAGCTCGAATTTTGATCATAGAACGTTATTCTACCAGTAATACGGATTATAGCAACCCTCATACCGATGATAGCAACTTGAAGGCCTTATTTGTTATTAGCTTTGTAAATTATTTAGATCATTGATTAATGTACGAGTACGGACCATATACATTTCAAATTTATAATTACACATATTTATGCCTCATAAATTTCCAACCAAATTACAACATAAATATACAAGAGATAAATATGTTGTATGCTATATGTTGGCTCATAAATAATTTCCTGACTAATATTTTTTTTGATCATTAATCGATCAACCAAAAAAAAAATATTAAATTTATGTTACCTCCTCATATTTCTTATGCTTTCTATTTCTCTTTTATGTATGTATGTATGTATGTATGTCTTTAAGACGATTTGTTGTTGTTGTGCAACAAACATCCCATATAATCTCCATATAGAAAATTATGATTTATTTATTCACGATTCTGTTGAATCATTACGATTTTGTTGTTGTTGTTTTGCCAGATCTTCTCAAAATACACAAAAGGTAATTTTATTAGATTTTCCAATTTTTGCAGATGAAAATTTAGAAAATGCCAAACGTAATTACCGTTAATTATTGTGAAAGCTTTTAATATAATCGTAAAATATATGACAACAAAAATTTGCTAATATATTATGTCCACCCACGTAGCGAATGCCTCTCCGGCTATCAGCATATATACAAACAAGACCTTTACCCCAAAACAACAACAAAAACAAAATATTTACAATTAATTGAAAATGAGAAAAAAAAATTTTCCGAACACGACACACTCGGTCTTATCAATTTTTAAAAATATACATGTTGACCTACCACTCCCAAACGCACCACCCCCCAACCCACAACAACATAAGTTACACACATATATATAAATCAAATGTCCAGATATCTAATATCCACACGTAATATATATAGTCTGTTTATTTATTGGACACGAGGGTTGGGGTTACGAGGGGGTTTCGAAATGAAAATAAAAAATATGAAAATCGAAACCCTTTTTCATGCGTCTCGAATATCCTCGATATTTGTTATTCTTATCAACATATCGCACAACACACACACACATACATGTATATAACCTTTTTTCGTCTTGATTACACATATATTTAATTTAAATTGGAATTAAAGAAAGTGTGACGATTTACAAATTTATTCTTTGCCTCCCCCTCCCTCTCATGTCCTTATGATATTGTATTGTGTATGCTAAGAATGCTTCAAACCGATATACCAACTCATGTTATATATGAGTCCAACATGTTTGCTTATAAAATCTATATATCCACTTGTCAAAAATGTTGTTGTTGTGTCTTATTGGGGGGTGCACCCCATACCTCAAAATATTTTTTTTTTGTTCATTTATCTGGTGGCTTACCCAAAATTATTTCTTTCGAAAGAAAAGTCAAATTTTGAGTAATGTATGTTGTTTATGGGGTAACTGTATCTCCTACTATCTACTGTGTATAAGAAATAGAAAAGAACTTAACCAGATTTTCTTACACACAAAAAAATAAAACTTAAGATGATATTATATTCTTTTGAGATTGTTTATTTTTCAAATTTATTCTAATAAAGTTTTTTTTTATATTCCTTTTACTTATGGTTAAGATGTTGAAGTGTATATGAGAGATAATACAGTATAAAAATGTTCAGTGGTGTCGTGTGAATAGTTTTAGGGTATGCAGATGTTGTTTTGGGGTCGCGAGACACTACCAACAGGAAATCGCCTTAAAGCCATCACACATCATTCACATTTTATAGAAGCGTTGATATAACAGCACCACGACGTGTCGACCCTGTATTTGAGCATATTCAAGCTTTCCACGAAGAAATGTAGAGCAGTTTCGATAGATTTCCCTTTACATACAACATTACTCAGATGTAAGGTTCTATAAAGCTCTTTTTTACCTCCAAGATAAGTAAATGGATATGCCTCTTTGAAGTATGCTATATATACTGGAATCCATGACTTGGGAACTATCTCCTCGTAAAGAGTGCTTTGTCTAGATTTGAAGACAGTTGATTTCTGATGTTTTAATTCTCTATTGCCAATTACTCCTTCCTCGGGTAAATGGAGGGAATACTGAACAAATAGCCCCATAGAGTCCTGTACATTATTATACAGTCGAGTCTTCAGGGAATGGGTTTTGCCTTCTAAAATATTAAGAAGAATTCCTTATAGTAGTCGAAATTCTCACCTCCATTCGACTGTGTCGAGCCTGTTACATTATTGAGATATTTAAGTGGATAAGAACCCAAAAAGTTCTATTGAATTGTTTTGAGACCAGTCTACCAGTTATCCCATCGCGATCTTTGAACTCGGTATATCTTAAGCTAAATGACGGTTAGATCAGCAATAAAACTCTCAGCAATGTTGATCTAGGTTCATTGCGTCATAAATGTTTTGCGAAGTGATCCGACAAAAAAATTCAGACCGAAATGTAGTTCCATCACTAAGACTTGATTCTAGTCGAGATGAAGATCCATCAATCATTACGAACGTACTGCTCAAACTGTGATAATTATGGGCAGCAATCGAGGCGAAGATCAACTGAGTCTCAAAAATAACTTGGACTTTTAAGACAAATTATGCGACCAAGTAGATGTAAATTTCACAACGGAGCAGTAATTGTTATCAATCGTCGATTGTTTTGAGGCACAATCGGTCGATTTGGTCAGTGGAGGACAAAGTTGTGGTAATACTTCCCCACTGATTACATAAACATATTGGATAAGTGGAGATTAAAAATGTAAGATGCCTCATATTAAACTAGAACTATGTTCTCATCGCGTTTCTGTTTCTTTCGAAAAATCTAAACTCCTTCCCAATCCGAGGTACAGCGCCACTCACGGCATTCCATCTGCCTTAAAATGCTCCATTAAAACATGGACAATAAAAGAATACTTGCTTAGCGGTTTCTAATGTTTCCGTGTAGAAAGGACAGTTGGGTGACTCTTCGTGCTTGAACTTCAATAGGTATGTTCTAAAGCATCCATAATCAGTAAGGAACTAGATTAGACCATGGTCTTCCTCCGTGTTATCCTACGCATCTCTTCTTTTGTTCCGTGAAAATGCTAATCCTACGTTCCATCTAGTTGCCCTTTTCCGGGAGGTAACGGAATTTCTACATAAAGCTCTAGCATTAATCATTACCCCTAGGAACCTAATGGTCGGTTGGGTTACTATATGTTTTGGGCACAAATCTCCATAGCCTAAATGCTAGTGATTAGAACTGCTTCTTTCTTATATTCTTCTAACTTCAAGCCAGCAGAAGTTGTTGAATATGTTGTATCGTTCAGTAAGAAATCTCTCCGATTGCTTCGTTGCCCTTATATTGTGCGATATCATCGGCAAAGCCAACCACTTGAGTTTTACATGGTAAGGAGAGTCGAAGCACACACTCTAGAACTGATCTTTGTGGAACTCCACCAGTTATATCACATGTTTCCGTCCCATCACCTGTTTTATATTTCAGAGCCCACTGCCTAAAGTAGCTCGGAACTACTTGCAATAGATATTATGATATATCTATGCGGAAACAGTGCTGAAACCATTATACACGTATAGTGTTACTATTGCATAGTATTTCTAACTGCCACGCAACGACCTTAAACCAAATATAAAATCTACCGTACATTACCTCCTGTAGATGGTTGCATACAATCCGATGTAAGAATATTTCCTTCTGTATCTAACAAACATATTGGGCGGTAAGAGAATGCTTACTTTGCGTAACAGCACCCGATTCTGATTCTACCATTCGTTAGGGAAACTGCCTTCTTTTAAGCACCTCGGAAAAAATACCTGGACTTAAGCGAATTACGAAGTGCCTGAAGCTCTGTTGGTCTCCACTGTGGAACATGCCTTTAGATTCTCTCCTTTAGTGACCGGAAGAGCAACATTCTCCACGCTCCCCGAAATTTCCAGCAAACATTCAAATGGTTGCTGTCTCAGTTATGAGCTATATTACAAGACAAGCTCTTGTAATATAGCTCATAACTTGAGTGGCTTAAATATTTGCTATTCCACCCAGTGCAATATTCTCCATTACAAGGTCAAATATTTACTCGCTTAACACTTAAGACTTGCAACCAATTGGCTCTCTTTTGTATCTAACTCGGTTTTTCTACGGTCCTTTTTCCACCAGGTCCATCAAGTTCCTTCACTATGTGTGTATATAGCACTCTTACACTCTATGTGTGACCCACACTGCAATGCACTTATGTGACTCAGCAGACTGGTTGCTAGCCAATCAATGACAATAGAGTAATTTTGTGCAATCCGTATGGGCTATGTATACCCTCTCCTCTCTAAATATTCTCAGAGCTCAAATTAACTCATACAGCGTAAATTGGACCAAATCCAGCAAGCTAAGTTTATTTCAACAGTGAAGCGCCACCACTGTTATAAAACAAGCAACTACTTCTTATATACACATCGTACACAACATGTCTTCAATTTAGATTCCATCAACATATTAATTGTCATATAATATTTATGATTCATCCTTTTTATGTAACACTAATGTCTGATATAAATGAAAGGACCCATATCATATCCTTTTTGCCATAATATGTATATATGAACATATTCTCGACATAAATATGTGTCGCCTGAATAACAAACAACAAACTATATATGACAGAAGTTATAGTTAGACCGAAGAAGACTAAACCCAACAACACAACAACAAATATTTCTAATTTGCTTATGATGTACGAAAATTGAACTTGAAATGATAAAACCGAGGATGAGTGTAACACACATCCCTGTATATACCGCACATATATTACTCGTACTCCCGTCCATCACACCACCTCCGATCGCATCGAGATGAAAACTTTTAACAAAATACTCCAAAGAAACTGACTTGACTATGTATAGAAACAAGATGTACAACAACAACAAAAGCAAGACAAAACGAAAAGGATTTCGAAAACCACTTTTTATTTTTTTTATTTTTGAAAAACGAAGGAGACGCAAAAGGATTCGTTTTGTACATATAGTTTCGAACTCTTAACTATATACAGTAACTTGTCTGTTTTGATAAGAAATAATTAGAAGACGATGGAACAGTGTGGTAGTGGTGTATATGGTAGAACAGTACACTATCATTTGGATTGTCTGAATTCGTTTTCGTTAATTTAAATAAACAAAAAACTGTTTAATAAGACGACAATGACGACGACGAGGACGACGAAGAAGAAGAAAGAATCTTCCTCTTTAAGAATGATGAATTGTAATCAATTAATTTTCATCTTTACAAAATCGTTTGTGTGCTAATATGATTTTGTAGTGTAAGGGTTAGTTTATCCCTTATATTAACAGCATAACACTATACACAATTTAGAAGGGGACGAGGAACAAGAAAGTTGCGTATATATAGTCACTTCGTACGTACAAAGAAAACTGGACGGACGAGTTTTCTAATGTGCTGCTAATTGAACATTGATATTGTTGTTTGAACGGAAAGGGGTGAAAAAATACCAAAAGGATTTACTTCTGAAAGAGTTGCACTTGGTGGATTGAACTGGTCAAACATGTTTATAGGAGCATTATATGTGTTATTAAACTATTTGGCTAATTCTAGGTCAGCACAATTAGAAAGTATTTTTTTGAAATTAGGGTGCGGAACCGGATTTAACTATAGTTGTACAAAGAGAGCTGGAAAATGTTAGCTAACCGAGGAAATAATGGACTGTATAATAGTATAAATTATTTGAGAATTGACTTGACTTGACTTGACTAGACTAGGCTTGATAAGACTTTTAAGTAGCCTTGATTAAATTTTTGACTCGATTTTTGACTAGAGTTTTGACTAGACTTGGTTAGAATTGGTTGATTAAACATGACTAGACTTGACTAGACTTGACTAGACTTGACTAGACTTGACTAGACTTGACTAGACTTGACTAGACTTGACTAGACTTGACTAGACTTGACTAGACTTGACTAGACTTGACTAGACTTGACTAGACTTGACTAGACTTGACTAGACTTGACTAGACTTGACTAGACTTGACTAGACTTGACTAGACTTGACTAGACTTGAGTAGACTTGACTAGACTTGACTAAACGACTCGATTTGACTATACAAGAGTAGACTTGACTAGACTTGACTCGATTTGACTATACAAGAGTGGACTTGACTAGACTTGAACGTTTATGTGCACACTTTAATGTTTATGAGTGATGTATGCTTTCTCTTGTACGTCTCAATTCAGAGGAATTTTATTTTATTGTATGATGCGATACTCTAATGTAAGTTTTAAATGCACATGACGATACTCGTACATAACCTTAAAATATGTAAGTAATTGCCCATATATATCATGTAGGTTCATATACAACTCTTGTACACTTACTTTTTAACGGTTATAATTTTATCTTCGCAAAATTTACTGCATATCGCCTAAATACTCCGCACCAACGTCTTGTAAAACATTTTTCTTTTGTAAAAATTTCTACTTTTCTTTTTAATTTATAACATTTTTGTTTTGTTGTTGTAATGAACTCGATTATTTAATCGAATCTATAAAGCAGCTCAATGTATACCATATACACAGCTAGGCTATAGCTAGTACATGTATCTGTCTGCTGTATAGAAACCAAACAAATACTTGACCCGTAACGACTTAATATTTGCTTGCTGGTTGTTGTTGGTGGTTGGCTTGTTTATTATTATGGGTTATGAATTTCATAGTTTTCATCTTATTTATTTAGTTACAACAAATACAAATCATTGATTTTATTTCAAATACTAATTTTCTTGTATTGCAAAGCATTGTGGAGAAACTGTTAATCATCATCAACATCATCTTTACAATTTAGTTTGATTTAATTGAACTATTTGTCAAATAGGATATTCCAAGTTCATTAGAACAATTTACCGTTGGTAAATTCAAATCTAGTCCAATCTAATCAAATCTAGCCAAATCTTGTCAAATCTAGCAATATATAATGACTTCACTGCTAATCCAATCAAGTTTAGTCAAGTCTAGTCACGTCTAGTCAAGTCTGGTCAAGTCTAGTCAAGTCTAGTCAAGTCTAGTCAAGTCTAGTCAAGTCTAGTCAAGTCTAGTCAAGTCTAGTCAAGTCTAGTCAAGTCTAGTCAAGTCTAGTCAAGTCTAGTCAAGTCTAGTCAAGTCTAGTCAAGTCTAGTCAAGTCTAGTCAAGT
Organism: Tipula lateralis; assembly: GCA_963932295.1. Lineage (NCBI taxonomy): Eukaryota > Metazoa > Arthropoda > Insecta > Diptera > Tipulidae > Tipula > Tipula lateralis. The sequence goes on from OZ010737.1 coordinate 27,865,752, forward strand.
CTAGTCAAGTCTAGTCAAGTCTAGTCAAGTCTAGTCAAGTCTAGTCAAGTCTAGTCAAGTCTAGTCAAGTCTAGTCAAGTCTAGTCAAGTCTTATCAAGTCTAGTCAAACCAAGTGTAGAATTAGACAGCTAAATCGTTGTTTCTGATTCATCAGAATAAGAAAGACGGTTGATGGTCGTTCTCATCGTTTTAACTGATAGTCGGTTCCAACTTTCCAATTAATCTACCGAGTTCACTTTAAAAGACTGTTGGCAAGATGATGATGTTAATGTTCTGTTTTCACTGATTATTTGATTATAAATCGGAGTTTTCGTGCTCTTTGGGAGAGTAATTACATAAAAATGTTTAATTTCTGTCAACTAGACAATTGGAATTGGAAGCGTTAAGCATACTATTTGGGGACATCATATTCATGTTCATATCTCGTTTTTAACAGACACGCATTATTAAGTGGCGTATTGTCTTTATTATAGGAATGAAGATAAAATAATATCCGGTATCTTCAAAGTCGCTATAATTCATCCTCAATTCAGAAGCGCGATTCAAGGCAATGCAGTCTTTGGAGAGAATATGCAGGACTGGAGCTTAAAGTGGACAACTTATTCTATGTGGGAACCTGTATAACCAGTATAAATGCTTAATTTGTAGAAATTTCTAAAACAGCTGGGATATTGGCCAGTTTATTGTTTCAAGGCAGATTTTGGGTAAGCAATATGACATTAAGTTGCGTCATATGTACCGCTGCAGATTGTTAAAATGATAGCCGATATTTGACTTTTTCACAATAAAAATTTCATACCGGTTCAGTTCTCATAAATTTAAAAAGATGCTCCTGTCCTGGTCAAGCCTTGTGTGAAAAAGACATATTATCCGAAGAGTATACGACCTTGAATGTTGCAAATATTTATTTGTGTGAATTGTGAATCAAAAATCGCAAACAAGGTAGAATGTTGGAGAACAATATATGAGTCTAACGATGTGTTCCAATAGCTTATAGTCTCTCCAAGTCGTAGAAGTAAATCTTTCAGTTCGGTTCAGAGTTTAGGTTGTTATTAAGAAAAAGCATATGAAGTTATCCCAGTATTTCATCCCAGAAAAAATAAAAAGTTGCATCGGGAAACACTTTTCGTTTTCATCCCAGTTTTTTTCGTTCTATCCGAAATTCGCGACAAAAAATAATAACAAAAAGAAACCATACAATGGTGATTTTAGATTTTTCGGTACCTGGCTCATTGCGGTTGCTTGATCTCGATGGTTTATTGAGCCCGCTTGCTCACACAACATTTCCACTGGTACTGGGGTTCTGACTCCCTACATCGAAAACGTTTCCTTCTCTTTACAATCCAAGATGGTTTTTCAATCGTGGTATCCTTCCTCTAGCATTTTATAACTACTGCCTGGTAGAAAAAGATTCAGCGTCCTCTAACATGAGAAACAGACGCTGTTTGAAGCTGCACCTCCTGGCCAACTCAAAATCATAAGAACCATTTCCGGTCCAGAAGGTTCTCAGGAGCCAGGTACCGAAATGTGTAAAATTATAGAATTGTATATGGAACTATTTCAACGCAGCTCGATTATGCCAAATTGATCCACCAGATGGTTCTGTTATATTTACATGTCCGTATCATGACCAATTTAAAATCATAAGAATCATTTCCGGCGCAGAAGGTTATCAGAAGCCAAGTACCGAAATGTGTAAAATTATAGAATTTTATATGGAACTATTTCAACGCAGCTCGATTGTGCCAATTCGATCCACCGGTTGATTCTGTTATATTTACTAGAGTTGGTCCGTAATATGACCAACTAGAAATCATAAGAATCATTTCCAGTGCAGAAGGTTCTCAGGAGCCAGGTACCGAAATGTGTAAAATTATAGAATTATATATGGAACTATTTCAACGCAGCTCGATTGTGCCCAATCTATGCACCGGATGATTCTGTTATATTTACTAGAGTTGGTCCATATCATGACCAACTCAGAACCACTTCCAGCCCAGAAGGCTCTCAGGAACCAGGAACCGAAATGTGTAAAGTTTGGAACTATTTCAACGCAGCTCGATTGTGCCAATTCGATCCACCGGTTGATTCTGTTATATTTACTATAGAGTTGGTCCGTATCATGACCACCTCAAAACTTTAAGAACCGTTTGCGGTCCAGAAGGTTCTTAGGAGTCAGGTACCGAAACGATTTGAATGAAACAAGAATTCACAGCACTATCAAATGTTTTAAGCATGCATCCATTACATTCCAAACTCCATAATTTAATTCAATTCAACAAGATCTGCCCAATTATACCCCTATCAATGTGCACATCAAATCACTCCGATTCACCAAGCTATAATTCTTCTATTAATAAAACTATTGTTAACAATTACTTATCAATTTTCTTATGTAGGTATGTACGTATGTATACATTGCATTTGGTACATAATATCTCGTGTGGTCAAGAAATTCGTGATCTTAATTTTTCTGTTGTTGTTATTGTTGTTGTACGTTTCCAACGTAATTTTCAAATCAAATAAAATTGAATAGGAAATAAATTTTAATTTTCATTCCAATCCCCATACATATGTATGTACATAGGTATGTAAGTCTCTAAATTATATATGTACGGTTTGTTATAAGTACCTACATAAGAAATCGTTTATATAAAACAGATAAAGATTGGTTATTTATGTATGTGCATATATACAGTTCAAAACTGAACGAAACGAAACGAAACGAACACAAAAAAAAATTAAGAAAACAAACAAGATGTGAAATGATTGATCAAATATGATAATCATTATCGATCGTTTTTTTTTGTTTATTCGATTTAAGATTTTTGATCATGATTTAATAATCATGTTAAGATGAAGAAGAAAAAAAATTATTGTGAAGAAATGCATCTTATATATATATAGTCGAGAAGAAGATGATCTCGCTTATGGTAATGCTGTGCTCGTCAAAATATTTTGAATTGAAAACCGTGATGAATTTTGGTATATAGAAGAAAGTTGGGAAATTAGCTATTTGGTACATAATCATAGTGTTTTAGGGTTTTTTGATTTGGTGTATTGTTTACCGGAGATGATCAGATGTTTTGGAAGATAACTGATTATTATCTCAATATTAGCGCATGGGAATTTTAATTTATCGTTTTATCGTTTATTCGAAAGCATGTCACAAGATCAGAAGAAGTTTCAATTATAATCGGAAAGATGACATAACTGTTGCTTCGTAAAGTATCGTGCTTCTTATGTGCATCGATGTAACTAAGTTGACCATATTCGGAACCTTCTTGTCATCCCTAAGGTTCAGAATTAGTTTCTGTCGTAACAAAGTGTTTTTGCTTGAATGATAGAGGACTATGGGCATAAGAGTGTATCAATTCAGAAATGCTCCAAATATTCTCTCTCTCTCAAAATGTCCATAAGTGGTTTTGAACTTTCACTCCACTCCTGGAGGAAATTATAGGTAACTACGAAAGATGATTTCGATCAGTCAATAATTCCTTTTTTCCAAGTACTATAAAACACCACACTCTTTGTGAGGGAGTTTCTGACTTAATCAGAGAGAAATGAGAGTATGTGATGTAGTATTGAAAACTGAGATTCTGAACTTCTTTACGATCGGTTCAAAAAGGATGAGAGCGTCGAATGGTTGTTTTATACTTTCTGAGATTGAATGTTGTCCAGTATTATCGGTTTAGTATTGAGTGCCAGTGCTATTAAGTGTGGCGGGAAAGTGCAACGCAGATGAGTTTACTCGTAAGAGTACAACATGTCGTTGCTTACCAAGAAGAGTGAACATTGAAATGTAAGGTCTTACTTCAGGGGATCGGCCAGAAACAACTCTTGTGAATTAAATAGACAGATCTGAATGTGACGGGATTCGAAAAAAATTTAGAAGAAGATAAAAGAGAACGCCATTTGCACATGTCTATCGCGATCATATTAAAATAATTTAGTGTTATTCAATGATTCATCAAAAACTGAGAATGGTTCGAGTAGTATGAGAAACGACGAGTTAGGAATAGTATCTCAACGGACAAACATGTACCTAGACTGATTCTTAAAGATAAACATCCTTACCTTACCTTACCTTTGTTACAGAAAGCTAAAAATTATTTAGACCACATACCTATGAATAACCTCTTATCCACCTTTTGTTATCGAGACTACCACTGGCACAACGATTGTGTGATGTATAGGGTAGAAGAATTTTTTCAACAATCTCGTATAGGCTAGAAGAATTTTTTTCAAACTTCATCGGTTTCAATCACCAACCAGCTCGTCATATTGTTATAAAAAATTCGAAGTTGCCAGATCGCTCTTTACTTCGTGGAGTCATCGTCGCCGACAGCGACCTCTTCGTCGTTGTTCCGATAATTTCCTCGGCCAGGGAAGTGATTCTTCCCAAGATAATGTATGGCACTAACTTGTATGATGTGCAAAGGAGAGCTATACCGCGATAATTATCACACTTCAAGCGATCACCCTTCTTGAATATTGGTCATAACGCGGTCACTTTCCATTATTTAGGCTTAACTTCATTTCACCATGCCAATCGAACAAGGTCGAAAAGACAGTTCCACAAAGTTAGCCCTCCGAATATCAAGAGCTCTGAATTCATGGAATCAACTCCGAGTGACCGATTCTTTAATCTCTGCATCGCCATGGAGAATTCCTCATGGAATGGATCCTCAATGAACATCTCTGCGGTCTGTATTTTAGAGTATTCAAAAACAGTTTGTGATACATGTGGAACATTAGGAACCTTAGAAAAATTTTCACGCCATCGATCGACATCAACGTTAACACAAAGGTTTCCTTCTGGTCCCGAATGGCAGTTGACCGAGATCTTAAGATCCAAAGATTCGAGTGTGGCGTTGAGCTAGTAAAGAAGAAGCTCAATAATTATAATTTATTCCTTCCGATGATGACGTATGCATCGTGACACGATGGGGTTGTTTTTGCCATGTTGGAATGTTTTACACAATCACAACAAAGGGTCATTGTATAAAACGGGATTAATCCATGTCAGCCTATAGTACTGAAAATGAGGATGGGTCGACCTATGAGTTCTGCACTCCAACAGGGGGCCGTAGAAGGGTTCATTCACATCATCGATCGTCCGCTACAACAGTCACAGATTGACGAATGGGTTGATTAGCAATAAAAGGTCGTAAATCTTAATATGGGAAACTGCGTTTGAAGCACTAAAAGTAAGAAAGATTTGGTTGAATTCAATCTTAGGCCCTAAACTCAATCAGATAGGTTGATATAACTTCGAGAAGCTTCGCTTTAACGTTTCTCTTTTTAAATCTGAATCTTGCAAGAACTCGAAAGATCGGTCGTGTTAAGACTCGCCTTCAATCTATTCACCCTAGGTAAACATCTCCGATATAGATATCTCGACACTTTCTAAAAATAAAAGCACATCTGAAACCACTGTCGTTGTGTGATCACCACTCAATTCTTTATGCTAAAAGTATTCAAAATCTAAATTTCATTAGGGTGTTTGACCATCTGGTTGACGGGTTCATTCTTTCCATACTCTGTTCGAGATAGTATTCTAGCTGGTACACAGATTTAGTCACCCCACTTCGGAGGACTGTGGAAAGCCACAATAAAGTCAGTGAAAAATAAGAGTCATTAGGTAGAAGCACTTTGAGCTACTTACTGCACACTTGATAATTGATGAAACGTGAAAATCAATCCTGCAAAATATCACACCTGATGTTTATATTCACGAATTACCACGATGGTAGCTAGCATAGCAGGAAGTGATCACCTAAACAAATAAATGTGAAGATGGACAGCATTGTGCTCATCAAAGACGACAACGTTTCCTCCGCTAAAACGGTTAACAAGACGAACCGTTGACGTACATCTGAAACGGGAGTACCCTGTAAAAAAAAAGCAAAAGATATATAAAGGAAAACAACGCATAGGAAAGGACACTCGTAACCGATCCATCTAAGGAGACCGACGTATTTTTTGTGCTGAATAATAAAAACGTGTTTTGTTCAGAAGTGGGATAAAGTACTTATAACAGGACAAAAAAGTGCATTCAAATTAAAAAATAACTGCGAGAGATCTTTGTACAGTAATCCAATAAGATTGAATGTGAAAAACGTGGGTTAAGCGACAACGAGAAGCGTAAAACGTTAGCGGAACGGTTAGAAGTATATGAAAGTGGAAGATCGCAAATACATGTGAGTGATGGTTACCAGTTACAGCGAAATGGTGGCAAGTCTAGGAAATCGAAGATTGGAAATAGTAGTAGTACTCCGAGCGAAATGACCCAACAAAATATTTGTGATGCAAACGAGCTAAATGATGTACAATTGCATTCGAAAACTGTTATGTAAAATGCTTATTGAGCGTGAGCGTATGCTTAATGAGTAATTATCGGAATTGTCGCGTTACAAAGCAAATGACGATAAACGTACTACATTTCCGGAGGAAGATATGAACTGTCGTAATTCTCAAAATCGATTTAACCTCACACCCCGTGATGTGATCGACATACTTCCAGAATTTGATCCTGCAACAGCAGCATCATTAACGTCGAAAGAGTTCAAAAAGTTGAATCGTTGATGAATATTTATGAAATAAATGAACGGATTATGAATATTTGCAAACGAACTGATGACACATTTTAAATCACATATGGGCGAAGCAGAGTTACACGACAAGTTACGATCAAAACTGCGTTAACGAGACCAAACATTGGTTGAATATTATTACGTAATGTGTTCCGTTGGCCAACGTAAAGTTTCAGATGAAAGTTTGATAAAGTATATAATTTTAGGATTGAATGATTATCAGCTAAGTACATTTGTGGCTAATGTGGCTAATGTGGAAGCAACCAACCAACGAAACTCGTCCAACAATAAGGATATACGAATGTTATAATTGTTCAAAACCAGGACATTTGTATATAAATTTTCCTGAACCACAGAGACGAGAACGATGTAGGAAAATGTTCACGAGTGCATCCGAGGGGACAAACAGAATGCTTCATTGCAACGGGTACTCAAAAATCTTTCAATGGTAGAATAACAACTGACGGTGCATGTTCCCATATCAAAACTGTACGGTTGAACGGTAACGTGGAAGATTTAAGATTAATTGACTGTGGAAGTCAATACTCAATGATACGAGAAGGTAATAAACTAAAATGATCTGGGGCTTGAAATGGAACGATATAAATGTATAAGTTGCCGATGAGATTGAGTCGCTTATTGTTCCTGACCAATATTTAAATTCCCAATCTCTAATTGGTCAAAATTTGTAAGAATGATCAGAGAACGAAATACATTTAATTTCCAAAATCTCAACATATAAGTGATACTCTGTTAATTAATCGAACTCTGGATAGGGAAGAGAGATGTGATGTTTTAAGTGACGGATCTTCAAATGGACAAAACGGAGGGGTACATGAAGTCCTATTGGCTGAAATAAATGGGAATGAGTGTATGAGTTAAAAAGAAGGACGGTGTTGAACGAGTGTGTATTGATTACCGACACTTGAATAATAAAACGATACGGGACCAGTATCCCTTACCGGTTATGGAAGATCAGCTATTACGACTCAGTGGTTGTAATTATTTAACGGTACTCGATTTAGCATCCGGTTATTATCAGATTACCATGTCACCTGAATCAATACCACTTACAGCTTTCGTAACGCCGGATGGGCACTTCGAGTTTTTTAGGATGCCTTTTAAGCTAACAAATGCTCCGACTATTTGCCAAAAAATGATGAACGCCATCGCTCGAGAGATAAACGGTGATGTAATTGTCTATTTGGATGATATTATAATAACAAACATGACCATCCAATTGGAGGAATTTGAGGCTTTAGCGGTTGTTAAAGCGCTTTACAGATTTCGAATTTATTTAATAGGAAAATCATTCACTTTGGTCCCGGATTGTACTGCATTGACAACATGTGCTACGAAAAAGGATTTAATTCCAAGAATAGGTAGGTGGTGGTGGCGGTTGGGTAAATATTGTTTTAATACTATTCATAGAAGTGGTCAAAAGATGCAACAAGTCGACGCATTTAGTAATGGAGAAGATCTTGAACCAGCAACGATTGATGTGTTTCAAGTTTCACAGCAAGATGATTGGCTTATTGGTATGCAACGCCTAGACGACGAGATACAACAAATAATTGAAATAATGAGTCGACTGTTGCTGTCTATGGAAAATAATAAATAACAGCTGGCCTACGACAGAAACGACGTTTTGATAAAGTCACGAGTTGGTCACGATAGATATCACATTGTTGACGTTCCAGGAGGCGAACGATTAAAACCTTGGTGTACGTTTGAAGACCTGGAGGAAGAAAGAAATAAACATGAGGACATCGCTGGTGTCAGGATGGACGAATGAAACGGGAATACCCTGTAAAAAAAAAGCAAAATTTATATAAAGGAAAACAACGAATAGGAAAGGTCATTATAAACCGATCCATCTAAAGAGGCCGACGTGTATTGTTTTAATAATTTTCTTCTCCTTTTTATTTTTAAATAAAAATTCGGGTTTTACATCTATAGGCATCGATCAAAAAGTAAGGGTACTCCCACTTTGACCAATTCACAAGCTAGCGCAAGTACTCGAAGACTTAGACTACTTGGCCGAAAACATAAATAGTAATCCGTGTAATCAATTAATCCAACCTTCAGCTCAATTGCAATTCTAACCTCATCGAATAGCAAACCACTCACATGTGCATCTCGTTAAAATAGAATATAAAATGCCTGAGCCACTAAGGACCACAATCTCTTCGCCTACACGGAACGGCAAGGCTCCTTCCCAAGAGATCGATGTATTATTCATTTGCGATCAGCACACAGAATGTGATCGAGCACCCGTCCTCGCTGTCACGGTTCCGTGTCGGAATTACGGACCTATATTGTCAAATAAGTCGGTTTGACTTTTTGCCATGTTCTAGCATATCACACAATTGTGCGATTATCGACTTGGAAGTTCAACTCTAACTTTTTTACCTTGACTCAATTAGAAATCAAATTAAAAGATTACCGAGGTCATCTCCAACTGTGTAGCAATGCATAGGCGTGAGACAAATGGTCTCCAGTTCTAGGCCACCGAGTTTCTTGACGAGCTAAAAGTCAATGCGTACTCAAAAAGTGGTTTGTATACTCGGTTATTATCTTCCCCAATTCAAAGTTCACGAAATGTCTCTTCAAAGTTTTAATCGTCTTGACATTGTTAATAAAAAAATTAGTAACTCAACGATTTCATTCTACGAAAATGAAGAAGCTGTGAATGACACCTTCTCAGTAAAAATTTTCGACGAACTCTATAAAATTCACTAGAATTGAAAATTTCACATTTTTACGCTTCACCGTCTATGATTTAACAGTGTAGTCTACGGAATTGATGAGTTTTCATCATTGTATTCCAACGAAATTGGTTGTATCGGCTTAAGGAAGCCAAAACAAGTTTATATGTTTGTGATAACAACAATTATTTGTTACAGAGCATCTACCCCGCGACTGAGTGCGCGATTAGCATATATACGCGTTATTATTTCGCGCCACAATTTCATAAATAAAAAAAAACTCTGCAATAATAACCATAATTCTTTCGTTAAACCATACATTTTTTTTAGCTTAAGACACTAAACCCATTATTAAGATTGTTTATCGATTTAATGTACTCGTTCGTGTTTTATATACATATGTCCGTGTGTATATGCGGTTATATATAGAGATTGAGCGCGATTATAAATATAGACTTGTTCGATTTTCTTATTGTGTAATGATCATAAAGTATATGCTTGCAGGGCGTCTCGTCCACTAAACCATAGTACAAACCGTTTTACCACCTACAATTTATGAATTTATACACACAATGACCACCGTTAGACTGTCGTCTAATTTAAAACTTAAGATAACAAAATTATATACAACAAAAGGCACTGGAAGATGAAAAATAACCGAAAAAAAAACATTAACAAAATCGCACTTATGTTGGGTGTGCTCGTCTAACAACAAAACCACCAACAATACAATAAACGACCAAAATAAATATTTAAGAATTCCGTCTTGGCTGCGATTTTATTTTGTGTAAGTTGGTTGTACCATAAACGTATACAAGAACGGCGAAAAACATTATTGTTAATGCAGGTTCAGGTTGCAAAGTATAAGGTAAAGTGTATATAAGAAATCAACACACACACACACATACACACTTACATTTATGTATTCCATCCAACTTCAGGTGAAGTCGCAGCAAGAAAGAACGCGAGAATTTCTATATACACACACCGAGCTATGTATACGGATTATTATCGGTTTCATAATTTTTGTTAATTTGACAGTTTGAGGTGGATTCTGGTTTGTATAATTTACACTTAGGTACAGCAAAACAATAAGACAAATTTATTATATTCTGAGATTTGTGCAAGATATGTGTTTGTGTTCGAACACGAACAGTGAAACGCATCGCATTGGAAAATACCTCACGTTCTAGCGGATGAATTATGGATTTATAAATTGTACTAGATCAAGTGATTGGATATAGCAGTTATTAATATTGTAATAAATTGTATATGGTGTTTAAGGTGCCTACCAAGTCTTGACCGTTTAACATTAGTTATTTAACTGAATCAGAGATGTCACCCATCTCCGTATTGTGGAATAATTACACTGCTCTAAAGAGAAGCTCAATTTTTCCAACTACAGAATCCTGGGTTTCAATACTTTCCTTCCTTTGCCTACTGTGCTGCTTGTTCTCTTTCCTTTGCCTACTGTCCTCTGTGTTGGACATCCTGGGCTTCAACAATTGTATTCACACTAATACTTCTCAGTGTGGATACAGATTTGTTCAATTGCTTAAATATTATTTGCAACAATGTCCACAATCAGAACTTCTTGATAGAACTGCCTCTTACGAAATCTTTCACTTATTTCATAAAACATTTTAGAAACTCACATAGCTCCTCGAATCTGCAGAGGTACAGACTGGAACAAAGGACGGGTGAATTTTACTGTGTGTTCGGATATGAGATCGGTAGATTTGTACATGATGCCGATTACCGCAATAGGTGACGTGTAGCCAGAAGTAGAGCTTGCGGCTGTTAAGAATATCGCAAAAAAACTGAGAACACGGACCTGGTTTCACACTTATTAGACTAGCCACAAATACAGAATTGAAATGAAAAAGACGTCATTTTTTCGTGGAAATTGACAAAGACTCTCTTGCACTGTTTGCAATTGAGATATCAACTAAGGTTCGTATCGATAAATCTATAATTCTACAAAAAATATGAGGCCCCGAAAAAATGAGATGGTTGGTCGATTGAGGTGACGATTTCGCCCTAATTCGTAAAAACACACCAACGAGGGACGATAATGAACGTTTTAAAAACGACTTGGCTTTCATGGAGGTTATGAGTTACTTTCTGGAGGAGCTATCAGATAGGTCTAGTAGATCAAGCTCGAAGGAGAACCGAGCACGACACGATCAATAGAGACTGTGAGAAATAATGGAGGAAATACTTGCGGATCATCGGAGTCTGGCAGTAACGATAAGGCTGCTTCTGTAGCTTTTCTCCCAAATCGACATGATCGATGAGAATATGGTTCTGATTCAAGAACTATTTGTAGAATGACCTCTGAGAGAGCTAGATTATGCATCCTAGTGAAAAATAATCTGAATATGTTTCTTCTTTCACAATCTCAGCTTACGTGGTTGTGATACAACTGTTCAGGACACCATATGGGGAAGCACCGACATTAATGGAAAGAGTTTTTATTGAATACCAACCTCTAACACTGTTATGTGGGGAAGCGACCAGTTCATCACAAGAAATGAAAGTTGGGTCCTAGATGCAACTCTATTATTTTCAAAATGGTCGAGGAGTGGAGAATAGTGAATTCACGAGGTAACCCAGTTACCTTTTAGGGAACACATAAAACTAACTGAGAGAGCTATATGGAAGTATTCAAAAATGTTTACCGAGGATTGATCCCTCACCCCCAATAGAAATAGGGAAACTAGACCTTATGATAGATACTTTAACCATGGTGTCAGTATAGAAGGAGAGCGTTCAATAGAGCAGAGGGTAGATGAATGACTGAAACTTTTACAAGGCGAGCTTTAAACGCTACAAATGCTAAGAAAGTCACAAGGACGATAAGCCCAAGAGGCGTTAAGTCAGTCACTACAACACGCTTGAAAGCATCAGGTTGTATACCTTCTTTAACACTATGTTGCCATTATCTAACCTTACTTTTTTGAAAGCTTGCGACCTTTTAATGAAGAAGTTGAAATTTTTGCTTGAGCAAACAATCAATTCAGCCCATCTAACTATTTAGGAGGAAGGTCGAACATTTACACTACAAGACCATCGTCATATAACTGTGTAAGTAGGTGTTCCTTCAGTATGTCATACCGGACAGCCGGCATGACATATAGAAGGTGTCATGCCGGTTTTCTTTTCTTTCACATTGTCACAGCTCCTACAGAAGTCGAAAAGTGGCGGGTCCCCCTACTATCATTAAGCTCCCTCAGAAGCGTGCATATAGTCTAGCTTTGAAAAGATTTCCGCTTGCTGAAGTTTCAATTCTGGCAAGCACGTCCGACCCTGATAATATAAATGTTGAAATGTCCTCTCATTTCCGTTAGAGATGAGTGGTAGTCCGTATAAAATTGTAAAGTCTCAGTTTCTGGTTACGATCCATCTTCCCAGAAGTCCCTAGAAGAGCACATGGTCCTCGTCGAAAACCTTATCAAAGCATTTTGGTGTTACCCTTCTAGTTACCGAAGAAAGTATATGCAAGCGTTCTATGCACCTTTTCCAGTATACTCCTGTATATGTTATCTAGGTCCCTTATCTAGGTCTAGTTATAGCAGTGTAAGGTCAATGCCCTCGGATTTTAGCCCCATAGCTATAGTGACCTTCTTTAAAATTTGACCCCGACTTAGCTTGCCATCCAAGACTGTGCCTAGAAATCTCGTCAGAAATTTACCAAGTTTTACCAAGGACTAGTAACCTCAATCTTACAGCTTATGAATGTGGTTCTGATTCATAATTCATAATTTTTGTTTTAAATGCAAATTTCTTATTTATTGAGACGAATAGGAAAATATAAGAAATTTTCCTGATACATTTAATGAGATGAAAATGAATGTTGGTGGATTTCATCTTAAAAATAAAAAATTTAATAAAATTTTTTTTTGAGTTTTTAATTTTAATTTTTTTATTCGTCTTTTGTTTAAGTATCCACTTTGTATAAATTAATAATAAGATGAGTTGAAGAAAATCAAAATGAAATTCCGCGAGTTGATTTATACTCGTATAAAAACCAAAAAAAAAATCGTTTCCAGGAGAACATCTACATGCATACATACATACCTACAATCATATATCGCGTACTAAACGTCTTCGTACCAAATCTCAGATGTATATGAGAACAAAATAAACAAATTTCAGAATACATAAGAATTTCCCACCAAGAAATCATCATGAAATCGATTTTTTTTTATTGTTTTTTCATTTCGCCATTAAATTGGGCGCCTATAATTCTCATCAATCAATAAATTTTTGGTTTTGTTGGATTATTTAATTTTTTCCGAATACACATAGTTTGTGCTCGATTATGTTTGAATAAATACACTTGGGTGCAAAAAAATCGCACATTGATCAGTTTTCCACAAAAGTTCAAAAAAATCAAAAAAGATTCGAAACTTTTATTAATAAGAAGTATAACCTCTCTAAGGTATTGCATACTATTCCTCTATGACCGCCTGTTGCAGCTTCCGGAGACTCGTTGGAGCAACATATCTAACACTAACCCTTCTTTTCTACTCGTCCCATAAATGTTTGATGCGTTTGAGGACCGGGCTTCGAACTTACCAGTCCATAACAGGCATATCTATCTCTTGAAGGTACTGGTATACTACGCCAGGCGAAAATTTTCACCAATAAACCCAGCAAAAGGTCAAATACTTCCTAAGGGTACCGTTGATAAGTCATTGCTCTTGATTGACAGCCAGTATTGGCTCGGGTGATGAATACTAGATCTCTCTTCTCCTCTATTGATATGCCTTTTCAGCATGCACGATCCACCGCCATACTCTCCTTGTCTTCTGTATATACGTGCATCCATCGATGTCATATAAACACATCCTGCACTCGTCCGAGAATGGTCGGTGAGCTGTAGTCAGATTAACTTCTCAAAGTCGTCTTCTTGGCGCCACCATTCCTCTTGAACCGCATTTATACGACGATTTCAAAAAAGTGGTCATCTAGCACAGGGTCGGTCAGAATCTTGCGCCGTCTGAAGCCACCAGTTTCCTGATATCTCCACCACACTTGACGATAGACTAGAGCCACTTCACTTTGGTGAATAAGTTAGTGCAACCAGTTGTGCAGCTACCTCTGGTGTGGATTTTTGAACTTTTGTGGAAAATTGAGCAATGTGCGAGTTTTTTGCACCCAAGTGTATATATCGCGAATATATCAATAAAAAATTTGTATTTCATGAAAATTGAAAATTATACGAAATAAATAAATAAATAAATAAATAATAACAATAATAGTAATAAAATCTATAATTTATTTGAAATCGTGGATGATTTTCTTCTATGTTATGCGAGAAGCGGTTTGTTTGTTTTGTTAGTTGTAGGTTTACGATATCGATGGCAAATGAGATCCGGAGGTAAATTATAATAAACGATAGTGATTTTGAGTGATTGGAGGTATGTGTTGGTGATTTATACAGTTTATGTGGTAAAAGTTTTAAGTACGTATTTATTTAAATATATTTACATTGTTGCTTACCATCAGAAATGGTTTATGTAACTTGTATCACTGGTTATTATTATAAAAGTTGGTTGGAACCCTTAGAGGTTCCATATTCAATGCCACAAACTATACAAAGAGACGCATTCTGCATAAGCAAACTCGTAGTTTAAACTCGGGCAGAAATAATCTCCTGAGATCGAAAGTTGGACAGCTGCTGTGAAATCACTGAAAAGTCCCATGCGATGAAAATGACGTTTTGGCCATGGCCAGTATTCTAAAAAAAACCTTTTTCGTGGAAAGAGCGTAATTGGTCCGCTTCAGGTTAAACCCTATGACAACTTGTTTCACCTTACGACCAGTAGGGTGACCACGTCAGCTTAAAATTCAACAGCGCAACGTCTTTCATTGTTTTTCTTACACCAAAGATAAGCTGGTTCCGGACCTATGAAATACAAGCGAGAATCAGTTTTAGCCAAACATTAAACAATCTCATTGCCACCAATGCCATAGTGTACGGGCACCTACATGACCTGGAAGGTTCAACATTTTTTTACAAACATAGGGATCTGATTAAATCGGAAGATAATCTGACAAAATTTGGTGGAGAGAAATGGAAATGAAAATTTATAATTTTGTCAGATCTGTCGATGAGAAGAGGTTTGTCTACTTTCAAAAGTACTGGAGATGGCGATTCTCTCAGGTGTCTGTTGGTGGAATTTTCGAAGCAGTAGTCAGAAAAATTCATATGCAAGCATACAGTATACTTAGAAACTACTTTGTCAGGGTGTGAACCCTTGCAGTTATGCATTGCAGTTATGCAATGCTGCATGTATAAATTGAAATTCTAATGCTCGCATGTTAGTACCAGCCCTACCAATGAAGAGCTGGTGAGAAGGATTGTTCAAGGAGTTAAGACAATTTTATTTGCAGTAAACATAATACTCTCAGTGGATTATCAGCAACCTGTTTAGAGAGAGAGAGAGAGAGAGAGCCATCTGAAAAGCATAGAAGTGATTTGGATATCTGATTGGTTGATTTGATTATCTTTGTAAAGTGCTTAAATACCCTCTTTTGATAAAATTACTTAATATTCAGCTGGGCTCCACGAATCTTGATGAAAAAGCCTTTTTTTTGGTGTCCTAGTTCTATTCTTTGACCTTAATCTCCTTGATCGATTTAACTCTTGGTAAAGGAAGGTACTTATCCTCTTCACTACAGCCAAATTTTAATAATCATCTCGAACTCGAAGTTAATAATTTCAATCAAATGGGTGCAGAATAACTTGTCGATCATTAAATAATAATAACTTTAAAGCCCCCCTAGAACTTCTCCTGCTATCTCCATTTGCTCTATCAAAGGTCGGGATTGCAATGTGATCTTCTTCAGGGTATCATCGATGGGATTTATATTAACAAATATCGAGCTACGCTTCTAGCCGGTCCGTATCTCCTAGTTCGTAGTCATGTCCCATAATAGTATCCTAGGTCACTAGTAGGCTAAAGGCTTTGGATTTTACCAAAGTGAACTGAGAAATGAAAAATTTCATTTCTGTTTTCACTAAGCAGTACTCAGTTCATTAGGGCAAAAACTATAGTTATTTCAATGCACCAAAGATGGCGCACATAAACTCTACAAATTTGTTTCACGTGAAAATAATGATTCGAACCATTTTTTTCACGTGAAATTTGAAAATTTGAACTGTTTGAACATTTGAAGTCTCCAAAACTTCATTTCTATTTCACGTGAAAATAAATAAATTTTTGGAGATCGCGGTAAAATTTCATTTCACTTTGAACTGAGTACTGACCTTAAGTCTTGCTCCTCTCTTGATATAATCCCGGCACTCCCTGGGCCACACTCTTTTTCATAAGCTCATAGAATTCTCGACTCTAAACCATATCTGATAACTTAAGTTGTTTTCGCGAGTCTCTGAATAAGCAGCTCTAATCAACTCTCTATTTTTTAGATAAATAATACATACTCATATTCTACTGACTTTTCAAAGTATCTGAATGTGTCAAAGTACGTGAGATCATCAACGATACGTTTTAAAGAAGAATGGTCAAAATTTTAAAAAAATGTATTTGCCCGGCTTATGAGACTCATACAGGGTTAAAGTCGTCCCCACTAGTTAACTCCGAAATATATATTTTAAGCATAGTTGAGAGTCTCAATTTATCACCACGAGCGTCAAACTGCTGTTTTGTAAGAAGTACGATTACCATATACTTGTCATCATATTGCCAGTGAAACCCCATACTCCAGATGGGTGAATGGTGAACTTATTAAAATCGGAAAATAAACTTAGGGGTAAATTATATGCATGTAGAAAATAGATTTTCAATATCTGTCTCATCTTCTATATATAATTCAAAAAAATTTTGATTTATTTATTTATTTTAAAGAAAATAATACAAATTCTTGGTTTGGGAGACATCCCTGCTGTACTTTCATGTGAACGAAAACATTAAAATATAGATAAGATTGTATATATGTATGTATAAAGTAGTAGCAATATGACTTTTGATGTTGTTGTTGGAAAATGGAAAAATTAGAAAATACTATTTATGTTTTGGGTGTAATGTGTAATTTATTATTTTCGATTTGACAGTTCAAAGTGCGTTGTGTATATACATTACATGTCAGTGTATGAATAATTTATTAGATTTCGGTGTTTGGTTGAATTAAATCTTGTGTTGACGTAATTTGGTGGTTTTTCAGGTACACAATAAATTCTTAAGTCATCGAGTTAATAAAGCTAAGACAGGTTTTAGGAAGACCAACTTCATCTCTGTACTTAACTGTGCTTCTTCGTGTACAGTTTATATTTGCTCCACCAACTTACAGCACTTCCATGTTCTATACTTAACTGTGATACGAAGTTAACTTTTGATAAGCTTTTTAACTAACCCCAGATTATGCCTCTCAAAACTACCTAGAATGGTTTCGCTGGTATCTTTTCGGGCTGATTTCACTTAAGTTCAGCCGCTCTTCCCTCGATACATCAACTATACAGTTGATTAATGTATATGAGGTTAGCTTTCATGTTACTGCATCAATTCTTTTACCAGCACTTTTGTTTTTTTCAAGGTATTATGGCATTACGTCAAATTAGGTTTAGTTCAATATCTACCCATACTGTATCTTTGACCGATTATATTATTATTGCAATCACGCCCTCTAGAACTCAAGTTCAATAAGATCTGGCATGGTTATTTGGTAGCCCGTTGTAATAGAGCAGGCGCGTTTTAGCTGCTCCAATTAACACCAATACAGACTCCAATTATGTTTGCTTAAAACACGCCATCTTGAATTCCAGTCACATAGATTACTGTCCCATGTAGTCGCAATTTCCTTTATTTCTATGTTCGAGAGAGATCATCTGATTGTCTTGGATCAGATTTCCTATTAGGGGACGTGCTAACATTATCAATTTATTTACAATCGGTTGGATTGCTTCTTCGGTCGCAAACAACGTATTTGGTGAAGGAATAAATATTTTTATCTTTCCCATTTTATATTCATCATTGCGGTAGTTTAGTTCGTTGGCCAAAATTTGAACACCGTCCTTTGCGGGTCCCTTCTGGGATTAGGTTAATAGGATGCCCAATTACACAAACGACCCTGTGTGAGGTGATCGAATTCATCAGCTGACATCTCACACAGTGATCGCTTCTATTTCGAGTAACAATGTCAATATTTCTTCATATGTAAGCCGTGATTCTCCAAGTACTCGCTTCATATAAAATTTAGTTGATTTAATGGCAGCCTCCCATAAACCACCAAAATTAGGAGCAGCTGGAGGAATAAAATGCCATTCGATGTTGTTCAAGGTGATGTACCTCATAGCTGTCTCATCTTTCAATATCAATTCGAAATTTCGTTGTAGTTCCTTTTGGGCACCAACAAAATTCGTCCCGTTGTCACTATATATGTGACTACAAATGCCGCGTTGAGCATAGAATCATCGCAGAGCTGCCAAGAAAGCTTCTGTCGTCATATCGCCGACTAATTCCAAATGTATCGCCTTGGTCGCCATATACACACAAAAAGTACCAGGTACGCTTTGATTAATTTGGCACCCCGCAATTTGGACGCTTTGATAAACAGCGGTCCTGCATAATCCACACCAGTGGATAAGAATGGACGCTGCAATGTGACTCTGCATTGGGGTAATTGACCCATCAGTTGATGTTGTTGCTTTCCCTTCAATCTCACACATTCAAGGCATCGTCCAATGACTGCTCGAATTTCATCCTTGCATCTGAGTATGTGAAAATTTCTGCTTCAAAGTTGACATTAAAAAGGTTTGGGCTGCATGGAAATGCTTAAGATGTTCCTCCCTTATAATTAATGTTGTCACTTGATGCCCTGCTGGTATAATGATTGGATGTTTTTGATCAAATGTAACATTCGAGTTGCACAATCTGCCTCCAACTCTTAATAAACCAAATTTGTCTAGAAAGGGAAAAAATGACGTTAATTTTGAGTTTTTTGCAAATTGGTTTGTTATTGGTAAGCGCATTTATTTCTGATGAGAAACTCTTCGACTGGATTCGTCGTATAACGAAATTGAACGCATCAATCTTGGCCTCGTTCTCAAATCTCGAAATCTCGAACTGCTCTGGTCTTTGATTTTCTTCTAAACAGCATCAGAATTCCAGTAATGGTGAAGATGACTTTCGTGAATCTCGAACATCGGTCAATGAGTCTGCCAATCATTTCTGCCA
Source organism: Tipula lateralis (assembly GCA_963932295.1). NCBI lineage: Eukaryota > Metazoa > Arthropoda > Insecta > Diptera > Tipulidae > Tipula > Tipula lateralis. The sequence goes on from OZ010737.1 coordinate 27,885,259, forward strand.
TCTTCAATTGTGTTGTTCGACACCACTGATTTAATATTTTGCTCTCTCAATGCCGCTTCTAATAGATCACTCTTTAACCTCTTTGACTTGGCCATTCTTCCTCGACTTTGTTCAACCAATACGGACCATTCCACCATAACTCGTGATTTAGCAACTCCTCCGGAAATATACCTCTCGAAACGCAGTCAGCTGGGTTATCGTTTGAGGATACATGGTTCCATTGACTTCGATTTGTATGCTGCAAGATAAATGATACACGATTTGCCACATACGATCTACCATCTCCGTGGACATGATGATAACCAACTGAGCACAATCGTGGAATCGGTCCACAAATGATAGGTTGTAACGACTTGGCTCTTGAATATTTCCAGCACGGACATTAATAATTTTGTCAGTAATGTAGCGGCACACAGTTCAAGACGTGGAATGCTGATCGATTTCAATGGAGCCACCTTGGTTTTTGCAGTAACTGTATTGGTCTTTACCCTGCTCTTTAGTCTTTACACTGCTATAAATTACTGCAGCATATGCCATTTCAGTGGCATCCGCAAATCCGTGCAATTCTATTTCTCCCTCTGTGAACAACCGCCTATTGGTTCTGATGTCCTCTAGTCGCTTTAAGTTGATTCTTATCGCTTCGTACTCTTGATACACTGATATGTAGAAGTTCATTCCAATTGATTCCTATTAGCTACAATTTCTGAAAGATGATCTTAATTTTGATTACTGTTGGTGATAACCAACCTATGGGGTCAAAAATCTTTGAAGTCTCGGATAACATATTTCGTTTCGTTAGTTCGTTTCGTACCTCACTTCAAGTATTGAAATCGCTTCTGACCCGTCTTCAATATCTATAATTGTGGAGGCTCGATTTATTTCAGGAATGTTACGCATGAGTTCTTCACAATTATTAGGTCTATGCCTCTAGCATCCTTTAGTTTGCTCGTAATATAAGGTCATCGACATAAAAATTTCGTTTTACTATTTTGGCGGCTTCTGGATAGTCTTGCTCATAATCAGAAGCAAGTTGGTTTAGCGTTTGCGTCGCTAAAAAAGGAGTAACCTCAGAAAGTATGATGAATGTATTTAGGTGAAAAATTTACTGTAAACATGCAAATAGTTAAACCAATCCTCCCATCTATTTTCAACCGACCGTATAGAAGTTCAGAACCTCAGTGTTCATAATCAGTTCTCTCTGATGGATTGTAACACTCTTTTCAACTTAGAAATTTTCTCTTTCGACATTCCCTTTTCGGCCAGAATCCTCGTCCGTAGTTACCGATAATTTTCTCTACGAGAGGAGTGAAGTCTTAAAGTCACTTATGATCAATTTTGAGGTTCGTATGTGAGAACACTCGATTACAGCTTGAAAACCAGTGGACATTAATTAGAGCAGAAATAATATCACGCCATGTGTCGTGTACGTGGCAGTTCATCGAGGTTTTGATGTAATTGTTAATTTTCCTCCTACCAAGAACTCCTTACGACTTAAATAAATTCGGTCTTCCTCCTTTTACTGATTCTACTGCAAATACAAATAACAGCTCTGAGTAATAGATGGTATCCAAAATGATCTTAGAAACGATATACTCTCATGGCATTGGAGTAAAGCGCTCCTATGGCCATTGAGAGTGCTTGGAAGTGCTTCGATGTACAAAGTGTATTTGTTATATTCTCCAGATGACCCTTTTCATTGATTGGGCATAATCATTCGGTTGGACCAACACATATTAAATGGTTCGAAAATAGTTTCAACATACTGGGTCTGCCGGTACTACTCAGATCATCACTATATAAAGTATGCTGGCGATTCTGCAGTTTCCCAAACCACCAATTAAGCAGCAAATCATAGTAAGTATTGGACGCAAGAGGAAGAGCGCCCTGCACACCAACATATAAGGGAGAACACCAACCTTTAACTTATATATTTATGTACAAGATGCTGGTAATATTTATTTATAACACGTGATTACACCTCTTTTGTTTAATACAACCTTCTTCTTAAATTTTTATTATATATGGCAACACTATTTTTTGTATTTCTTTAAGATCAAATAAATAAAAGAGTAAACCAAAAACAATTGCTATCGTTTTTTATGAAGTTGGATTTGGAATCGAACGAGCGAAGAAGATGAAGACACCATTACCGCAATGACTATATATCCATAAGACGTTTGCAAAGAGCGCAAAAGGTAATATTTCATATTTAAACGATGATCACTTAAAACTAATTTTTAAGACATTTTAGATTATTGGGTAATTTGAGATTGAAAATAATTTTCCAGAATTGTACAAGAAAAATGATATAAATTTTCTTTTTATTATGCACACACACACACAGGCATACGGTGCCGTGTTCGAATGATTAAGGGAATTGCGTATAAAGGGTGATAACTTAATGGTAAATTGGTACCGCGCGTCTTATACAATGTAAGACGAGCTATCGCTTAAATACCCGTTATAACATAAAATTATGTATTTACATGATTTAGATAAATACTTTTGTATACACACACACACACACACACTCACATATATATAAATAAGTAACAAGAGCAATTGCGAGAAGAACGATCGACGCAAAGTATATTTTTGTAAAGAATTTTTTCTTATCTTGCATTTCTTAGTTGAGAATTCGTGAATTGTACATAAAATGGTGTTAATTTAGTAAATGATTTATTGAATAATAATATTACATTGATTATAGACATAAAAATATTTGTGTTTTTGTTATTGTCGGTGTTGCATTAAATAATATGATTTATTTGATTGAAATTGTGAAATTTGATACTCACACCTCGAGGGCGGTTGATTTAAGATGTACGAGTATATTACTCATTGTATATATTATATATTATGATATTACACTAAAATGTATAATTAGCAACGTGACGTTATATCTACGTTTGTGTTGCCTGACTACCGAAGCGTGTATACAAAAGTGAGGCGACAAGGTAGATCCGCTTTAGGACTAGGCATAATATTTGATAAGACAAGGTTATTACGACACGTATTTTGATGCTTCAGATTCAAGGTCGTGACAAATAGGCTCTGACCAGGGTGGTGCTTTATCACATTTAGTGATAAAAAGTATGATAAAACTAAATTATCGCAGCTTACTGCCAGTGAATCATGAATGAAGAACTTCACATCGTATATTGAAACGGGTAAAAAAGACAGCAATATCTTCCATCTCGCTTTATCAGTCAACATTTTATACTGTTTGTCATATTTCATGTAAAAATTGTTTCCAATATCATTAATTAAGTTGTATTGATATACTTACCACATTATAAAAATTTCAGCACTGCCTATTCAACCACTTCATATAGAAAGTGATATAATTACTTTTGGGGTTATGTAGAAACGTCAATTTATCACTCTAAAATATTCATTTCTCCTTAAAATTTATTATTTCCCCTTTTAAATGTTGTGTTTGTAGACTTATTTAAAATTTTTATATCACGAAAAATGTCTCCAACCGTGATATAAAAGTATGATAAAGCAGCACAAAATGACCACCCAGGTATACCCGTTAAAATTTAGCAAGCCATGACAGAAGCTAGACTTGAGTTTTTTGTAATTACTGCCAAAAGTTTTAGATCCATTGCACATTTCAGCTAAGCTAAACTAAGAGTTTTATATGGAACGTTGCACACTTGAGCTCAACTATGCGAGCTACGTTTTTCTGGTTTGAGCGATGCAAACTAACTTAGCTCGAGTTGTCTTTGCTCTGCAAATGTCAGCTATATCGCTCACACATACATTGATTTTTTTTTTATATACAAAATATTTTTATATACAATATTTTTATATACAATATTTATATACTGAAATGTGCAAGGGGCCTTATTCTCGGGTCTCTTTGTTATTGAAACTAACGAGAAGTGGCAAATCTAGGCATACGAGAAGTAGCCAATATTATAGTTTGTGCGTTTATTAAAGTTTATCCCTGTATCCGAAAAAAAGGAGTATAGATCGTGCACCAAAATGCACCATTCGAATCTATTGGAGGCTATGGGTTTCAGCTTCCTCATGGTGTTCCAAGTTATTTTACTTTGACTAGCACCGTTCTCTTCCAGGACACTACTGGCCATCCGAGTTATCCTCTTTCTTTGTGGATTTCATTCGTGTTATGTCATTTGGGATCTTTCTCAGTGTGTGTGTGTTCGATCCATCTCCACTTGTGCTTTCTTGTTTCGGCCCGTTTGTGTTTGTCGCAAAGACTCTTAATTTTTAAATCTTAAATCTTATCTGCCCATAAGCATGCTATCGTAACTCTCCTGTAGTGTGTGTTTCCATGTTTTACACCCATATAGCAGAACAAATTTTACACACGCATTGAACCGAGTTGTACATGATGCTTTTGACCGTTTTTAGGAATAGTAGATACGATAATTCACAGTCTTGCACTTCCTCTCCTGAAATGAAGAATTTTTCACTTTGTTTTCCTTTATATTGAACTTTGTTTCCGGCATCCCAATACCCATTTCACAAAGTGCTTTCCAGATTGCGTTTCAGAGAAGCTGACTGAGTGAAATGCACGTTCAAAGTGTGGATACAGTGGTGTAATCTATTCGGTTGAAAGTTCTATGATGACACGTGTACTGTTTTGATATGATCTGTACCGCCCCTTTCTGGTTTAAGGCCAGCTTGTTCCATTCTTAGTTAATTAATTGATCGGGATTTTCAAATTTGTTATACTGCTGAAAAGAGAGATAGCATCTCTCCAATTCTGGCCTTCTCCTAAGTTGCCTTTTGGATCGTTATGGTTAAACCTTGTTTCCACTTCTACTGGACTCTCCCAGTATTCCATTCAAGTGGATCTGTTCTTCGAGGTCATCTTAGAATATATCTAGCCAACTACACGGATGTGACTCCACACAATAGTTTCACGCTTTGATCATACCTAGGTCATCGTGTATATTAGTGTTTCGAATATATCAGACAGCATTTGTGATATTCCTAAGTATTTTGGATTGTAATCGTTACAATTCTCTTGAGGTTGTTTGTGGATCTTTGTTTGATACCAGAAGGCCTATATCATCAGCAATTGTTGATATCATTATTTTGAATGTGATTGGCAAATCGGCCGACTAAAAGAGTATCAGACAGATCCTAAAATACAGTTTTTGGAATTCCTTTGGGAATGATATTGACTACTGGCTTCAATTCTATTCCCAACTCTCACGGAACTCCGTAAAACAGTATTCTAAAATCTTTCTGATACTCTCTTTGCTCCATTCTACTTAACCGGAAGTTGCATACTATATTGTTCATGTTTTGCATCATGAGGTTTATAGTTCTCTCCATTATTGCCATGCAGCTTTTCATTATAAGCGTTAGATTGTTGAGGTCTGTAGAGACATTTCCTTCTTCACTTGTGTGAGATTTTGGGCCTGTGCTTTAAGAATACTTTCATAGCTAAATAATCTTGATTTCGGAGACTTCCAGTTTATCTACACTTTGACTCGCATACTGTCAACCGGTTTAACCTGATCTTAAGGTTTTTCAAAATTCGTAGAGCTCAGCGTCATTCTCAAATAATGTTTGGTTTTGTTTCATCGTCGATTAAAAAACCTTCCTGTGCAGAGATTTTTTATATAGCAAATGCTAGTTCCAATTGGACGTTACCTCTTACCCAGCGACCTTTGATCACTGGATTTTGTGTGCCATGAACTTTCAGTACATGAATCAACTAATGACGTCATATGAGAGAGTAACCTGAAGTGCATGATAAGATAATTGACGGATTTTAGAAATTTTTTGATAGTATCGGTGATTCCATGCACGATATACTGGGAACTAAGTAGAAGCAAAAGCAACTATAGGTATGAGAGACCATGATTTAAGAGTCGGTTTGTTATAAACACGATCTATAGATTAAATATACGTTGTTTTCAAAAACACACGATCCAAGTGTAGGTTGATTCACTGGCGATCAGCTCTCGACATCTCATGCCAGCTAATCTTGATCTGCCCAGATTTCGTTACTTTTGTTTTTGCATTGTCAACTTCGTTAAGAGATCGCGAGAGGGTCCATATTTTTATGCACTTTTATCACTCATTTGATTAAGGCAGTTAGAGTGTATTCATTGAAAGTAGAACAGTTTAAACCACATCAACTTCGGAGATTAGATTTAAAAATCAATCATTGTCCCCTTTGTCTTCCATCGTAAGAAGATCGAGCTCCAAAATCTATTAACACTTAGTTATTTGACAGCAGAATGACCGACAGCATTGAATGTTTTCAACATACCAAGTTTTAATAGCTAGATAGTCGAGTAGAAACGACATTGCCTGGAGGTAAAATCTAACTCACTTTTGAAACATTTTTTGTCACCCTTATTGATTGAATGACATTTACAGTCGATTTGGAGATTCCAGCTACTGCGTAGTAACATTCATCACCTAAAAATCAACTAAATTTGCTGTCGTGCAGCTGATAAATAATATAACCATATGATGTCATTAGCTTTACCAAGATGATACTCAGATCATATGTCAATATTCTGCTCGATGAAAAATGCTTCGATTCTGTGTTAAGCTCGGTGCTAAGCTATTCGCTTACCATTTTGGTATTTCAGGACAGTCAATATGTGCATGTTTTGCGTCATAATGTTCATGTTTAGCGTCATAAGGTTCATAGTTATCTCCATTATTGCCATGCAGCTTTCCATTTTACACGTTAGATTCTTTAAGGCTTTCCTTGCGTGTGTTTTTGGGGCCGTGTCTCTAAGAATATTGGCATACCACTGAAGCGCATACTGTAAACCGCTTTCACCTGATCTTGAGATCTGTGTTTTTTCCACCTGATGTCAGAGATTTCAACAAAACCCACAGTTTATTAGTTTATGCCACGGAAATTAATGTCCAAAATTCTGAACGCTAATCGCCTTTCTGGATAATAACTAGAAGTTACTTCTTATTCAGCGACCTTTGATCCCGAATGAACATTGTGTACATGAACTCAGGATGATATCCTATCCCTCTTCGTACCTAATATTTGGCCTATGTGGCGTTATATTGACACAGTTGGTATAGTTATAAGTTACAACCCTTGAATGAACACTTTTGGGGGTTGATTCCGCAAAGTTAATGATCTGCAAGAAACTACATGAGCTTAACATCACGCTAGCTTTACACCACATCACATGTCGTGTGTGATCAGTCAAGCAGAACAATCAGGGTGTATGCGTCCCAACCACTGATGTACCCACTCAATCTTGTAGGTTATATTCATCTAAAAGGTCTGATCAAATAAATCTTAGAATTCTGGTGAATCAACTTGAAGTATACGATGTATAAACTTCAAACGTAATTGACAGATTTTGGAGTTGTTTTGATAATGTCGGAGTTTCCTTGCATACTGGGAACTAAGTAGACGCAAAAGCAACTATAGTTATGAGCGATCATGGTTCAATAGTGATTTTGTTAAGCACGACCTGGTGATTGAATATATATTCATTGTGATCAAATGAACACGATCCAGTTGTAGGTTGATTCACTGGCGATTACCTCTCGACATCTCATGTCAACCAATGTTGATCTGCACACATTTCGTTACTTTTGTATTTGTATTGTAGTCAACTTTTGACGAAAAGTAAATAAACGCACGCACTAAAAAGAAACCGTATGTTGTGGTCATTTTATCTCTCATATTATTAGGGAAGCTATAGAGTGGAAGTCTTGATTGTGGAACAGTTAAAATCAAGTAAAATCACCAATTCAGGACTCAACTGCACACCGTAAACGGAGTACCAGCACTGTTATTGGATACATACATATGCCATGGACATGCGCTTGTATGTTACACCATTCATGTCACTAAGTTTATACCTTGGAACCTTCTAACCACAGCTTCCGAACTCAGTACAAACACGATAAGCATGTTTTAACCCGAGCACAGTTGCAAAAGTTTTAAAAAAGTCAAGGTCATGTTTCCATCATCTGCGATATATTCTTTGTTTTAGGCCAGACGCACTTTGTTGTGCACGAGATAGACCCTGGTGACCCGAACCCAATTAAGCAACGTTATTGTGCCATATCACCTGTCGTTCAGAAAGACATGGATCAAGAGATCAACAGAGTGATTGAGCTTGGAGTTTTTTATGTGTTGCTAATGACGATTTAATCCGCAGCCATTTACCAATCAATATTTGGGGTATAGGTTTTGATATCCAGCAAGTAATAATGGGATTCTACAACAGGTGAACAAAGATTATGTCGTGTACTCATGTGCGTTCTACCGAGTTCTTTCGCTTTGGCTAGCACCGTTCTCTTCCAGCTCATTACTGGCCTTCCTTGTGATAGTAGGCAAATCTCTTTGTAGTCCAGAACATTGAGGCGCGTTAGTGGTCTCCAATGAGTTCAAGAATTTATCACTTTGGGTTTCTTGTATTGATCGCAAAGTGCCTTCCAGATTGCAGTTCAGATTGTTCCAATCTTAGTCATTGGTTGTTTGATGGGGATATTGCTAATAGCCCTTCAGTTCTTGCATTGTCTTAGGCCGCCTTTCTTTGTGTTCGTTATGATCGTTAAACCGTTTTTCATTGTTTTTCATCTTCTGGTTGACAGTTCTAAGTTCTCACTCCGTTCTCTAGTATTGACTACTTTCATATCATTTCGGGGTGTGCTTCATATTGTGGCTTGCTGTTGCTCGTGAAATTAATCTTTGTTATGTTGCCTGCATCGTCCGTATAGGTGCATGGTGGTATTTTTACTTTCGAATGAGAGCGTGATCGTTCTTTCTGTTTTAGTGAGTTCTAATGAATTCTAATGATGTCCGGAGACGATAGCTAACCGTCGATATGTGTTATTTATATTATTATTGGTTCCTGTAATAATTTTTGGTTTCGGATTAATAAATGGTTGGGCCATTGAATCCAATACAGTTTTGTACTTGAGTGCGGAGAGTAGAGTTAAAAATTAATCACTGTCATATTTGTCTTCAATTGTTAGAGGATCGAGTCTTGAGAGCTGCTAACACATAGATATTTCACAGCAGGATGACCGACCATCACAATCCAGCATTGGAAACAACATACCAACATCTTAATAGCTAGTAACTCGAGTAGAAATGACATTGGTTGGATGTAAAATCGAACTCACTTTTGATTCACTTTTTGTCACCCTAATTGATTGAATGACCTTTGTTGGAATGTCTCGGATGTAAAGCAAACACAATTTTGAGCTTTGAATTGTAGTCGAGTAGCAATGACATTGGTTGGATGAAAATTGAACTCACTTTTGATTCACTTTTCGTCACCCATTGATTAAATAACCTTTGTTGGAAAGTCTCGGATGCAGAGCAAACACAATTTTGAGCTTTGAACTGTAGTCGCGTAGCAATGACATTGGGTGGATGGAAAATCGAACTCACTTTTGATTCACTTTTTGTTACCCTTATTGATTGAATAACCTTTTTTGGAATGTCTCGGATGTAGACAAACAAAACAAACACAGTTTTTTGTAGCTTTGAATTGTCTCGTATCGGTTGGGTGGGTACCTCTAGTTAATGATGTATCTTAGAACAGAGAACTCAGTGTATCTCGCCAAAGTCACGTTTTGGAACTAGAAAATACTGTAGATACCTAAATGGTAGATTAAAGGAATGCGTTATAAGTTTATAAACTGATCGAACTGACACTTAATTTAACTGTAACCAAACACTGTAACCTTTTACAAAAACAACAACAAAATCACTGTGCTAAGTGTAAGACGAATATCTACACATAACCGTATAGACATTAAACAAAATTAAATGCATTAAAATGTATAAGCTCGATTGTATAAATGTGCATAGGTATAACATTTCATATAGCACCTCATCACCTTAAGGGTTCAAAGATTGATTGATTTTGATTTAATGTTTGTTATTTTACACGATTTTTTTCATGCTTGCATTACGTTTTTCGATGTGCGATGGTTGGTTGTTCTTCAATGGTCTTATTTTAATCTCTTAACATGATGCTCTTTTGTCTTCTTTAACAATTTTTTTTTCACTTCTTTATTATTGTTTCCCAACTTTATATGTAGTTTTCGTTACTTCTTCATCATATTATATCAACTATGCACTTTATAGAGCAACAAATCGAAATTCTTTACATTTCCATCAACTTCATCGTAAATGTATCATAAATGTTGGTATTCGCTTAACTTAGATGATGTGTTATCATATTAACACGGTGGTGGGCAAGACTAATAGACATTGCTTTTATGGAACCGTTAGACGGCCAGAAATCGCTAAATTGACGGATTGGTGAGCTTCGACCCCGAACACACGACCAATGATCGAACAATTTAAACAACATAATTTGCAAATATTGACCGTTTGACTAACTCCAGAGTCCTAATTGCCACAGACAGACATACGCTAGGAATAAAGAATTTGACAGTTCTCACGATTTGCCAAACATAACCATCGTTGAATGTTTGCTTGATATTGGTTGAATATTCGGGATCATCTAGAACGGCTTTAAATTGTTACATTATTGCGGAACTGACAACAATACTCATAATTGGCCTCGATTATCCTGAACATTGATACCATGTTCTTATTTATAAGAACGAGCAGTTCCCCAAATATTGTTTGAAAACCACTGTAAACTGACAGCCATCTAGAATGTTTTGTTTTTCTATAGCTAAGTGTAGCTTCTTCACAAACTGGCGTATTCAGAAAGCATTGTGACACTTTAAGTCTCCCAAACAGCAAGGAGTACTTACATACTTTTAACGGCTGCCTCCAAAACTCCACCAAAATGTGGGACTGAAGGCGGTGAAAAATGCTAATTTAAACCTCGTTCTCCGCAAAATAATTGAATACTCTCATAGTTTCTGGTGAGCTCAGTCAATGAAAATATTGCATTGAACTTTTTGAGGGCACCAATAAAATTGGTACCATTGTCAGTGTATACGTCAGAGGGAACCCTCGTCTGCTCACAAACCGTGAGGCGATGAATACTTCTGAGCTAGGATCGGAGACCACTTCGAGGTGGATTGCCTTGATGGAGAGGCACACAAAAACGCATATGTAGGATTTTATCAGTTTAGCGCCTCTGTCCTTCTTGGATTGATTAGACCTGTAAAATCAATACCAGAATGACTAAATGGTTTTGATTGCGGTTCTGGGAACTCTAGCAATTTCGACGTGCCTCGTCCATATCTCACACATTTAGTGCAATTGTGAGACTCATTTGGTTAGATAACTGCTCCCAACTATCCAATATTTGATCCTTAGAAGATAGGAAAGTAAGGATGGGCTAGGATGGAGGAAAATTTGTGGTGATGGGATTCTATCAGTTTGCTAAGTTTATGGGAGGGATGCAAAATGATAAGATGTTTACTGTCATAAGAACCTGCTGAATTATTTAGCCGTTCTCCGACTCGTAATATATTCTCAGAGTCTAAAAAAGGAACCAAGGGTGATACATTTGATTTTCCCTTACCTTTGTAGTATAAATCTTCATTTTAGTGATAACGATGGGGGTGTCACATACCATGCTAATCTCATGCTTTTTTCACAAACTGGCGTAGTCAGAAAGCACTAGCTTGTCCCTTTTCCACTCTTCCAAATAGCTGATATGAATAACAAGTAAGCTACTTTAGTAAAATTTGGAATAGATGGATGACTTTGGCTATACTATGACCCATCAACAGCTTTTGACAAAAGCTCCTCGAAAAACACTCTTGTGAGGGTCGGAAGCGTAATTTACTCAAGCACTGAAAAGTATTTTGCATCGCATCAAATTTTTGTACTATCTCTAAGGAATAGTGACATTTTACCGACATTCAGGCTACACTTACCGTTGCTTAACCAATTGATTGATCAAATCAACTCTCATCTTGTAGATGGAATCAACGCATTCCAATATTTAAAAGGACAGCCTTCTCTTAACTCAGTATTAGGCTAGTAGGCATGATGTCTACTCTTAACAAACACATTTACATGGCCACCATATGTGTACCTGAGTAGTTAATGCTCGACTCAAGCATCGGTTAACAGATTGAGGCATCCAACGGTTTACGCAAAAACTGGTTGGGCCCCAAAGATTGCCAAAGAACAACACCACAATTCTTATATACCTGCATAGATACCTCATAAAATTTTCATTTTCTACAAATTGCCCAGACATTCCACAGGTTGAAAAACAAAAGCAACAACAAATCAAAGTCAATCCCCTTTTATAAATATTTATTTATTTTTTTATGTTGAAACGCTGAAATCTGTTTTCAGAATCTTATTTTTTCCCTCCCCTTAATGTTGTACATTAAAGGTGATTTTATTGTTAAATTATTACAACATTATGTATGCTTTATACCAACTCAATTTTCCTCTTTGTTTACATTTCACAGAAGAACCAACAAAACACAAAATCGGACAATTCATTAGAAATGTTATTTATGTGGTGCTGACCGCATAAAAACGCACAGTGCCCTTAACACACAGTGACGAGATCCCTTTATACTTCGTATAGTGACCACATGAGTTTTTTTTTGTAGGGTGCATTAATTAACCGACTGACCCCTTTATAATAATGTCCAGTTTGCGCGTTAATTGTATGTATATTATCCGAGTGTGTCATAAACCCCTAGTACACGCACATAAATACCAAAGGGTCAATAAATTTATAAATTATCGTGTGCGCAAATTTTATTATGTGACTTTAATTGGTTGTATGTCCATTACGATACATCAAGAGGGGTCAAGTCAATTGTTATTGCTGTTTGGGTAATTTATCGGGAGATTATATATTTATTGGGTTGCTCGGACAATTGAGATATAAACACATTATAAAGGGGGCAACACTTGAATGAATTTTGATTACATATGAATGGACTTACCAATTGTATGTACTAAGGGTTGTCCGATTATCCGATTTATCTCTTTATAACCTGAATGACAGATTGGATTGATATTATCTTGTCAAATTTTGACAGGATTACAAATTTGATTTGATTAGATTTATGAGGGGGATCACCTTGGCGCACAATGACCATTGATTATGAATGGTTTATTCATAAGAGGATCAGCCGGTATATATAGTCAATCATAACTGTATCAGTTTGTTATTTATCATATTTATGATTGGTTGACTGTCTGTTTGAGCACATCCGAATTAACCCCTTCGTTTTTGAGTCCTGGTATGTAATAGTAGATTGATTGACAGGTGAATGCTATCCCCAAACTACGACTTAAACCCAAAAAATCAAACGGTTTACGAATATAACAATATGAGCTTGCTTGAATTTGCAAAGCTCTTCGATCCACACCATCGTGATGTGTTCAATATCAATGCTTATGATATTCGTGAGAGCTGATCATGCTGAAAGGGCTTAGTCAATAGAAGGTCAAAACATATCATCTGGCCCCAATTCCCCAAATGTATGGAACGGATATGAAATCTTATTATTCCTGTCAATTACAAGTACAGAACCATTACCAAAGAGGTATTCTACCTGTCATAACTCTTTAATGTACACAAGATGCGTGGCAGTACAGTACACTTCGCGGCAATTAACTTACACCGATCGTAGGACAAACTTTAATTTTAAGACCAATACTAAGCCAAGATAACAAGAGACTTGAAATAATGGGAACTGAGCTGGTTCGTGGACCGATTCGAGTGATTTTCATGGACACTCACTTCCCGGGTAGTTTAGACAACTCGATGCTTGTTCGTAGCTTGTTCGCTGCGTGGCTGGACCGGATTGGATTATACCGGCAGAAATCCAGAACAACTCGGGGATTATTCTCCCGTGGTTTGTAGGCGATCTTTAAGGGTTGTTTAAAGTTGGTCTGCATTCCTAGGCAATGTATGGAGGTCAGGGTGGTTTTTATTCCGAAAGCGGGAAATGGATCGTATGGCTATCCAAAGGACACAAGACCTAAAACATTATCATCATTTCTGTTATAAACAATTGAAAGGCTGGTAGAAATGCATATTAGTATGAACTTAAAACAGGAGAAATGGTCAGCCTCTCAACATGCGTACTGTAAGGGTAAATCGGTATATATGGCCCTACATGCCTTGATACGCACAAATGAGAGAACAATTCACTCAAAGGAGTATTGTATGGTAGTTTTTCTTGATATTGAGCCTTTAATAACGATCAGACAAATGCAATCCTGAAAGGATTATCGTTCATGGAAGTGGAATCCTCCATAACCAAGTTGATCAGTCATATACTGGGAAGCAGGACTGTAAACTAAGAGTTGGGGGAGTCAACCATATGAAGGCGAGTGATTGTGGGACATGGTCTCCTCTTCTCTAGAGCGTGGTGCTCAATGGATTACTTCTGGAGTTGGAGAGGGAGGGTATAGGAGTGGTTGCCTACGCTGATCACGTGGTGATCATAGTATCAGGTAAATTTTAAGATGGGGCTGTAAATGTAGATTGGAAGTCTATCCATCTAAGACAGAGCTGGTACTCTTCACTAAGAAATATAAAATTCCGGCAGTTGACCCACCTACCGTAAATGGCACTAAACTGGCGTTTACTGATAAAGCGAGATTTCTGGGTGTAATCTTAGACGGTCAACTAAGCTGGAAGCCGAACATTTTGGAGAAAATCAATAGGCAAACGTTGGGGTCTCAGACCGGAGCTGGTACACTGGCTCTACACTGCCATAGTAAGACCCGTTCTTATGTATAGAGTGAGTGTTTGGTGGCCAGCACTGGATAGAGTAACCTATACAAAGAAGTTAGAGAAGGTGCAAAGGATGACCTGTATGCTCATAAGCGGGGCACTGAGAACAACACCTACTCAGGCCTTAGAAGTCATGTTACACCTTCTTCCAGTGGATATCTATGGCAAACAGATGGTGGCTAACATAGCCACAAGCCTAACGGCCGTGTCTCGATGGGTTGATTATATTACACCGATATTATGCTGTGAAAAGGGTTTTCAAACCTTAATCCCTTCAAGAGAATTCTAGGGGAATAAGCTAGCACTGGAAACCGAAGCTATACAATTCTACATGGACGGCTCGAAGCTAGATGGTAAGGTCGGAGCTGGGCTGTTCTGTGGAGCATTAAATATAAGCACTTCCGTTCGCCTCCCTGACCACTGCAGCGTGTACCAGGTGGAGATAATAGCGATTGAGGAACCCTTGATCTGGTTGAGTCATAACGTGCTATCCAAGAGAGAAATCACGATTTATGTGGACAGCCAGGTGGCTATCAAGTCGATGGAGGCAGTGCTGTTGAAGTCTAGGGTGGCATTGGGTTGCCACTCGTCTCTTAACGAGATGAGTGAAAATTTCAATATTAAGATTATCTGGGTCCTCGGCCACTCTGACTTCGAGGGTTACTGCAGGGCAGACGAACTAGCCAAGCAAGGTACAACACTTCAGCCGAAACCTGAAAGGGCCAATGTGGGGAGGCGTACAGCGGAGCTTACGCTTGCTGTGAGGAAAAGGGCAGAAGCTTTAGCACTGGAGATGTGGTCTAACACCCTCACATGCGAAAGAGCGAGACAAATGTGGCCAAGGCTGAATTTGAATCACCCCAGGACCTTAATCTCTCTGGAAAGGAGAGAAGGCTGGGTCTAGAATGCGAGAAGGCTGGGTCTAGAAATAAATGACTTCTGTAGAAGCTGTATGGACGAGGAGGAGGAAGAGACGCTTATTCACTTCCTGTGCTCTTGTCCTGCACTGGCACTAAGAAGGCATTTACACTTGGGTAGGTATGTAATGCACAACCTTTCAGATCTTGCAGATATTAAGGTGCGGGACATTTTACGCTACATTAGTTGTGGTATAACAACGGACCGACAACGGTCTAAGTGTGCGCTAGCAGCCACTCTTACCTAACCTAACCTAACCTAGTTTGAACTTCATGATCGAAGCCAAATATCGATGGGTCTTATCTTAAGCCATTGGTCAAAAGGTTAAGAGTTACACACATTGGGTCTATTCGGTAGTCATTCAACCCATTATTTTGAAGTTGCTGTTTGGTGGCCAGTCACTATCATAGTGATAGATAACTGCCTACTTATATAGGAGTGCTGTACTCAGGAACATATCTTTCTATCTCACTTCCCTCTATATCCTAGTCAAACAAATAGCAGTAAGCACGACCTTGAGGATTAAAGCCATTTCCATATTCACACGTAATGGCAAAGTACACTCATCTATTGGGTGGCACAGGAATATCGTTATATAAACATTGGCTATAATAGGCCGATAACTTTCCTTATGGGGATTTTCTGGAAGAATTGTTAAGTGACTAAATTCTTGCTGATCAAATTCCGATAACGAAAGCAAGAACCGATTGAGGTGTAATTCATACAAATGCTAGGGACAAAATATTTTCAATGGTATACTCTATTATGGCGAACTATCAACAACCAACGTTGAGGGAAGTTAGAATTGTCATCATGTCAGGTGGAAAATTATATGGATTTAGGCCAGGTGACGCTTGAAAGCAGCACGTGGAAACTCGACACCTAATGCGCAAATGGTATTCAATGGGACTACTAACGAGATTCAATGACCTGGACTACGCAGAAGGCATTTGCCTACTAACATACAAACATGCCCACGGAAGCTGTCATGCCATACGGCAGTGAAAAGGACGGCAATCAACGCGTCAATACGTTAAACAGCCGCAGTTTAAAGCTGCGGCAGTTGGGAGCAGGAGGTGTCCATATCGAATTCTAATAAGGGTAGGATGAAAAAGAGATTTTTCACCTTTTGATTACGATCGATGTTGTGAAAGAACATATCTGTGATCCCCTGTTGGTTTTAGAATCCATAGACCGGCTCATTTTCTTAAGATCAAGAATGACACAATTTAATTGGAATGGGCTCAACAATGAAAGAGGAAAGTCGGAAGGGCAGCAATGATCTGGAAGAGGACGGTGCTAATCGAATCGAAAGAACTCGCTATTAGTAGAGCTGAAAGCTGTAGTCTCTAATAGAGGCAGATGATCCTGTCTAAAACAAAAATCTTTTCTAAAAGACCGAAAGTTCACGATGGTGCGAGCAGAAAAGAGAAGGAAGATTTTAGTAAGAGGGTTCTCACTCGGAAGATTATTAAGAAGATCGTATGTTGTGGACACCTAAAAGTATAAAACAAAAAGTATTTCTCAGCTGTATTTTACATAATTAAATTATAGTTATCTGAAGACAACAGCTGATATTGCGAGAGGTCAATGAACCACCTTCAGTGAACTCTTGTAGAATTTTGGAAACGACGATTAATCAACGATTATTTTGGACCCTTGCCTTAACCTTGGACACGAGCAAAAAACGGATCATATAATTGATGCTATTTCTGGTTCGGATAATCCAGATTTCCACAGTGCATTGAACGCTGCATCTGAGCCTCAATCGGTGAATTGGGCTGACAAGCACGGCGAATACAACCAGCTCCACAGAGTGTCAACGGAGTTCAGTGCCGACTCTACATTGGTCCTTCGAGCCGGATTTTTCAAACTTAAATTTTTGGCGCCAATTTTTCGCTTGGGTGCACAACCGTGAGTAGAAGCTTATTTGTGAATTTAAAGCTTCTGTGAAAAAAAATATATATAAATTATCTCGTGAAGATAAAATTGACCGTGATTTGAATAATGACAGAGACCCGAGCATTAAAGAGAATGTTAAAGAGTTTTGAAAATTTCAAATCTCAAACTTCAAAATTCACCGCTGACACCTGTATCAGTGAAATAAAAACATTATGGCGAAGCTTGACAGAAATTAAAATCAAGATATATGATAAGCGCAAGCATGTGGTACAAACATTGGTGAAGCGGTTTTTGGATCAACTAAGCAAACAACAAGGTTGTGCTAAATCCATTCGTCATTTTTCGGACGTCTCAGATGAGGTCATACGGGGTTTAAAGGTACTTGGTGAGGAAACAGAAGCCCGCAATTGATGGCTCGTTTACCTTTTAGTGAATAAATTGGACAACGATTCGAAAAAAGCCTGGGCTCATGAAACCACCGAGAATGACTTTCCGAGTTATGGTTCGGGAGACCATTACTTAAATGCGAAAAATATTCGCAGTTCTCAGTTGCGGAACGAAAATAACCAGCAGCAGATAAGATGTTGTACTTTAACTGTTTATCTGCTTTTCATCAATCAGTTGTGTGCAGATCAAAATATAAATGCGGTAAATGTTCTCGCGTAAACATCATTTAAAGTCCTGAACAACCGCAAATTTCAAATAGTGAAGCAACGATAAGCGGTAATATAATAAACTTGTTAGAGGCAAACGCAGTTACTGAAGTTAAAATACATATGGCAAACATACCAAATTTCCAATCATTACTTCCTACTGCGATAGTAGAAGTGGCGGACCAATTTGGAAGCGTCATTCATAACAGAGGCATGTATGCAACGTTTGAAATTTCCTAGATCAAAGGCAAACATTACGATTTCTGATCCAACATCAGGAAAGATGACCACTAGATGGATGGCATCTATTAAAGTGAATTCGGTCTATTCTGCAGTTGATATTATGAAAGTTGATGTACTTATTATTGATCAACTGCCAAATATGCTGCCAAGTTCCAATTTTGAATGCAGTGATGACAAATGGGACAGTTCAAGCAGCACTTGTAAGCTTAGCTTACATTTAGAAGCAATCATACATTTAAACGTTTCTTTGAACAAGAAGAGGTACCCGAAGTTCACATTATGGATCCTGAGGTAGCGAAGTGCGAAGAATATTATAAAACTACGTGCGAACGAAATAATGATGGGCGATACATAGTAACAATCCCATTTAAGCCAAATGCAGCTCAATTGGGTAATTCGTCGAATGCAGGTAGCCGGAGATTTTTTGCATTAGAAAGAAATCTGCAAGCAGTTGATCATCAAATAAACGAGTCAAAATGTTTTTATTTGCCACATCACTGTGTGGTAAAAGGAGCTAGTGAGACTACCAAACTGCGCGTGGTATTCGGTCAAATCGTCAACAGGGATCTCATTAAACGACACAATGCTAGTCGGTACAGTATCAACTATACAACTATACAGCCAACTTTATGGACAATTTTGATGAGATTCCGTAATTATAAAATATCAAGAATTAAAGCAGCTAGACCAGTTGCTTTATGCGGTGTCGATTATGCGAGACCAATACAATTATCTACGGAAACGGGCAGAGGTGCTAGCTTGATGATAAGATATATCGCCTTATTTATTTGTATGGTGACGAATGCTATCCACATCGAAGTAGTGAGCGATCTGTCAACTTTATGCCTTTATCTTGTGGCCAGACGAGGAGCTCCATCCAATATATTCAGTGATAATGGCTCTAATTTCATTAGAGCCAAGCGAAAACTAAACGAGGTATACAATTTAATTTTAAATAATAATTATAACTCTGTCGTTAAAGAATTTTTATCAAAAGTAGAGGTGCAATGGCATTGTATTCCATAAGCATCAAATCATTTTGGTGGGCTTTGGGAGGCAGCCGTAAAATCGGTGAAAACTCATCTCTCAAAGTGCACGCCAAACACTCATGTGGTATTTGAAGAAATGTCAACGTTGCTGAATCAAATCGAGGCGATCCTAAATTCGAGTCCACTTAATTCAACGTCAGATGATGACGCAACACTTGCTCACTTCTTAATAGGTTCAGCGAATGTCTATATATCTGAAGAAGAGATCGCTGAAAGTGTACCAATGGGACGACTTAGGTGGCAGCATATTTAGCAGCGCGTCCCGTCCTTTTGGAAGAAGTTTAACGTCGAATATCTTCACAATCTTCAGCAGAGGACTAAATGGCATAAGGCGTAGGAAAACCTAAAATTTGGGGACGACGTTTTAATCAAAGAGGAAAATTTACCATCCTACAAATGGCATTTGCTTTTCGAGAAAAGGAAAGCTACGACTGTTCAATGCGTGGGTGGAATAAGCTCTGCATAGGTCTAGGTCATTCAAACACATTACAGGTGTTTTTAAACAAATGCCTGAGAGTAATAGTAATACACTTCTGGCCAGATAACATCAAAAAGGACAGCAATGACCTTCAAACTCTCCTCTTGCCAATAACAATAGGCCAATTAGAGTCAGACGGTCCCGTCTAGTGGACGTCTAGTAGTCCAACAGCTCAGATGGTTCGAGAAAAGCACGATTTCATAGCGAAGATATCTTATTATTATAAAACCATAATAATCCACTCAAACATGTGGTTGTCACACTAAATGTACTCTAAATAAATTTATGCTAATAAAATAATTTCCCACCCACCCACAAAATAAAATTGCAAACAATATCGTAATCCCACACACACACACACAAAAGCATGCAAAAAAAATATGTCACACACAAATAAAATTCTGCACCCCTCGGTATTTCATCTCGGCACCGCGTCAACAATCTCAAATGACATATAAAATCATATTAAACAGTTACTGTTCCATTATCGCATCATATATTGCATAAACGATGTCATTCATTCAGCATAATCTATGTTTCTGCAAACAACAAAACGACATATAATTTCACCACACACACACAATACTTTCACTCGTGCGAAAATCAAATAACCCATAAGTGGTGTATGTTGACGAGCATCGAGCATTATATCGTATATATGGTACATAGGGAAAATTTAACTGCATATAATTTTCATCCCTTCGAGATAACACAAAATAGCAAACAAAACGGGAACATAATAAAAAAAAAATTGCAATGTTGGATTTATGCTGCTGCTGTTGTTCTTGTTGTTGTTGTCAACGCATATATTATACATTGCGGCTCTTATGTGATGGGAGTCAAATTTTTTTATATAGAGCAAAATCATGTATCATTTTCATTGACGACGATATAATCATATCATAATATCATATAATGACTATGATGATGTCGATGACGATAACATAATGACGGTTTCGAGAGTATAATACACGAGGATGTTGTGGAAATTCACCGATTTGATTGATTTTTATTTGAATTTTATTGGTTTTGCCAATTTTGATTGTACTCCGCTGATTTGACTTTTATTGATATTCGCATACGGTATGGTATATACACACATAGAGGGTTAGGGGTGGAATTTTAATGATTTATATATTTTGCAGGGATTATTGTTTGTATATATAATAGACAATCGGCATTATTGTCGATAAATACTAAATTGCTACCATTGGTGATGCATTTTTGAGTGGAAACTGGAAATCGGAAAGAATAACATAATTTTGTTCTTATGTATACATTGGTGATTGGTATAATGAAATTGATCTGTCGATATATTTGATACACGAGTATGTGGGGTGCGGGTTCATCGATTTTGTGTGCACTCAATTATATATTTTATTGATATTTAATCGGGTTATTTATCAGTGAGCGCAGATAATCGTAAGCGCCGAATATGCATTACGATGGAATGGGGTCAGGTGACTTTGCAAAATCAACAATTATAACCAAATAGCTAATTTTTAAGCCTACTTGCTCGGTACTAGCCTTTATAGTGCAAATACTATAACCAATAAAATTATCAGGATAGAATTGAATTGCACCTTTAACCAAGGCCGATGGTCAAATAGTTCCACCAATTGTTTCTGTAGAAAGTGGTAATTATCAGTGACAACCAAGGAGATAACTGATCAAGTTTTTTCACTGCGGATGATTTTTTCCTAGTGCTACGAAAAATTTTGCGATGTACACCAGGCTTTCCTGGATTTCAAGCAAGCCTCTAACACGATCGATCGAAAGAGACTATAGAATTGCATCTGAACCCGATTATACAAACAAAGCCAAACGTCTCCCCAATGTCGTTTGAGAAATAACCACAGTAATTGTTTGGGTAAACGGTAATACTTTTGGAAATACCTAGTAGGGTCGTGGTGAATTGTGAAAAGTTCTATCGGTTTGAAGCCGTTACTGATCAAAGTGGAATTATATACCAGCCGTCACTGCGTTGAATTATAAATAACATCAAAAATTATCACTAGTGTTAAAAATAAGGACCCGAATTATTACATATCTTAACGAGGTTTCCTCTCTCCCTCGTCACTTAAGCTCGACTGACCCATTGTAATATCTCGTCCCAGACGTATAATCCCAATCTCGAAAATCTGTTTTTCTCCGAATGAAACCCAATAAGTCACAATATCCTCAAGGTTGCCAGGGGAGGGGGTTTTGGATACAGACAACAAGAGATAAAGAGATAATAACTCTCCCTTAAGAGATAATAATATCATACCTAGAATGAGCTTAGGTCCCACAAAAGTGCAAGCTGCATTCAAACAGGCCTGGATATCCAGAGAAACAATATTGGAACCAATCGCTTTTACAGCAGGCTGGCTGTCAGAAACAATGCAATTACGGCTATCTCTGCAGTTCATCTTCTCCGCGTAGAGTGCTGCTCTCAAAATTATAGTATTTTCTACCTAAAAGACAGTAACGTATCCGCCAAGGAGAGTAGAATATTTCACCTCAAGATTTTGAATTATTTAAGATTAGCCAGCATACTGATCTTTTATCGTTAACGTCAATAAAAGATCACCATAAGGTCGACAGATGATTCCATCGGGTGATTCCGACGGATGATGTACCAAGGATGATTCCATCCAAATCGATCAGTTACTGATCAAGGTTTTTACTATAGGAATGGTTCTTTTCAAGTTGTCATGTATGGATGTGAGAGTTAGACCTTGTCAGACGACTACGAGGAGACTCGTCCTACAGGCTGATCTGGAGCAGACAGTACAGCGATCTTTAGAGGGGTGAATCAGGTCAGGATTTTGACTTGTTACGGGCCAACAATGGCCGATAAAAGCCTAAAAATATAATGAAACTCAAAACAGTTATTGTCACCCTCCGACTGTTTATGTACGTACGCGATTGGGCCTGTGAATTTTACATATGTTGGCTGTGAAAGTGTAATTTCCTTTCCGAATGGCCTCTACTTACACTCATTTCATGTAATTAGGGTTTCAGGTGAAAGAAGGTCGATAGTTGCATTAAGGATATTATTTGAGTTGCGATTTTGACAACAATGAGTAGTGTGTGTACTGAAGCGAGGTACTGAAGCTTAGGTATTGATACATGTTCGGCCCTGAAATCACTTAAGAAGTCTATGCTCCTATTATGAATTATTTATTGGAAGCACCTTTGAGTAATCCATTGCAACTCCATCTAAACAGGTGTACGAGTTATATATAAGTTTTGCCAGGCATAAGATCAACGTCAAGTGAAAACATTACGAATTTCTGGCCTATACACGAACATTATCGTTTTATTTTGGTCCAAAATTGTACAGTTAAAATTTTTAATCTCATTCTGAAAAGGAGGATTAACCATAATAGATGAGATCCTACAACCAGAAATAAATTCTTTAGCAGTATAGGTAAGTTGAATACAAATCATGCTGTTTGAGGATACTAGACATACCGCCTAGGTTCAAGTTAACCATAATTATGACAAGGGTACATGGCATCTCTAAAGAGAAATATCTCGTTTTGGTTTAGAATCAACTATAAGCATAGAAGCCTAAACTCTGGCTCCTCGGCAGTTACAGCACTCCTTAAGAGCCTCTTAGCCCAGAGTAACAAATTAACATAAACCAATGCCCTTTCGCTCTTAAGAATCTGTTGTTCTGGATGTATAAACAGAGAAGAACCACTAAGCAGAACCATATATCTGTCCAACAGTTAAATCCAACGTGCTGCTTATATAGGAATTCCTTTGATATACCGCAAAGTAGTGTTCCAAAGAGGGATTTCCCAATAAAGCAACATTCTACCAGAGTTTCCCAGATTCTCTTTCAAATTATTTTGATGTCTGTCATTTTTATTGTTGGGACTTTGCTAGATTTATTGTCATCTCGAGAATTCGTAATATTAACCAATGTGAGTCTAGTTAACTTTTTGGAACATTTATTCACTTTCTCTTCATTTCAGCACTAGACTCTGTGAATGTTGGTATCCGTTATTTAGGAAGAACAGATTTCCAAACTTTTGACTCAACAAAGTCTCATAGTCTCCAAATTTAGAACCCAGCTCTTTCATAATTGGACAGTTGCAAATATAGTGAATGCAATCGTCATTCGTCTCCTGGCATTATCACATAAACCGCGAGCTATGTTACAAATAATTGTAAATCCAGGAATAGAAATTAGTCTATCCCCATACGACTGTTCTAATTTCATTTTATGCCCTAAAATATTTCCAGCAAACCATGCAGCTTCTATAGAGTATCTGTAGTGTAGAAAGATACTGATTGGATTGCATTGGGCTTAATCGCAGATGCCGATGTTTTTTCTTGCCTCGTCATTCGACCGGTCCTTATGTTCCCGTAAACTAAAGGCAGTCAGTCACTTTTTAGTGATAGGTATCTCTAAAGCAACCATGGTCAGTTAAGAACTGAGTTATATAGTATTTCCATCTCGGCATGCTGTCGATTTAGCCATGTTGTCTTGTTTCGTTTCTGGTATGTTGTCGTGGTCTCGATCCGTGCTAGGTTAGGTTAGGTTGTAGTGGCTGCTATCGCACACTTAGACCGGCGATCGGTCCGGTATGGTACCACTTTTGTACGGCTATAGGTCCGAGTTTTTTCGTAGTACCATCTTCGCATTGCATAGCTCCATGTCAGCCTATGGTACTGACATGGAAGATGGGTCGGCCCATGAATTCTAAACACGACAAGGAATCCAGATTTATGTTCATTTTTTGAATCGGGATTCGAACCCAGTACCTCCCGCTCCAACTGCCGCAGCTTTAACCACTGCGCCACCTGGACGGTCGATCCGTGCTAATATGAGAATCTCTTTTTTTGTTCCATGACCACGTTTTCAACATTTTGACGTGCGTTAGTGTATACAGTTCATAGCAATATGTCTATGGGATGCATTCCCGCAAGGATACCAGCCAGCGTCATCCGATATCGTTCGAAACGCATATAGTGCTGGAAATGCATTTAATATTTCAACCGTGTCCAATTTTTTCCTATACATCTTCTGTTGTACTGTATTTTCCAAAATTAGTGCGCCTACATGAGGGTAGACGTATGTACGCTAGATATAGCAGAACTGTTCGTGTTGCTGAAGGGTTAACATGTAGATCATTTTCAATTCTTAGGTCCCTACCATGAATGCCGAATTCTGAACAAGTTCGGACGAAATACTTTTAGTGCACTTGACATTCTCTTTCATCGTATTTTAATGTTTGTGTGAACTTTATCTCAAATGAACTCACATGAAGTGAAATATTATCATAATTGTGGATACGTGATAAACCTCTCAAATGGACCCTCGAAGCTGTAAAAAAGAAGATTCCGTATAGCGACCCAAGCTATATTACATTTGCATCGGTTTAAGTCTGACCCAGGACAGCCTGAACATTTTGGAACACATCGTTTGCTCGACCTGATGGACTTCAGTTAGATAAACGTTGGGCCTATTCATTACTTCGAGTGGTCTTATTGACCTTAAATTTTAACTTCTTACATTTTATGGCCCTAGGATTAATTGAATAACTGGATTAGTCAGTAATTCGAACCTAGAATAACTGGATTAATTCTTAAACCACCTAGCCTAGAGTTCTTTGGTCGAGGCATCCCATCATTTCTGATCAGTGGTCATGGTTTCGATACGACAGGCATTTGAAACCGTTCGGAATGCACATACTACCTTTAATGCATCATCAGGATGGACGTAACTATGCTAGCTAGGAATTGTTCTGCCTTGTCGATTTTCTCTCGTATTCGGCATTAGTCGTACAAATGCCGCATTCCGTAAGATGAAACATGTAAACCCTTGTCAAGGAATAGGTCTGTACTTTGAATAAAGAACTGAACATGTTCGGACCTCAATTGAGATACTCTTGCATCCTATTTTTTCCAGCGTCTTGCCAAAAAGGAAACACTTTAAGAAGCACAAATGAACTTAAATATGGTGAAAGTGTGACAGGTATGTGAATGAAATTGTCATTTTCCGAAATGGACACTGTCGAAGTAGGTAGGAACTTTATTACATTTGCATCTCTTTAAGGCTGACCTGGGACATGCAGAAAAGCATCTCTTCTGCACTATGAACCTTAGTTACAAAAACAACGGAGCTTCAGGCAGACTCGTCGCCCTTGAATTTTAACTTCTTAAAGTTTATTTCCCTAGGAATGCTTGGATAACTGCATTAGTAGGCTCAATCAATGGGATCAGATGACAAGTATATCCACCTTTTCCGTGCTATTCTTTGAATCACTTCTTTTGTTCAATGACAAGGTCTTAGATATATAAGTTGACGTTCCTTAACCAGTATGTCTAAAGGGAGTGCATTCTTGCAGCAATATAGACAGTGTCGTGCGATACCGTTCGGAATGCACAAGCTCTTAATGCATCATCACGGTGGACGTTTCTATGCTAGGTAGTGGAATTCTTCTGTCATTTCGATCTTCTCTCGTTTTCGGCATTATTCGTGCAAATACCGCATTCCTTAGCCAAAAAGGATGATCAAATCAGTTTTGATTCTAGAAGTTACCAATTTCTGTATCCTATCGGATCTCTGTGTTGATGCTTTTCAGTCAGGTTTGTTACACTGTAAGAAGCTCAAATGAAATCAAATTCGATGCATGTATGATTCTCCAGTGGACGCTATCAAAGCTGTAAATAGGAAGAGTAGGTTTGGAACTACATATAATACATTTGCACTTGTTTAAGTCTGACTCAGGACAGCCTGAACATTTTGGAGCACACCTTCTGTGCACGACATGATGGACCTCAGTTAGATAACCGTTGGGAGTACCATTGCTTCGGATGGCCTCGTTTACCTTGAATTTTTTAGTTCTTACAATTTATAACCCTAAGAATAATTGGATAACTGGATTTTTAATAATCCGACCCTATAGGATCCCATCGTTTCCGAACTGGGATAATACGCTCGATTCGTGCTATTCTTCGATCTTTTGTTCCATAAAAAAGACTAAGATATATATAAGCTTACGTTCCTAAACCGGTATGTCTTTAGGGGATTCATTTTCGCAGCAACATGGACAGTTTCATTCGATACCATTCAGAATGCATATAATACTCTTAATGAATCATTCAAAGTTGAAGGTAACTATGGTAGCTACGCAAGCAGTGTTCTTCTTCCTATAGTCGAGCTCTTATTTGACATTATACGTGAGAATACCGCGTTCCTTAAGGGTTAACATGTAGACCATTATCAAAGCAAAGTGCTCTATACTATATGATAACAGAATTGTGAACCAGTTAGGACAAATACTGTTAACAATTGAGATACTCTATCGTTTTCCTCCTAGCATCTTAACCAAAAAAGATGTCCATTCAGTTTTGAATCTTTGTAGAAGTTTTCAATTTCTTTATGCGATCGGATATCTGTGTTGAAGTTTTACAGTCAGGTTTGTTATACTGTAAGAAGCTCAAATGAACTGAGATACGTTTGATGTGTGATAGGCATGTAAGCGAAATTGGCGTTTTCTGAAATGGGTACTATCGAAGCTGTAAAGAAGAAGAGTAGGTTTGGAACTCACACTTTCTTCACGACCTAATGCACTTCAGTAATAAACGTTTGGAATATTCATTGTTTCGGCCGGACTCGTTGACCTTGAACTTTAACTTCTTACAGTTTATGACCCTAGGGCTAATTGGATAGCTGAATTAAATAGAAATCCGATGCTAGTATAACTGGACTTATCCGCAATCCACCTAGCCTAGTTCTCTATTTAGCCATGTCTCAATCAATGAGATCATAGGCTATAAGTATTTCGATCTTTGATGGTGACATCTCATCGTTCCTGACCTACGGTTATGCGGTCGCTGCGAACCATTCTGCAAATCCCTTATTTTGTTCCATGACAACGTCCAAGATATGTATAGTTTGACGTTCCTTAACCAGTATTTCTATTGAGGATGTATTCTCACAGGAAAATAGACAGCGTCGTCCGATACTATTCAGAGTGCACATACTATACTCTTAATGCATCATTAAAAGGTGAAGATAACTATGCTAACTATGCTCGCAGTACTCTTCTTCCTTGTGGAACTCCTCTCTTGTTTGTCATTATCAATGCCAATACCGCGTTCCTTAAGGGTTAAGATGGAGATATTTAGCAAGCTATAGTTCTCCACTATGAATAAAGAAACTGAACAAGTTCGGACTGAATACTGTTAGCAATTAGGATGCTAGAGTATCTTAATTGCTAACAGTATTCAGTCCGAACTTGTTCAGTTTCTTTATTCATAGTGGAGAACTATAGCTTGCTAAGTATCTCCATTTTTTGTAGTATCTTAGCTAAAAAAGGATACACTGTAAGAAGATCAAATGAACACAAATACAGTGGATGTGTGATAAGTATTTTTTTTTTTTTTATATTTTATTCTATGCTATCTTTTTTGGGGCTCAAGGCTCTCCCAGCTCTTTCACGGTTCGCTTATTTACGTCCTACTTTACGCCTTAACGGCGTCAAATCGACGACGTACGGCTATAGGTCCGATTTTCATAGTACCATCTGCGCATTGCATAGCTCCATGCCAGGTTATAGTACTGACATGGAAGATGGGTCGGCCCATGAGTTCTGCACTCCAACAGGGGGTCATAGATGTGTTCATTAACACCACCGATCGTAATCAGATCGTAATCAGATGGTGAAAAATTCCTTTTGCATCCTGCCCCTATCGGGATTCGAACCCGGTACCTCCCGCTCCAACTGCCACAGCTTTAACCGCTGAGCCATCTGGGCGGTGATGTGTGATTAGTAAATGAAAGAAATTGGCATTTTCCGAAATGTAAACTATCGACAACGTAAAAAAGAACCTAGGACAGGAAGAAAATTTTGGAAAACACTTTCTGAACTATGAACTTTAGTTAGAAAACCGTCGGAAGTATTTATCGCTTCGGGCGAACTCGTTGACCTTGAATTTAAACTTCTTATAGTTAATGACCCTTAAAAATGTTACATACCATATAAGTAAATCTAAAGATTAAACAAATATTTAGTTGTAAATAAACATAACTGGTTAACCCCCATGAATGCCTATATTATATTTATTATGTCTACATAGAATCCGAACTACCCACCAAATTACAAAAAACACATTTCCCAATAATAAAATATGTTTTCAAATCGATACCCTCGATTATTATCGACATGTGAAATCCATTAAAAATCAATTTCCCAAAATGATTTTCCAAAAATCCGAAATATACCATAAAACCACACACGGATATATAGAGTCATCAGAACAAGCACATATCCACCCTTTTTTAATATGTAACATACGAGTAGATTTAATCCAGACATTTATTAGATTCTAATTCACCGATTATCTCTCGATTCACCCATACGAGTAAGTATCAATAAATCGCATATCAACAATATAAATTGTTTTGTGCCAAAATTGTACATAAATATGCAGGAGATTCGCTGCAACCATCCCTCTTCGAAAAAAAAATGTATTTTTTGTACAATAAAATTTAAAGGATTTTCAATTTTCATATAACTCGTGCTCGTTCGCAAAATAAAAACCAAAAACATGTTAACTCTTGTGAAAATCCCTTTTTCCCACATTTCATCTACCCGTGTTCAAAAACCATCGAACAACATAATTTTGTTGTTGTTAGTTTTGAAACACTGTTTATCCGCTTATTATTGTGTGTGTGTGTGTTTTAGACAATTTTACAGTAAAATGAAAATTGCAGCGGCGACAGGATGAGGGTGGATCATGATATTAAATTTGCACATATATAAATATGGAAAATGCGGGAAAGTTTATATGAAAAAGGGATTTTTGTGTTTGTACTTCGGACTGAACCGGTGCTTGAAATGATATACTTGTTGCTTTTATGTCAGGCGAGCTTAGCAAGACTATAACATGGCTTAGGGGATGCAAGATATAATTATCAACCGAAACGTTCTCAAGATGAGTCATACCGTTCGTCACCTATCTTTATACATCAATGATCGATTAATCTACCTGTATACCGCCCAGGTGGCGCAGTGGTTCAAGCTGCGGTAGTTGGAGCGGGAGGTACCGGGTTCGAATCCCGATAGGAGCAGAATACGATTACGATCGGTGGTGTGAATAAACACATCTATGACCCCCTGTTGGAGTACAGAATTCATGGGCCAACCCATCTTCTATGTTAGTATCATAGGCTGTCATTGAGCTATGCAATGTACAGATGGTTCTACGTAAATCGAACCTTTAGCCGTACGTCCTCGATTTGGCTGTAATGGCATAAGGTAAGGACGTAAAAAAGCGAACCGCGAAAGAGTTGGAAGTGCCTCGAGCCCCGAAACAGATTGTAGAGATAAAAACAGTATAAAAATATATGTCAGTATGTGCAGAGATTGTGTTGAGTAATGCTTTGCTTTAGAAATGTGTATGGTGCGATTCGAAGTTATTATGGTAAGTATATGCACTTGGCATCCAAACGGGGCTTCATGGTATTGTTAGGGGTCTCTTTATTTCTATCCTATCGACTGTGTCGGGGTGTAATTGGTATGCATTTTAACGACAGAGGTATTTTTCAATTGTTCCCGTTATCTAGATTCGAGCATTGTTAGACATTTGAATGCTGTCATTTGAGCGATTACAAGCAGATTACGAATTTTTGGTTTTGGAGGGTGATGTTTTGTTTTGGTATGATTTGAGTTTTTCGTTGTTGTCTCAATTACGTCGTTACGTCTCGACTGAGATGTTCTGTCAACTATGTTTTGTCTATGATCGTGTTTATTTAGTTCATGTTCGATGTTTATGTCTCGATGAATTATGACTATGAAAATGTGTTGGATCGAAGTGATTTTGGAAAACAGAGTATAAATGGGAGAGACATTTATGGGCTACATGGTTGCTTCGTCGACTCCTAATAAATGAAGAATAAAGTAGCACCAGTGATTTTTAAAATATTATCCCTATGTCTGTGTTTTTGAGTTAGTAATGGTCGATAGGGCTTAAACAGTCTTACAATATCTGTAGAACATTTGTTGTGGCATTGCGCATTTCAAATAGCATACCTATTGGAATCACCAGAATATCGTCAATCTAGACAAACAGGAAGTTTACAAACAATGGCAGATACAACGTGAACTCTGAAGTGGCTTGAGTATTTTAACATTTTCTTGGATTTTTTGCATTTTGGAGAACATTATTGCTGACATGTTCTTAAACCAACCATTTAAGTCAGATTTAAACTTACTTTGATGACTATGGTTGAGGCGTTCATTATGTGTCTAGTAAAACGATATTCATCCAATCGCCAAAAAAAATCAATTGTATAGGTGGATTTCTTTGACTTGTCTCGACCTAAAGACTGTATCTCTTTGTCTCATTCAAACTGAGCTCGGTTAGACGTCCAGTGAATTATAAATGAGTTGCAGATATGGTTGGTGTAATTGTAAATATACTTAATAGAGCAGGGTAGCCACCCCAAAAGCTTCAAAGACCAATTATACCTCATCGGAAATCTGTTACTGGAGTTTATATGAGTACTGTGCGATAGGTGTATAATATAGGCCATGTCGCCACAGTTCTTGCAATCTAGAATTAATTTCTATCATCGTGTGATTTCTTTATGTTTTCATCAACGCTGGCTTTGTTTTTGATCGATGGTATCATTTTAGGGTAAGCTTTAGCCCCAAAAATGTATTCTGTGAGGCCGTATAGGCATCAGCACCTGTTGCATACGAAATAATTTGTATTGACAATTCGTCGGAGTTCTACTTCAACAATCAATTGAAGTCCTTCCCAATAATGAAGCTTCCTTCTATACTGCCTTGAACATGAAGTCTTCTTTAGTAAGATTACAGAGAGTATACCGCTGATATTTTACAGGACGTTCGATGATCAAGCGCTTTGCTGAAATCAATTGCAAGCTTTCTCCTTCTATTTTCAGGTCCGCATGCTGTTTAATGTTCTAATTATACCAAAGAATTTTTCTGACTCCTAATTTTGTGTTGCTTTTGTTTGACTACATCGTATCCGTGATATTTGGCCGAGTGGTTGATCATTGCAAATTTCTCCTTTTTGTTATATATCTTTCACTTGTCTTTAGCATTATCTGAGGTACTCTTGAGCACATTTGACAAGCCCATTTCCTTGTCTTGAAGGCTTTTTGCGTATGGTTAGAATCTCAACAGGCTTTTTGAATATGCTTGGATTTATCGACGGATTATGACGAATACAACTTGTTGCATAAAATGTATTTTCGTTTATGGTCGACGACCAAAAAACATGGTGTATGAGGGGCGAAGATATATAAGACGGTGCGGTTTGTCGCTACTTTTCAAAGCCAAGTTAATATTTTTGTGCTTCGGGGTGTAATTTTGCCGATTTCTTATCATTATCTTAATCTGAGTGTATAAATGGATGATAGATATTGGATAAAGAGATCTAACAAGAGGTAATTCCAATTTATCTCGCTGGTCTAATTAGTGAGCAGCTCTGCTGGTTTCTATCTTTGAAAACCTTTCACAGTTTGTAAACGCGTATTTTTACGTTATAACAGTCAAATCGAAGACGTACGACTGATAAGGTCCGATTAACGAAGTCAGCATATAGAACTGACATGGGAAACAAACAAGCGCCATAAAATGGCTCAAAACAAATAAAATTATGAAACTGATTGCATAGCGCTTATTTTTAAGTATTACCGCATATCTGTACCGGATTTCATTCAAATCGGAGATCAAAAATTTTTATGGTAAAAAAAACAGATGGGCTAACACTGTCTGTTTTTTCAAAAAAAAAATCCAACAATTTTTTTTTTCGATTTTATGGTTGATATCGATTAATATATCCATAATGAAGATGTCAGTGCCAAAAAGGACATTTCGATCGATATCGTTCTTCAATTATACAGACTGTTTAAGTATAAGAGTATTATAGAGTATTTCATTGAGAGTAGGGGAGCCCTCACTGGTATAGTGTGCATCTACGCCTGATTCGTTGCACCAAAGATTCCCTTGTTTGTGGATTGATTTATGTTGCTGCCGTAAAATATCGTCAGATCATCAGAAATATTCCTGGGGTTGAACACAAGGGATCCAATGCGGTCGAAAGCCGGACAGGTGCTGATGAAATGTAGGCTGTCATCAATATCCTCAAGACATTCTTCGCATTCGGCAACACTGGCAAGCCCCATGCGATGAAGATGACTTTTGAAACGGCCATGGCCAGTAAGTAAAGAAAGTATAATTCTCAAGTTGTCCATTTTTAACAAAAGAAATGATAATTCCGCTTGATGAATAGTACAGTAGGACCCCAAACTGCTAGAGATTCTCAAATCATGCGATGGACAGTAGTAACCAAATCCAGTAATCCAGTAACCAAATCCAGAGATCTGAAAAGAATACAAGCGATTCGGATATCTGTTTGAGCAAATCTGGTGAGATGTCTGGATATGTGGCAGTGGATGGATAAACCACCTCATATGATCTGTGGAAATAAAAAACAGGCAGAAGCCAATCAGTTATGGCATAGCTCGTGTAAATTCATTAAGAATTGATCTATGACCTGAAGTTGTGCCAAAAGCATTCCATGCCTCGGAATTCCTCAAACGCAAGGCAGCCGGATAAGCAGTACCAAAAATGAAGCCAAGAGCGAAGAGCTCTAGTTACAGTCATGGCTCTAGTTACAGCCCGACAAGCGATATTTTGCAAACAGTTGAGTTTGCCAAATGAAGATTTTACTTTAACCACTGGCCACCAAACCATAGATGCAATAGTTAGTATTGGTAGAACCAGTGACTTGTAGATCAAACAAAACATTTTGGGAGATAATCCCCAGGAATTACCAAAAGCTCTACGACATTGCCAAAAAATCGCATTGGCTTTTTGGTAGTTAATTAAAAACTCCAAGATTTTTGACGTAGGCTGATTAAAACCTTGCATCCGAAAAGTGATGGTACGGGAAAAACTTCAGTATTCGCTACGCGTTGTAAAAATAACCAAATCGGTTTTTGACGGGTTCTCATGTAAACCCTTATGTAAACCCCAACTCTCTTTGTAAAAGCTTCTTGGCGATTTTTTCCAATGACTCTCTTTAATCATTTATTTTCAAGACCATCAGTTATGTCCTTACTTCTACATATCGGTTAAGTTGGATGTAGCCCTCTAGCCACTTGCATGAGAGCGAACTGATATTGATTCATCATAGCTTGACTAAAGCAAGAAATTCTTTTTTTTTTATTATTTTTTTGTAATGATCCAGTTGATTTCTCTATCTAACACCTACTCATAAGTTTCTTTCTTTCTGAATCTCATTTAGAATTTCATTACTCTTGTTTAAGCCTTATGAGCAACGAAATAGCTCATTTTGAATATGATAAACTCAATTTCTACTCTTTATGTCCACTTTCTCTAATCGATGCTTCTCCTCTCTTTTACTTATTATAAAACATATATACTTCGTTATTTTGCAATAGGTGTCCCACCCCAGAAGCGATCGATCTCTTTGGCGAGTGAATTAACCTCTGCTTGAATTGGTGTACCATCTCCGTAGACTTGTCGTGTCCATGACTTAGTTATGATGGACGATTTGCAATACTGCTTCACTGTAACTACGAAGGTTTGGGTACCACATAACCGTCCATTCCACAATACATTATCCAGGGTTATCGGTGCACCAAGATGATATTTTGAAGAGGATGTCAATCTAGAACCTTAAAATAGGGCCATTAAAAATTTAGATATTGTCGCCAATAGCGACATGTTTGCTTGACAAGTAACGCTCATTTTATAGATCAATTTACTATCACTTTACTATTTGTCTCAGAACAGCACACAGAAGGTGACAGTGATTGAAAAGAACTCGGTATGTGGCATCATTATGTTGTGGTTTGGGTCACATATCAATTACAAGCAAGATTCTTCTCTCGAATGGAAGAAGAATCTTGTACTCATCCGTTTATACATCACGATTCCATAGGCTCTCTTGATTGATCGACAGTTGCATGAAATCTAGGAATTCATGGTGTAAATTCCGATTTGAACGCAATCATACCTCGATAATTTTCGTATTTTTTGAAGATTGGGCATATCGCGGAGACTTTTCATTCTTCATTCAACTATAATGATCACATTAGGCTGAAAAAACGGTTTGACACAATTACCCCTCCGAATATCAAGAACCTAATGCAAGCAATAAATGGAATCAACAACAGAACGATTTAATCTCCTCATGGCCTTATGAATCATTTATACCTGCATGGCGTTATTGAATGGGACATCAATAAACATCTTTGCGATCGGCAGCTTTTGACACACGCAGAACATTAATTAGGTCAGGAAAATCCCAATTCTGAATGGCAGTTAACCGATATCTTGAGATATTGTGTTATCTGTTGACCCGTAAACAAATAACTAGAAGCGTTAAAGACATCAAAAAAGCTCATTACTACTCTACTATACAGAACTGCACGGTACTACCTTGAAAGTGCTATACTTGCACATTTAAGTGTTAGCGTACTTTTATTACTGCATTTTGAGCCTGTTGGAAAATTGAATCATAAACTGCGTTACAATAAACGATCATTTAAACGGGAAGCTTTCCAAGTTGATAAATCCTTGTTAATTGTGAAAATTTCCACTCGCCTCCAATACGCATCCAATTTACATAAATACACATCGAAACAAAATGTCAACTTATACTTAGTAAAACGATTACAAAATCGCTATTGATTTATATTCCATTCGACGAAGACAAACAACTCAACGTCTATGTAAGAGAAGCATAACAAAAAGAAAATTCATAAGAAATTGAACAAAGTACAAAAATAAATAATAATTAAATAAAACTAGACACCCACCCATCGCACCTCCCATCTCATTTCACCTCACTCCCAGCACAAAACTCGTACACACATAAATTTCCACAAACAAAACGCAGAACATAACGCAAATTGATAATAAATTTCAATTTTTTACTGTTTTTCCCAAAATTTTCATTTATCGATTTGGCTCCGCACAATAGTCGTCAGTCGTACACTGAAGTGTATTGATATCGCAAACGGCAGCAAAAAGTCGTATAAATGATAAAACTGCCGATGATCAATTTATATTTTGTACTTTTCTCGCGTCTTAAAAATACCGGAGTCAGTGCGCGAATAACGGTTTAAAAAAAACGCAACAACAACCAAATGTTTTAAGAAAATTATTTCAGATAAAATTGAATAACCTCGAATCAAAATATAATTATAATGAATATCCATTCGAATTCGAAAAGTTTTCTTTTTCTTTTGTTTTGCTCGAAAGAAAATCGAATTTCCATTTCGAAATCAAACCCAAATCGATAATAATCAATTCTATATATACACAGACAAACGAGTAGGTGTTCGCACTCTCAAGTATACACATTCCATGAATGATCATCGCGCGCATCCTTACTTCGATTTTATTGTTTTATTCATTGTTGTTGTTATTGTTGACTCCTCTGTCCCAAAAATAACGACATACCAGCCCGACACATCATCCATACCCTCATATATAATAACATTTTATGGATGATATAACGAAAAAAAAAATGAAAAACAACAAAAGGAAAAATCACCATACCTATATAGTATACTCAAATCCACCACGAATATCCAACCCATCCACCACCCCCCACAAAAAAAATATATTTATTTTTCAGTTTATATCACTCTTCTTGTGTATTTTCTTTGCGAAGAACATTTTCTTATATATTCTCGTTCGACCTTTTTGTTTCATTTGAGATGCGCTGATCAATTTTTGTTTATCTTTTTCTTAAAGTGATTGGGATTTTAAAAGGATTCGTTTGTTTTGTTTTAGTCGCGGTATTGGAATGGATTTTAACACCTACACTGAGAAAAATAATTAGTTGGCAAACGATTGAAATAACTAAAATTTTTTTATGGATATCGAATTGTAATTATCAGGAATAACATTCTTTTATTCTAAAGTTCAGACGATCATGGATATAAATTTTCAATTCCAACAACCAAAAGAACTTTGGAGTAAATATTGCACGAAAATTTAAATCGTTTGGTCACTTAGGTTTTTACCGCACTTGCCACAACCATCAACAATATTTACCGGAAAAAAAACATTGATAGTCGCCAATAAAATTGCTTACTACAACTTATTTAAATTGTATTTAACTCAAGCAACTAACATTCGTTTGTACCAACTGAACCAAATAAAATTTGTTTGGTACAACAATAAGTTCGTTGTAGGTAAAATCGTTTCGTTTTTGTTTACAAAATTAGTTGACGTATTAGGAATAAAAGTAGAACGCCATAATTTAAATGTGATTTTTTTTAATGTGATTAGACGTTCATAGAGCTGCAGTTTTGTGGAAGTTAATTAATTATAAATGGATAATAATATTTTTGGTGTAATTTTTAAGTGTAGTTATGCATAATGTAAGAACAATTTATGCTTACTATTATAAAAAAGATTTTATAAAAGGTTTTGCTTCGATGTTGAAAATGATGAACGAATGTTCGGTCTCATCAAGGTTTATGTGAAGGAAGAGCAACATTTTTTGGTTTGCTTACCAGGATATTTCGATATTAGAGGATATTATTGTAACAGGATATTTCGATATTAACTATATATAAAGATGAATAACAGAGTAGCATCGAACCATACCGTATACAATATTATGTCTTTGAAATATACGTCTTTTATTATATTTTATATTTTTAAGTGTTAATGTTGTACTGAAAACTATATTTAAATATATAAATAAACTTTTTTTAAACATTTAAATTATTATTTCTTTTCTTACAATATTCCGAATTTTTACAGCTCATCTGTTATCTATCTGTAAAGTTAAAATTATTTTGCAGATAGCAAATATTAGTAGAGGCAAAATTTCATTTGAGTATTAAGACTATAATCTTATTTGCTGCAATCAAAATATTAGTTGTCCCAACTCAATTTTTATATTACAGAAGAGTTCACACATGCAATTAAATATTAGTAGGGAGAACCAAACTTTCTAGTTGTGGATATAGACATTTATTTCCAACGAGTATATTTTCGATTCAGTTGTCAAAACTATCATTTGTAGTAACTAACCAGAAGTAGCAGTAATTTTATGTGTGGTTGCAGTAATGTAAATTCTGTTTATACAAACAAAAATCGATGTTATATGGGCAATTTTAATTTAGTTACTGTAACTGCCAAATTCGGGAGGCGGAAAATTCGGTTGCGGCAAAGAAAGAGTTTTCTCAGTGTAATAGCATTTGATCGATTGGGCGAAATGTGATGGCAACAGATACATGAGCTGAGTATTCATTCCGGTTGATATCTCCCGTTAGGGCATTTGGGATACTCATCCATTCATCGCAAGTAGTCAAAAATTGATCGCGTCTTATATGGATGTCTCGCTCTTTCATTTCTTACCGTTTTTTGCCATAATCCGAATTGATACATCAACGCTTCTACTTATTTGTTTACGGGTTCTTTAATTGCACCTCATGTGGTGTGACAATGTGGAATCATGTAAAATTGAACATAAGCATGCAAACATACTTGACGTTGTCTCACTAGTCTGCAATGAAGGAAAGTGATAGAAAAAACGAACAGAAGGTTTTGGGTGCTTATGTATAATTCCTATATAGTGGATTCATAGTACTTTATAGTTGTCATATCCATTGAGTATCGTTTGGCTTATTGCGTTCAGTCAACTATACACTCCCTGTCTCAAACGACCGATCCACATGAATTTACAGAATAAGCTGAAGAAGAAAGATACCATGTCCCTCTTCAACTCTTTGAACAAAAAGCATTTCACAACGCATATAGGCCCTAGTGAATCCTTTAGTCTTAAAGTAGGATTGTCGTTTATGAACTGGGTGGATCGAACACGATTTTCTTAAAGAAAGTCTAGACACAATAAAGAAGATGGTTCAAAATCCATTCCGATCTGTTCAACTTTAATGAGGGTTCAGAACGAACCCAAATAAAAATTATTTAGAATTTCATCATTTTGTTCTCCAGGGCGAAACGAGATTTTTCTAAAAAATAAAGAGTTTTAGGCACAATTGGAAAGTGCGACATCGAGTCGGTTTAAATATACTCATTTTATACTTTAATAGAGGGTTCCGAGACACATTTTCTTCACAGTTGTAGAAAAAGGATCTGCACTCGTGGAAACCTACTTTTTAACTAAATTCAACCCACAGGAGATTCACAAATAATATCCAGAAGATGTCAGAGAATTTTCGATGCCATGAAGCAATCGTCTTCTACATCTGCTGAAAGGTGGGTCAGCGTTCTTGCTCGATTTGTGCTGTTAACGTCGTATTTTAATCCATAAACCACAAGCATTATTCTCGAATGCCAGAAGACATGTTTCGTACTCACCTGTCCTGAGCCATTTTCCGTACTCATCTGTCAAGGTCTAACTCTCAATGGACCTCATCTCTGCATCTAAAATTTCAAGTCTTTTTAAACAGCTTTAAACAGCCTTTCCCAAGAAACCTTTTTTTGTTTTGTAATTTTTTTTCGGGGCTCAAGGCACTTCCAACTCTTTCGCGGTTCACTTATTTACGTCGTTACCTTACGCCATTACAGCCAAATCGAGGACGTACGGCTATAGGTCCGATTTACCTAACCATCTGCACATTACATACATCCATTAGAGCCTATAGTACTGACATAGAAGTTGGTTGGCCCATGAATCCTGCACTCCAACAGGGGGTCATTAGTTGTGTTCATTCTCACCACCGATCGTAATCGCATGGTGAAAAATCCCTTTTGCATTCTGCCCCTATCGGGATTCGAACCCGGTACCTCCCGCTCCAACTGCCGTAGCTTGAACCACTGCGCCACCTGGGCGGTAAGAAAACTTTATTGGACTATAAGTTTAGTTGGAAACTAAATTGGAAGAAGTGTTGGTTTACAAATTCAGGGCGACATCATTTACACGTGGCTTACCGATATGCAGATGTCGGTAAATACGGTATCGAAACTGAAAATTAAAAGGTTAATGGAAAGTCCTTCGGGTAGGACACGATAAGGACTGGTGAATCTTGACAATATACTACCCCTGATTCATGCTTTAATAAAGAATTATACGAGAGTTGAATCTATATGTTGGATGGTAGATTTGGAGCTCGTGTATTCTGCACTAATCCGATAAACTCTTTGTCTGGAATCTCCAAGGCGTACGATCAAGTCAGACATAATACGATACTTCACATACTAATCAGAGTACAAAGATCCTTCACATGGGATTAAAAGTGAAAACACAGTTTGACCGCTCTAACGAAAACTAGATTTTAGAACCATTGTCCAAAAATACTTAGAGGCCTTGACTTCTGAAGATGTTATGGAGACGTGGAAAATACAGGTTCTGAAGCTAGTTTTCTCTACTTCTGTCGATTAATATATGGAAATATTATACTTAAATGGCACATGTGCTAGGAAGCCGTTCGAAAGCCATATGGTGGTCCGAGATCTATAGCAACACAAGTGATTGTGGTTGTGATGAAATAATTGAATCCATGTACTGAATGTCAGTTGGACGTGATTTTATGATATGGTTCCAGGCGGTTGCAATTTGGGATACAATACAATTCAGACATGACATCAATAATGGGAAAATGTGCGTTGACAGCAACCGAAAATGACAATGGTTCATAGGAAGCATCTATTCACTCATCTATTCACAGTAGGTAGTAAGATGGATGTTCCAACTCAATCTTTCTCCAACAGCAAAACTAGCATTCCATCGATCAAACTGAGAATAAATATGCCCACGTGCCTAATGCCACCAGTGTGTTTGGTTACCAGAAACCCATAGAGTACTGATGATGAAACGTGAAAGAAAATCGCGTATGACATCAAGAATTAACAGAAACGAAAAGAAAATATAGCGAAAGAAGAAAAGAAAATGGCAAGAAATAATCACAGAAAATATTCTCAAGACTGCAGAACAAGCAGCTGCATTGCAAGAAAAATCACTGGAAAAATAACAAACATTCCATCATTACTGGTCAAATCCCAACCTAACAAGTCAACAATCGAACCGGAATAGGTTCTAGCCATAAAGAATGTAGTTCTAAGAGAATGAAAGAGCCTGAAGAGGTATCTCAATTCTCTAAAGCACAACAAAAGTATTAGTGATGTAAAAATAAAAACTGAGCGAATCTCCCCATCAATCAACCAAATACTCAGAATGAGAAAGCTAGCTTTAGGCCAGAAAGTATCTGTACAGATCATACCAACACCGAAGTTAACTCCTCAGATTTTGAACATTCATTTGACTCAATCAAAAATACTGGTTTATAATCCGGTCCTAAAGCCGATCTGGCAATTTGGCATTAAGCTTTGGGGTTTCCAGACTAAGGTACTTCGGAATATAGTTAATGCACACTGGTACATTCGTTATATGTGACGTGCACGTTAGCAAATAAAAAAAAGGATTTCTATTTTGATACTATATTTCAATTTTCAACTATAATTATACATCGATACCTTGATTCGGGCCGTCCTCTCCCCTTGCTCTTCCTCCACCTACCAATTTAGTTGACAATTTGGTTTTATTTTTGGGTGCCAGCATGCGCGCACGAATGTGGCTAGCTCTCCTCGGTTGGCTAGAGACCTTCGGGCTGGGTGTAACAATTGGGAGGGGGTG
Organism: Tipula lateralis; assembly: GCA_963932295.1. NCBI lineage: Eukaryota > Metazoa > Arthropoda > Insecta > Diptera > Tipulidae > Tipula > Tipula lateralis. The sequence continues at coordinate 27,926,783 of OZ010737.1, forward strand.
GGGGCGATTGTACTATTGATATGGAAACTTGTTATACTGGAAGCTTGAAAGGAAAAATATGAAAATGACACTAATCTGTATTTCCACGTGTCACCCTTTTGTCTCCTTCTATTCGCTCGTTCCAGAACGCCTCTTTATGTCGAGCAAGCACTGCGAACGCTCGTGTTCCACTTGTCGACCCACTCCACGTGGCTCTTGACACGACCACCTTCACTTTCACTGACAACGTGATTCACCACTTGTTTTCGTTCCCGTTTCTTGATCTGCACTGTTCACTTTTTCCTCGTTTTCTGTTTCTCTCACGATACATCGGGCAATAAGCTTTCTTTTCCGTTTTCCTTACGCCATCTATATTGTAGCACCAAAATTCAGCTTCGATTGCTTATCGAGATGCAACCAACTTGTTTGACATTTGGCTGACGTATCAGTGTCACTGGCATATGAAAAGTTTTGTTCTATTTGTGGTATTGTGTGGTGACTTTGTGTTTATTTAATCGGTTCATGTAATAAGTGTTCGTTCACTGTGATTATTGTTTTCTGTGATTGTTTGTTATAAAATGTCTCGTATATTATGTGTGGTCGGCCGGCTAATGCACCTATGTGTTTATCCCATTTGTTCAATGTTAGATGTATGTGGCTTACCATGTCTCGTTCCGATTTTCAACGAAGCATGAATCAAGGCTAATGGAGCATGTCAATGCCGAAGCCTCTCGTCAACTGAATAATGAATATTTGGTTAGGAGACTCTAAAGGGCCAAACCCTTCGAGCTCGTTATTATGTGAGCCACTACCTAACAACGAACATGCCCTGGTGCATCGCTGGTTAACCCTATTATAGTTTAGTTATGACGATCCAGATGTAAATTGATGGTCAGTCTGGAAAGACTAGTCTAAATAATAAATAAATAAAAAAAAGAAAATCAGAAATGCGTTCAACATGCTACACAAGGTATGGAATGCGTCCGAGGCAAACAAACATATCAGATCTGTATGGTAGAAACGAGTAACGGTAGGTTAAAACGAGTAAATAAATGTCTGAGGTCAAAAAACTACAAAAGGCCGCTAATGACATAACATAAAAATCATTGGAATGGAATCCTCAAACAAGAGGGTAAATCGGAAGCGATGACCTGGAAGAGAACGGTACTCATGGAGATCCGGAGTCTATTGGATGCTCTATGCTCCTTAGTTGGAATTGTGACTACCTACTGCTGGTTAACTGTATTAGTTGTTTAATTAATTTCTTTTCAGTGTTCGTTACAAAGAGGTTCTACTGTATGTTCCTTAAAAAGTTAATTAAATGATCTTTAGTTGTGTACTGTCGCATACCACTTCACAAATAAAAGCTCTCAAAACTATAACATAAAATTAAAACTTCTTAAAAGCTTATTCCATAACAACAACAACAAACCCAGATATCCGTAAACATCTTATCACACCACATAAACTGTCACACAGTGTACCTGCCAAAAAACATTAAAACAGAACGAGCACAACACAACCAACCAAATTTCAATTTTAATTACAAAAAAAAAACCCAACAACAACAAAACCGACACAGTACCATATTATAAAAAGAATTTTCCAAATTAATGCATTAAATTAAATTATGTCGGGGAAAAAATCTCAAGCACCCATCCCGAGTAGATACGAGAAAATTTTTCTCTCAAGCAAATTTTTTTTTTTTTTTTTTTTAATTAATAACAAAAAAAGGAATATTTTGCAGATTTACAACGAAATAACTATAAAAAATTGAAAATTTTCCAAAAATTGAAAATTTCACTTCACAAATTTCTTTTTGTAGATTTAATTCTGAGCTCTTAAGAAATACAACAACAACACCAGGACAAAAATAATTTTTTAATTCAAAAAAATTATTATACAAAACAAACAGAATGCTGAAAGCTTGTGTATATGTACATAAGAAGAAAATCTTAGTTTTTCCGATTTTCCTCGATTACCGCATATATACATATATACAGCATACATAAGTTGCCATTTTGATATATAACCGTTATAAGGACACAAAATAACAGAACTATATATACACACATATAAGAAAAGCATTACAATTTCCAATGCGCATGATGATGTTGTAATTAAGATGAAAATAAATTGTTATATATATAAAAGAAAAATTGGAGATGACATTAAATCTTAAAAATAACAATTTTCATTCCTCATCAAAATTATGTATATAGTCGCAAGAAAATTCTTTACATAAAGTCATTTCAATGTCTTTTGCGCGCTTTATATTTTTTAACCATCTCTCCGCAACTCGATTCGATTATCTCTTGTATTTAAGAAGAATTTCTTATATGTACAGCAGTACATATATACTACACACACTCGTACAATACAAAAAAAAAATCGAATGGATTTTCCAAACAAAACAAAAAAAGAAGAAAAACTAAGACGCCTCATATATTGAAACCAACCATCATCATCAACATTTTTTTTTGTTTTGTTTGTATTTTTCTAAGATTTCCATTCCTAGAGTTGTCTTGTTGTTGTACATTTTGGGTGAGTTAAAATTAAAAAAAGAAAAGAAAATTATAACCAAGGGGGTTTGCGTCTTAATCTCCTTTCGTTGTTTTTCTTTTTCATCATTTTTTTTTTCGTTAAGACATTTGCCTACTGAATTTTTATTTATATTCTTAACGGTACATGTACCAAAGACGAAAAATAATAATAGTACATAGAGTATATAGTAGAAATAATAATAATAATAATAATAATAATGATGATGATGATGGAAGGAAAAAGGAAAATTTTTGTTTTCTTCCTAAGATGGTATAACGTTTTGTTTCTTCAATTGCTGTGTTTATTCTCGTGTATTGCTGTGATTTGAGGGTGTGCGCGGTATATATGCTTGGTTCTAGGAATGATTTGATTTGACTTTTTTCTTTCATGTCGATTGTTTTTCTTATGTCTTAAGACGTTTTGTATACTAAAACGTTACAGATTGTACACCCTTTCGTTTGATGTACCGCAAGCAAGTTTTTGTATCGAGGTACTCGATAATTGGTCCATTGGTCTCAAATTCACTGTTATCTCGATTCAAGGAACCGTGAATTTACGGACCTTCTAGTTAGTAATACCTGCTCGAGGCCTAGAGGTTCTAGTGATATTTGCTTGCTTCCCATATGATTCGTAGCTTTATCCTACTACTCAAGAGCTCTGCCGGATGCGATGTAAACTCACATTAAGTATGCTGGGGCAGCTCCAAAATAAATCCTAGAGATATTCTTCTCCTGAAATACCTATCTGCATCTCACCTATAGTCATCTAGTATGTGTGGAATAGACGTATCTTTTTGACATCCTCAAGGTAGGAAGTAACTAATATTACTCTTGCCTCACGAAATCTTAATGAAAAAGAGTTTCTACGTGACTTGAATCTCTCTCACCATCGCTTTACTTATTCTTCTCTCTAACTAGCGATAAACCTCCAGTATTAAAAATCAGAAAGTGCGAAGGAACGAAAAACGTTGCGGACGAAGCATTAATTATTGTCAATGGAAAAAGCTGCTCTCTCTCTCTAAGTATGCCTTAAATAACTGGAACACCTTGGTGGATCGGGTAACTTGGCAGACTGAGGAAGTCATGAAAACCGGTATAACTGAAGAAATTGAGATCTTACTTCGAGGAAGTGGAGAACCTTACCACGACCCCTAAGCTCAAGCGAGTTCTCTGAGATAATGTGAAAGTAAGACCACCTACAAGTAAGAGTAGGGTTCACCCCGAAAGATGAAAAGCCTATAAATATGATCAGACAAAAGTTTTAACTACTTTAAGACTACGATGACTATTCGAAAGGATGTCCTCAGGGTAGAATTCTGTCTCCGCTCTTGTAGTAGCTTGTGGTCACCTCAATGCTAGTCCAATTAAACGAAAACGGAGTTTACTGTCAGGATTTTGCCCATGATATTGACATAATACTGGATGTACTATGTGATCACATGCAAATAGCGATTTACATAATTATGGTGTGATGGGGTGATCTCATACCATCCCGCTCTCTTCAGAAGTCAAGTATCTCACAATCTGGTTGGATCGGAAGTTTACATGACATGGAAGAGAAACGCAATAAAATTTGGTAAATCAAGAGGCCTAAAACCCAGATTGCGGTTATCAGATCCACTATATATCGTTTGTCGCACTTTTTTGATGGCCTAGAACATTAAGTGGGTTGGAGGGAATCTTTTAAACCATCTTCAAAGATTTTTTTTCTAATCTCTAATCTGTTTTGGGGCTGAAAGCACTCCCTACTTGTTCACGGTTTGCTTATTTACGTTCTTGCTTTTACGCCAATACAGCAAATTCGAGGACGTACGGCTATAGGTCCGATTTTCCTAACCATCTGCACATTGTATAGCTCCATGCCAGCCTATAGTGCTGGGATTCGAACCCGGTACTTCCCGCTCCAACTGCAGGAGTTTTAACCACTGCGCCACCTGGCGGTTACGTACTTCATATCCGCTGCAGTTCTTGAGATCGATGTTAGCCTACTGTCACTTAATCTTTTGATCAAAAGTTATGCAGCGCAAACAGCCGCTCGTGTTCAAGGCCGATACATTCAATTTAGCCGTTCTGGGCACTGTAAAATATGAGGACTAACACATAACTTTTCACGTGTCCTTCGGCACTATAGTGTAAAAGTACGTTTTGATCGTTACTGATGGGAGCCAGATACTGCTGGTGCCGGTTTATACATTCTAAAACCTGAGGTGAAATTATCTATCCCTCTTGGTGTAAGTACACTACCGTCTTTCAGGCGGAAGTTTCGTTTAATACACCGCAAGCAAAAGTTTTTATTGATGTACCATACTCGAAAGTTTTATGGAACCGTAGAAAGGTCTTGCACTCATCATTGGGTCTATGAGGCAAACCAGTGGTGTAACCAACTACCGATCATACCTTCCTTAATGGTAAAGTGTGGTACTATCATATACCGAGAAGACTTTTAAATGTATACTGTCCTTAACCAGTTTGGAACTGGTCAGAGAATTCTCACTTCGTGTCATGAGTATTATAGTTGTGCTATGTGTAGTGGGCACACTCCATCCTTGATGATGGCAGAAGGTTCTTAATTTTTTATACATCCACAGGTTGGCCACTGAAAAAGGATTATGGATTTTAAATTCGAATATTTGCACGAATGATTTCAGGATGAATGAATTTTATTCGTGTTTGAAGTTTGGTATGTAAGCGGGGGTTTTCGGCCATTGCCGTGGTTGGATTGATTTTTATGTTTGTCTTGGGTTTGGTTTTGGAAGCTTCCTTTCAGCTGCGGAGGTGCTGAGGGCTGCTGGGCGAATTGATGGCGTGTAGTTCCAGGTATCGATAGAGGTTGGTTCCTCCAACATGTTCTTGTTCGGTTTCGGCTCGGTCCGAAGTCTAATGGCGTCCTCCAAGGCTGGCCGCGGTATCTAGACTTCCTGTTGAACTGCAAGATTGGTTGTTTAGTGATTTTAGGTCGTGATTGTGGAGTTGTTTCAATCTCGTTGACATTTGAGTGTTGTTGGTTTTAATTTTTTGTCGTTCGAATTGGGCCTGCGCTTGACTTGATCGCGGGTTTCGGGATTGAGTGGTTTTCAGCCGTGGTCCCGGGGTGCGTTGCCGGTGATGGAGAATGCAGGGTTTGTCTTGTATCGGGTTTAAGTGTCTTTGTTTTGGGGAGTTTTAGAGGATGCGTATGCCTGCGTTCGGGATGTCACTTTGCTGTGGGTGTGGCGGATCTGATTCGATTTTTGCTGTTTGTGGGTTCAGTAGGCGCTGATTTATGTTTGCTACAGTTTTAAAAAGAGGAATAGTTGGAGGTAACGTGTGTATAGTACAAGGGTGCGTGTGTTACACATGGGTAGTGGGGAGGGTGTACACATCCTCAGGGATTTTGTGGGACGGGAGTGTTTGGATTTGATGCAGGACACGGGTCTATATCTTCCATTGTCGGAGGTGCATTTTGGGATTGTGGTTGAGGATTGTTTGGTCTGGAAGTTTGTGAATGGTCGCGCGGGGATTTCATTTTAGGGGCGGGGAGTTGGAACTGTTAGAGTGTTTGGGTGTCGGCAGGATTGTGGCGGTTTTGCGGTGGTGGTTTGGAGGCATTCAGTTTTGTGATGTGTCGGGAGGTTTTGATGTTTTGACTGGATTTTTGGGGGGGTGTCGCCCGATTCTGGAGTGGGCTGGCAGAAGTGTCTTGGACGAAGCGGTTTTTGTGGGTATTTATGGCTGGATGCTGGTGGTTTGTTGTTTGCCTCATGCTACTGCTGTGGTTGGGGGGGAGGGAGGTTCCGTGGCTGGATGTGATTGGGACGGATGGTTGAGCTGGTTGCGGTGGCAGTTGGGAGCCTTTGTTGGCATGTGGGGTTTAGGTCGCGAGTGGGATTTGTTGGGAGCCGGAGGATTCGCTGGAATGTGGGGTGTTTGTCTGTACTTTTTGTTTTTGTGTAGGATGGTGTCTCGTTGTTGAGGGTGGTTTGAGTTAGTTAGTAGTTTGGATGCTTATAGTCGGGTTCTCGTGTTAAGAGTTTGTTTACTACTGGTAGATGTATGTTTGGTTGAATATTGAATTTGGATCGTGTTTGGTTTGCTTGAGTCGGGTTCGCTCCGGGCATGTCGTGCATGCGTACCTGTGGGTTGTCCATGCGTTGTTTCAATTTAGCAAGTTTCGTATCGGGTTTCGTATTTGGATTTAGTGGTGCTTTTTAAAGTCAATATCAGTATCTATTGCGTTTGTAGTGGAGTGGCATCCCTGATCACGACCATTAGATATAGATAATAATGATTTATGGGAAAGGTTTGGTTTTGATTGTTTATATGGGTGTAGATGTGATAGTGGTTGGAGGGGGTTTACAGGGAAAGTTTGTTTTATTTAAAAAGGAAGAAGGAGGTTGCATAGTTTTGGAATAAGAAACGTTTTCGGAGATTAATTTTGGTTTTCTGACAAACATATTCTGGTATTATGGTGTCAGCAGCGTGGTGATTGATGGGTTCTTGTTCTAGCATACCATGTTAATTAAATTTGTTGTTACAGATTCAAGATCCGTAAGTTAATTAATTTGGAATTTGTGTTTTAGTTTAGGTATGATTGGTTTGTGAACTGGAATTTGAATAGATGATGGAATTAATAACAATTAAGTTACAGATTCCTATCTAGTAAATTTATTTTTAGAATTTTGTTGAATGATTTGATTTTGGTACGTTATAGCTGGGTTGCAGTTTATAGCTGGCTTACTCAATTGTTTATTTATATAAATAGTTTGCCCTATTCACGAATTGACAGTTTGTTAGGTCGTCGTGGTGTATGTATATGAAGTGCTGTCGGGTCGTAGAATGGATAGGTGTTGCTCCTCGCGTTGGATAGTGGTAGATCTGGAAATATAGGGACGCAACTTTATATGAAGCATATGATGAGAAGACCCCAGGATAATTAACCTAAATACTCCAGTTTCAACTGTTGAGGTAACTCAAATACATATAATGGAATTAGAAATGCCCTGTCTTTCCTAAAAAAAATAATAACCAATAATAATATGAAAATGATATAGATCTTACTAACAAAATATATTATTTTACTAATTATGTAACAGGAAAATGGTTCTGCTGAAGATTGTCGCCCTAGTCTATTTTGAGTCTCTGATGAGCATGTTACAGACGACTTATGGTAACATTATCGTAATGGATGGCTTAAACTATCATATCATATTAATTAAATTGTTTCAGATACCTGAGCCATAAGTTAAGAAAAAATTTCTTTCAGAGTTCTGTACTTATGTTTTAATTAGGTTAGTTGTGCGGATGGGAGTGGTAATAAAATTAATTAATTATAAATTAATTATAAATTAATTATAAATTAATTATAAATTAATTAATTATTAATTAATAGGCCCGGCGTTATCCGGGAATCTTGCGTAGCGCTCGGTCCTACAGTCCTATCAATCAAACAATCAATCAATGATTTCAGGATGAATGTATGCTTTGAACTCGTCAATGCTGGCGTATACTTTTCTTTATAAAAATCACGACAAAAGAAGTACGGATGATCCTTTTTTTGACATCAGACGTCCAGGAAACTTTCGTTACAGAAATTTGTTTGATTTGCCCTGACGAATGAATGACACACAGTCCGACATTTTTCACGCATTTGTGGGCAGCCATGAAGAACCAACATCCACCGATAACGATTACCATCGATTGTTTCGATTTCTCTCAAGAATCGCGCTGTCCCATTTAGACTGTCAAGTGGATTCAAGGCCATTACCGTCTTCAAAACAAGTTTCGAAGAAAAAGTATTGAAGTCAGTCGCGTTTAGAGCAGCCTGGATGTTAGAAACGATCCCGATAGAACAATCTCGTGTATTCGTCTTCTTTACATAGAGTGCTGCTCTCAAAACTGCAGCAATTTCTGTCTGAACGACAGTTCATATGAATGGAGAAAGAATTTTTTTTGTCAGGATTTAGAATGTCCAACCCGGCAACAGCCATCAGTTTACAGAATACTGATTCATCAGTGAAGATTTTCATATCGTCACTCGAGAAGTTGGATACACTGTTGTAAATACAAATTCACTGCCACTTGAGTCAATTGTGCCTAATAGGTGAGTCTGAGAATCTCGGCCAAAAATTGAATTACGTTAAAGCATCAGAAAGTTGTATCATTTGATGTCACACATTAGGAACTCATATAAACTTGAAAAAAGAGAGTGCTTAATAGTGCTGTCCTTAACCAGTTTGCAGCAACCAGCAATTTAAATCCAGTGTCGTGAATTTAAATTGCCCATGAGTGTACTTAAAACTCCATTCTAGATGATGACAGAAGATTCTAAAATTTTAAGGATATCAACATAGGAGTCACTGAAAAAGGATTATGAATTTTAGGATTCGAATGTTTGCACGAAAGGATTTCGGCACGATTGTATGCCTTGAGCTCGTCAATGGTTTGGGACTTCACTTTACTTTTAAAGAACACGACAAAAGAAGTTCGGGGGGTTCAATCCCCTTTTCGTGACACCAGAGCTTCTGATTTACCGTGCAGAATGATACACACACTGGTTGAAACCAATAACCGTCAAGTCATTTTTCACGCATTTCTGGACAGACATAAAGCATCAACCTCCACCGATATCGATTTCCACCGATTGTTCAGTTTTCTTTGTAAAAAATGGTTAAGAATCTGATTTGCGCTGTCCCATACGTATATGAACTATGCTATCTCGTTTATATATGTTGTATAAATGTCAAATTTGAACCAATATCTTCGACAATCGAACGCGTTAATAGTGAGCTAATCCACTGATAAGAGTCGGCTAGTCTCTGTAAATCTGGTCATAGAGTCTATTGAAGAGAAGTCATAGCCTAGTGAGAGCCGATAATGGCAATTGTTCAGTTAAAATGTTGGTTCGGTTAAACCCACGTGCCACATGAACTCTTCTCCCATCCAAACTATATCTAATTAGCAAAATCAAATATCACGTCATTAAATTAGACAACAAATCATTATTTTGTTCTGCCAAAACTTTCACCAAATCACTGTACAAACACTCGCACATCACCCCGTTGATTTGTTGTTCCCAAAATAAAAAAAATAAAAACAAGAATATAAATATTAATTCTGACACAGCAGATTAGCTGAAATTTTCATCGTATACCAGTGTAGAGTACATAAATGGAAAAACTACCATAAATCAAATTAAATTGTATATATAAATAATTAGAGGATGAACAAAAAAAAAAGACTGGAAATCCATCATTTTCCATTTTCCAAAAAAAGTTTATGTAAAAAAAAGTTTTTCCAAACTAATTTTCAATTTTCGCCAAAAAAAAAATTACCAGATTTTCCAATATTCTATACCATAAGTAAAAGTGAAATCTTTCGTTTTATTTTCTGTATGTGTCTACATATTTTGGTTTTTTGGTTGTTTGCGGAAAATTGGAAAATTGATGTTCAGACAAAATCTCTAAATTATAAACTTTCATTTTTAACCTTTTTTGTTGTTGTTGTTGTTATTTTTGTATTTATGCCATCCATCTTTGTGGTACTCGGTACATCCATTTCATCATAATCCATTAGGAAAATTTTTCTGTTTTTTTTCCGCGATGATTTGAGAAAAGTTTTCTCCGATTTGTTGTTGTTTCGTTTTGGTGATAATTGGATGTAATGTGAGCGCGGGGTGCGGTAAAATGATTACCTGCAAAACTTTTGGCCTCACACTAATTGTTTCGTTATAGAACAACAAAGCCATATCATCAGGATGGGCGCGAGTAATAAATTTTCATCAGCCATGTTGACGTCAACGGGGAGAGAAAGAAAATTTTAGTATTCAGCCTAAATGTATTCTATCCCTAAATGTAGACGCGCATATATGGAATCGGTTGACGAATATTTCACCCCAACCCTTTTATATCATTAATCGGTACGAATTTAAAACGGTTGCGTTCCTTCTCTCACATGCATGCATAAATTAAAAAGCGAGAGGAACATTCCATTGGAAATTCGTCTAATTGTTGTTACGTTAGATCGAGAGAAGCTATATATATATACATTAGGGGTCGTAAATTGTTATATGTTTTCCACCCTTCAAATACAATACAAAACAAATGGAATATAATTTTATTGGGGGTTAGAGATTAATGTTTTAGAAATAAAAGGAAAACGGGATGAATTGGTAACGAAATTAGAAATTTCGGGTTTGATGTTGACTGTGTGTGTGTGTGTGTGTAGTGTATCACACGTATAGTTGGTTAATAATTTTTAACGCTTGATTGTTACATTTATGACTATTTTGATTCGACTGTTTGTTGAATTCAAATATCCGTAATAACACAAAGAGATTCGTCTCAACGCGTCTATTTGTATCATTGTTTTTAGAACCATCTACAAATTGCACAGTTCCATGCCAGCCTATAGGACTGACATGGAAGAAGCGTCAGCCCATGAATTCTGCACTTAAACAGGGTATCACAACACAGATCGTAATCAGATAGTGAAAAATAACTCTTCCCACTCCTACATCTCTGTACAATTTGGGATTATACGTATTTGCAAGATATTTCGATTTCAGAAACGCCTAGATACAACTTACAATCTTCCCAAACAGATTACTGTCTCATCAGTTGAATTTCATCAGTTTCTCAAACGTTAAGCAACCTACCAAAACCAATTACGTTTTGAATTCTTACTCAGTTGGATGGCCAACATAAGATATTAACTGGAACTTGTCCAGTTTTACGAATGTATACTTCAACATGAAGCTGACAGTATGAGATTAACAACATAAGACATACACATTTTCTGATTTAATCGCCTGAAAATTAGTTGACCGGGACTCTGTCCATTGTTTAGTGTTTGACCTTTCAAAATCTCAACGGTGAACCATTCAACTTTTCATATCCACAAATACTTTATTGATGGCTTATTGTTATATTTCGTTGCTCTCCCTCTCTTCGTTGAGGTTATGTGTCTACAACAAACTCCATTCGCCCATTTATACGTAACATGTTAGTCAATTTGCCATCGGAAAGTTTGCCATTAGCGTGTTTGTAGTTACAAATGGTGGTTTTCTTTACTGAAGAGTGACGAATAGACTACAGCTCATGGTCTCCAACCTTCGTCTTGAAGGTAAATACACTGAAAAAAGGTCGTTAACCGCACCAAATTATCTAACTGACTAAGTTACTTAGCAGTTACTTCGAAGTTACTAAATCAAACTATTTTACAGTGATTACAGTCTTCTTCACAATGCTACGATTGTAGAGAGCCAAAAATTTCTTAATTCTCACCCCACATCGAATATTTCCACGAGATTGGTAATATAAAAGATTTCTTCCAAAAATCAAGGTCACCATAGAATTGGCCATTTCTAATGAGAAACGAATTATTATTTATCGGATACGTGGTTGAATGTACAGATGGGACAAATATTCAGGTTCTTACCTATTTGTTAACCGGCTAAATTAAAACAGATTTACTGTAAAGCTGAAAAATTGGCCCTCTTTTGGCGAAATTATCAATCAACCTTTGAAATATAACTTTTTGTTGGATTTTAGTGATCCAGTATGTAGTTTTCTCTATATAGTGCTAAAATTCCTATTGGGCTCCTCCAACCACCAGGTTATAGAGGACTACTCGCTTGGTAGCATCAGAGGACAGAATGATAGTAGAGTACTCGAGAAAATCACACGGTAAAGTAACACCTCAAGAGTTATAGCATTGATTGAAGTAATGCCTCCTTTTACGGAGGCCTTCCTAATAGAGTTTGGGCAGTTGATGATAGGACAAACTATTTTCAAAAGACTTTCAGAATCACAAAGTCTCCTGAGGAAAATTATAGTCATTTTAGCCGAAAACTACAATATAGTATATGAATGGACTAAACAAATTCAGAATATAAGAGTTATGTCTTACAAAATATGAAATTCAAGTAGAACATAAGAAACTCAAGGATAACTAAAAGTTAGGAAGCTACCTGCCAACTTCCCATTGTGATACTTGAACCAGAAGTTTTTAAATTAAAATGTTAAGTCGATGTAGTCAAACTAATTGTTCAAGAAGGAGACAAATACAAAACAGTGCCACTGGGGCAGTTTCTTATCTGAACTGGAAAATAAAACAGGCATACTCATTATTCTTATGGTAGTATTTGAGACAGATGAAGATACCAACAATTGAAATTGTAGTTCACCCATCAAATAAATCTAACCAAATAATTTAGTTCGTCAAAAATTGTCGAAACCACCCAGGTGGCGCAGTGGTTAAAGCTGCGGCAGTTGGAACTGGAGGTACCGGGTTCGAATCCCAATAGGGGCAGGATGCAAAAGAGATTTTTCACCATACGATTACGATCGATGGTGTGAATGAAGACAACTATGACCCCCTGTTGGAGTTCAGAATCCATGGGTCAACCCATCTTCCATGTCAATACTATAGGCTGGCATGGAGCTACACATGCAGATGATTGGATAAATCGGGCCTATAGCCGTACGTCCTCGATTTGGCTGCATAGCGTATAAGGTAAGGACGTAAATAAGCGAACCGCGAAAGAGCTTGGAGTGTATTGAGCCCCAAAACAGATTGCATGGTAATTGTAGATGTGCTCAGGTTGAATTATCAAAGAAATATAAAATACTTGTCGCAGAATATTATTTGATTTATGGTTTTATTAATTTATTAATTTGGTTCGCTCTGCTTGCTGGTTGTCGAAAAAGTGGTAAGATACAATTACAATTTCAGTTGCATACATAAGTAAATATATAATTGGTAAGTATATTATGTAAATAAAGTTGAAATATATTAACAGTTTGAGTTTATCATTTTGTGTTTATGTAAATAGAAATTATGACGTATACAAACAGATGATGTGATGTATTAAATTTGGTATAATAAATATAAACATAAACTTATACATCCTCCGGCCACAAGAAAATTGCATCTTCAATCATTAATAGGTAACATTGATAGTTTTACAACTGGTCGTTTCAAAATTCCAGATGATGTCTTTAAGGTGACTACTCGTACAATATTGTCTTCTCCGGGATGTAATGTTATAACTCGTCCCAGTTTCCATTTGCTTGGTGGCAAGTTGCTATCGTGGATAAGAACAATATCATCGATCTTGATATCTGATGAGTTTGTTTGCCACTTGGTTCTTTTTTAAAGTGATGTTAGATAACTCAAATGCCATTTCTCCCAGAATTCTTGTCGTAGTCTCTAGAGGTATTGCCATCTCGATAAGTGACGTTTGAGATGACTGGTATCTGGATCCGGTAAATAAGTGTATGGATGTCCAATAAAAAAATGTGCCGGTGTTAGTGGATCTAAGTCGTTGTCCGAATCAACACAGAGTGGTCGAGAGTTCAGGATGGATTCTATCTGTGCCAGGAGAGTCGTCATTTCCTCAAAAGTAAGTAATGCTTCCGTCAATACTCGTTTCAGGTGGTATTTTGTCGACTTCACTGCTGCCTCATGAATTCCTTCAAAATGTGAACCTGATGGTGGGTTTAACTTCCAACAGATTTGGTTCTGTGAAAGAAAATTTGATATTTTAACATCCTCTACAATTTTGAATAAGTCATTTAATTCTGATTTTGCGCCAATAAAGTTCGACCCGTTGTCGCTAATTATTTCACTACATAGGCCTCTACGAGCTATAAAACGTCGAAATGCTCCAATAAATGTGTCAGTCGATAAATCTCCAGCCAACTCCAGATGTATAGCCTTGGTACTAAGGCATACGAATACGGCAATGTAGGACTTATTCGGTTTTAATCCTCTTCGTTTCGATGGTCTCACGTATATTGGTCCAGCGTAATACACACCAGTCGACAAAAATGGCCTAACAAGTGTAATTAGGTTAGTTGGTAAATTTGCCATCATTGGTTGGGTGCTCTTTGTCGTGTATCGAAAACATCTCATGCATCTTTTGATGACTCGACGAAATACAACCTTACAATTTACTATCCAATACTATCCAATACAGAAGTGAATGTCCTCCGCAGCGTAAGGCTTCATGGGTTGTGCGCACCAGAATTTCTGTGACTATATCTTCGTTGGGTAGTATTATGGGGTGTCTGACATCAATTGAAACTGCTGCTCGTTCGATTCGGCCGCCAACTCTAAAAATACCATTTTTATCTAGGTAGGGGTTAAGGTTAATAAGTTTATGATTTTTAGATAGTGGTAAATTATCCTTAAGGATCCTTATTTCGGTATGAAAATGTTTTTCTTGACCATATTTAATTAAAATTAAGTTAGAATCGTTTAATTCAATACAACTAAGAAATGATGTTTGCCTTTCATGAGGTTTTAACTTACAGTTTTTAATAAATCGGTTGCAATAGGCTAACACTCGTATAATTTTATTGAAATTTGAATTATTGGCCACAATTAAATCAAGCACTGCTGGAGATGACGTTAAATTACATGTGATAGTAGATTGCAAATTGATTGGCCACTCTGATACAGGTAATTGAAAACATTTCGGTCCTGTCCACCATAGGTTATGATTAATTAATTCGGATGGTAGTATACCTCTGGAAGCGCAATCAGCTGGGTTTTGACTCGTGGTTATGTGATGCCAATATTTCCTGGGGTAATTAGTTGTAATTTCGCTTACACGGTTGCCTATAAAAACTTCGAGTGATCGTGGTAGAGTTTCCAGCCATTGTAAAACAATTGTTGAATCAGTCCACATATAAACAGTGGTTTCACGATCTGATAACAATTCCTTTACGCTGTCCATTAGTTTTGCAAGTAAAAGTGCTGCGCAGAGTTCGAGCTTCGGTATAGTAATTTGCTTTTGTGCTGGCGCAACCTTTGTTTTGGCTGATACAATAGTCACCTCCATTTTACCATCTTTATTGGTACATGCAGCATATATCACCGCAGCGTAAACACTCTTGGATGCATCTGAAAAACCGAGCAAATTAATATGGTTTGAAGTAAATTTGAGCCACCGCGGTATGGTTATAGACTCGATTAATGGTAATTGATTTCGAAAATTGCTCCAGTCGTCAAGTATATCTTGTGGCAATGGATCATCCCACTCTAACCCTTTTGCCCACGTTCTTTGGAATATGATTTTAACGTAAATCGTGAGGGGCGAAAGCCAACCTTGAGGGTCAAACAGCTTAGCAGCTTCGGATAACAGTCCACGTTTGGTGTATACTGGTACATCCTTCAGTGCAATCTTGTATGTGAAATTGTCTGTTTTCGTGTTCCAAATAATGCCTAGAACCCTTGAGTGATGTGATTCTCGTTCATTATCAAGAGGTTTTTCACATTCGGTTAAAGTTTCGCTGTCGGGTAGGCAGTTTGATAGCCATTTTCGTAAATTGAATCCGGCAGCGTTCATTATTTGTGTTATTTCGACTTTCAGGAGGATGAGTTGATCCATTGTGTCTGCTCCTGTCATCAGATCGTCAACGTAGAAATCTCTGTCGATAATTGATGCCGCGCTCGGAAATTTTTCTTGGTTGTCCTTAGCAATTTGTTTCAGCACTCGAGTGGACAAGAATGGCGCTGGTGATGTACCATACGTGACGGTCAGTAAACGGAACTCTTGTATGGGCTCTGACGAATCCTCTCGCCATACTATTCTCTGAAAATTGGTATGATCATCTGTAATTAATATTTGCCTAAACATCTTTTCCAGATCGGCTGTCATAACATAACGATGGAATCGGAAACGCAATAGTGATTGTTGCAGAGTTTGCTGTATTGATGAGCCGACACACAAATTGTCATTTAGCGATCTGCCGGTTCTGGTTTTGGCCGACGCATCAAATATAACACGAACTCTGGTGGTAGTGCTGGTTTCCTTGGAGACTGAATGATGTGGTAGATAATACAACTGGTCACAAGGGATATCTAATTCGTTCATGCGTATACGTTCCATGTGTCCTAGTTTCTTGTATTCTCTCATAAATGAAATGTATTCTCCCTTCAGGTCAGGATCTCTTGCAAACCTACGTTCGATGGATTGGAGTCTTCGGATGGCTTGCGATCTAGATTCCCCAAGTGGTGCGGCAATGGGATCAAATGGTAATGCGACGACATATCTACCATCGTTTTTTCGTTTGAAATTGTCCACGAAATGGTTCTCGCAATAAATTTCTTCCTTTATTTGAGGTGTTGTTGCTTTAATTTCCTCTATTTCCCAAAATTTTGTAAGCCCTTTATCGATGTTAATTGAGGTACAAAGGTTTGTAACTTGCGAAAGCTGGTTGTTGCTGAACCTTCCCGAAACTATCCAACCAAGAATTGTTTCTTGCGCTACTAAATTGTTATTGGGACTCTCAATGTGTCCTGGAAGTAGTAAAGCAAAATAGTGGTCACATCCAATTAAAATTTCTATTTCGCCAGGTTCGTGGAACGATGGATCTGCTAATGGAAGCGTTCTGAATTCTGCCCAATGGTAGTCAGGTATTCGTACCTGCGGTTGATGTGAGGTAATTGACGATAAAACAAGCGAGTCAATATGGAATGATGTTTGCTGTCTTATTCGTGAAAACACTTCAATATTCACACGTCCTCTGGAAGTGCCGACCCTTGTTGAACCTAGTCCTTCGACTATAGTTCTCTGATTTCTCCACGGTAGTCTTAATTTCTGAACGCACGACTCGGTAATAAAGGATGCTAAACTTCCGGAATCTAATAGTGCTCTGCACGTATATAACGAATTATTAGCTCCTCGAATATCTACAAGTGCAGTTTGTAGAAGGCCGGTGATAACTATTGGTGACTGTGATTGGTGTGTATGCACAGTGGTGGTCGGTGTTAAATGAACTAATGTTTTTTCGGTATTGTTGGAAGCTGCTTGCTCGGTGTTAGCCTCAGCCTTATGGTGTAGGTAGTATTGACGTTGTGATTAGATGGCAGGTGAAGCAATGTATTGTGACGTTTATTACATTTCATGCATGACCTTCTTGATTGGCATCTCGAGACCAAATGGGAATCACATAAACAATTGAAGCATCGGTTGGCCCGTTGCATGAACTCTCGTCTAGATGTTATATCCATCTCTCTAAATTTAGCGCATTGAAATAAATTATGAGTTGTATTACAGAACGGACAGTTTTTAACTGCTACTGTATGGCTTTGTATGCTGGTAGCTCGTGGTTATTGTTTTCTCGATGGTGGTTGACAGTTCTCTAATGAATCGGCACGTTTGGTTACAAAATCCAAAAATGATTGCCAAGTTGGGAAATCAATATCTGATGTCTCACTTGCCCAACGCTGTTGCGTATCGTCATCCAATTTGTTCAAAATTAAAAAGATTAACCATGGGTCTCGCCCATTTACACAGTTCCCCAACGCTCTTATACCATGAATGACTTCATCTGAGGTATCGCAAATTTGACGAAGTTGTTTACCGGTTGCTTGGCTGACTGACGGTTGGCTAATAAAAGTTTTAATAAATGAGTTTAATATTAGTTTTTTCTTACTGTACCTTTTGGTTTATTTCTGGTATGCCTCAATATAATTAGCTTCGGTTATTGCCAGGTATCTCAAAGATGCTCGCGCCTCTCCTCTTAATGAATATTTAAGATATTGCAACTTTTGCACACCTGTAAGTCCAGGATTCTCATGTACAGTTGAAACAAACATGTCGTGCTATGATTGCCATTCTTGGTAATTGCCATCAAAAGTTGGTAAGGTGAGGCGAGGTAATTTTATATCACAACGTGTTTGATTGAGCGTCCCGTTATGCTCGTAATTTAGGTCGTTCCATTACACATTGAACACACTTTCCGTACAGTGTTTCTGAAATTTGAAATCCTAATATCAGGTGTCTATAGAGCGGCATAGCGAAGGATAATAGTCTTAACAATTGGATTCTGATTAGATTAGATGTTTCTCGTCGTAACTAATTTGGTGCGTTTTAATCACTCGCATAACCTAGGTGTCGTCAGTAAATTGTTGCAGTGCAATTGTATTAACGGGTTTGTGATATCGATTCTGACCTGTTTCGTCTTAATCAAATTTAATGTTAAAGGTGCAAGTTATTTCTGATAGGATGG
This sequence comes from Tipula lateralis, assembly GCA_963932295.1. NCBI lineage: Eukaryota > Metazoa > Arthropoda > Insecta > Diptera > Tipulidae > Tipula > Tipula lateralis. The sequence goes on from OZ010737.1 coordinate 27,945,303, forward strand.
GAGCATACTTCTAAACTTACTAGTATCGGAGGTCCACAAATGATTACTACCTATCACACACAATTTGTGTGTCCATTCAGACACAGCCAACATTTCTTACATTGCAAATTTTTGGCCAGTTTCTCAACAACAATATAGTTTAGGGACAACACATTTACGGATCCTACCTATCTCGGAATTTCGTCATCCCTTGTCGCAGGTTCAGTTGCTTTAGTATCTTCTCCAGTTGCCCACAGTAGCCCAAGTTCTCACAGGTGGTAAGTGAAAAATTTAGTCATGCATACAAATGAGCAATGAAGCCGCGTACAATACAGTTTCACTTGAGTGTAAAAATCTAACTTTCCACCATTCAAACTTTTACGAAATCACCTAGGTACTTGAATTCAAATACATAAACTTTTAATTCTAACAACAAAGCGAGTATACTACTTTAAGATACTTGAACCGCATATCTGTATATATGTATATATGTGTGTGTGTATGTGGGTACGAGAAAGCATCTTAAAGTTCAAACAATTATTAAAGAACACTTAAGACTATTTTATTGGTATGTATGTATGTATGTACACTGGTACGTTTTGAAAGATTATGTAAGAGTATATATAAGATCTTATCTTATCCTTAAATGTATATTAGATGGTAAAAATTTATTATTAAACTCCTCACCATCATCATTTTCATGTCGTTGAAAGTTGAAAAGGTAGATACGAGTCGAGTATACAAATTTGCATACGAGAAAAACTATGTACAAAGTACGAGTACGTGATATGAAGTGAAGGGAAATGTCTTAAATCAATAGAAGGTAAATCTATAGAATTTTTTTTTTTAGATAGGTCACCTTACATTTATAAATTACAATAATAAAAAAAAACAATCCTAACCAACCTCAAAAATACGAAATAACAATAAAAACGTATATACGAGTGTGTATACATAAGCGAGAACTCGCCTTTTTGAATTGTATTTTTCTTTTGAAGATCCAAGAAATGTAATGTAAGAAAAAACAGCACAACAACAACAAAATTATGGTATATTAAGACATCGCCTCTGGCTTATATAGAAACGTATCTATATATACAAAGATTTGATATTGTTCCAGTATTTTGTTGTAATTTAGTATATTGACGCGATTGGCGCACATCCATATACACTGGGGCATTCGAGCATCGAGCGACAAGTAAACGATCGAGGCGAAAATGTCGCCAAATTTACAAAGCTTCCGACTGTACCGACAATTCTCTATGTACGTTTGAATGCATATAAATTAAAGATATTCCAATAAGATAGTGTACTAACAATCATTTGCATCTTAATAACAGAAAAAAAATTTCTTATCTGCAAGCCCAACCCAATCTAAAGAAAATACAACTTTTTGTTTCAATGAAAAATGAAAAGTTTTTTTTTTCTTGTATTTCTGACAACAAACACCACACACGATTACCCATATTATATATGGAGGTTTATTGTTCTTTGTAAAAACTAAAACTCTAGAATGTGTATATAAGATGTTAGATAAGAAGTGGTGATAAGGCATATTGATGATATATGGTTTTGATGGTATGCGGATTAAGAGCTGCATACACATGTATATCTCCAGTGAACGAAGATGTTCGAAGAAGACATATTCAAGCCGAGCCATTTCTTAAAGTTCTGAACTCACGAGAATATGGCAGATGTGGAAGCAAATTTGATTGCCGTTGCCTACTCTCCCCCGTTTGATGGTAATCGATATGGATTATGCCGCGAGAATCCCAAAAAACTAACCTTGTTGGCCCATAAAACCATCATAGCCTTCTTCAGCGCAAACTCGCCAATAGAAATTCACTGTCTAATTCTTTGGCTTTCGATAAATAGTGATGGATCCATGTTTCATCCACAGTTATGAACGGATGCGTTTTTGAACGATTGTAAGTAAACGCGGCACTCAACACTCCGATTACTTTCTCATATTCAAATGTTCATGTAATATATTGAGCACGCATGTTCATCTGAGATACGTGTGTGATATAACCACTATTTAAGTTATATCACGCACATCGAAAATCAGTAACCCACTTGTGAATCATTCCTTGTAACGCGCAAACTCTCGGAGACACGCTGCTTGGTGTAGAGAATCCTATCGTTTTTTACGAGAAACATATATATACTTGGATGTCCGAAATCAGTTAAGGCATCGATTTGGGAATTAAAACGGAAAAGTTGTTTCGATGACTAATTTTGTTAATTGGGGTCTCAGTTAGCGTCAACAGACTTCCTGCAATTCTCAATCTTATATTCGGTAACAGGAAAGATTGAATCATATGGAAAAGAAAAAAGAATTCTTCCAGCACAAATATTTCGAATCAACTAGTATCATATCACGTTAAAGTTAACTCGATAATGATCTAGTTCCAGCTTTATCTACTAAACCCAGATAGTGTCGTTATCCTAAAAGATGATATACAGATATACCAGATGAAATCATATTATTTTGCCGCCTGATAACGCAAATGATGATATTACTGACGAAGATTCAGGCGACGAAGACAATGTGATATTAAATAATCTTCCTGGAGGACAGCTAAGAGCTGAAACGGAACTCCGATACAGCGATAGCATATACGATAGTGATGATGAAATTCCACTGTCGGTTTTGTCAAAGCGACGTCGTAAATCTACTCCTCATCCAAGAAGTACCTTTACAAAGCGGGAGAAGAAGGATCTCACTTCTACATTACCAGTATGGGCAGATTTAAGCGGCTGTATGCAAAGTATTTTATCACCTGTTGAGACGTTTCATATTTTTTTAACGACGAAGTGATTGGCATGATTGTATACTACTCAAATTTATACGCTGCATCACATAATCGCAACGCAGATATCGAACCCGACGAAATTCGCTGTTTTATTGGGATTTTATTACTTAGTGGGTATGCTCCTTTACCGAGACGTGAGATGTACTGGGAAAACTCAAAGGTTTTCGGTTTACCATGCAAAATATTCAACGACAGCAAAAGGATCAACCCGAACGACAAATTTTCAAAAATACGGCCACTTTTGGATGTCATAAACAAACTTTTTATCGAGATGGCACCAAAGGAAGAAAACCATAGCGTGGATGAATCGATGGTCCCATACTACGGCCATCATGGCACGAAACAGTTTATTCGTGGAAAGTCCATTCGTTGGGGATACAAATTATGGACAGCAACAACAAGATTAGGACATAGAGTGGTTTGAGCCTTATCAAGGGTCTACCACTATATTACCCGAACAATATAAAGATATGGGTTTAGGTGCAAGTGTTGTTTTACAATGTGCTGATGTGTTAGTAAAAACTATTCGAAATTAACATATCATTTATATTTTGATAATTTTTTCACTTCGTTGAAATTATTAGAAGAACTGCGTCGAAAAGTTATAAAAGGAACAGGAACGATAAGAGAAAACCGAATCGTAAAAAATTGCATCGTTTTAAATTCCAAAGTTATAAAAAAGAAGGAAAGAGGATTTTACGACTATGCAACAACCCATGGAAATGAAGTTGTCGTTTGCAAATAGAATGACAACAATGTCGTCACAATTGCATCGAACAGTTACCCAATTCTACCAACACACAATGTGACACAATGTAAAACAAAAAAAAATCATAAATGATGAAGAACCAAAAATTTTCAAAATGTATAATGACAACATGGGTGGTCGATCGGGCTAACGAGAACATAAGTCTCTATAGAGTAGGAATACGCGGGAAAAAATTGGTATTTTCCATTAATAGCCCACTGCATTGATACGGCAGAGCAAAATTCTTGGTATCTTCACAGATTAAGTGGCGGCAAACTTGATCATCTTAATTTTAGGCGACAAATGACCCTTGGTATCTTAACTCTTTTTCAAGATACGATGGTAAAGACCATTTGGTGTCGTACAAGGAAACCCAAACACGTTGTGGAATGTGCCATAAAAAGTGTAACTTCAACTGTGTAAAATGTTCAATAGCATTACACCCAAAAAACTGTTTTTATGATTATCACACAAAATAATTAAACTGATTTTTTATTGATTTTTTTACAATTTTTGTTAATAAATTAAGAAAATGAATGGAAAATTATTGATTTCTGAAAGTAATATTTTACGTTGTACAAAATGCCATTGTCCTTTTAAAAGGACACGTTATCCCCCCTTAACTATGTACCGCTATGTAACCGATGTATTAATTCGGCAACATCTAGGTTTTAATCTGGATGGTTCCATTTAGTCGTACTTACATAGGATATCAATTGCAACCTTCAATGAATTATTAACCGGTCATAACTTCATCCACCTAGTTGCCTCTGAGTTATCCTACTCTGCTCCTTCGATAGTTCTTCTTTCTTCGTGGATTGATAAAATGTAAAAAATCATCAGAATTTCGGTTAACAGTTCCTCAAGATTCAAAATAGATAGCACATGTTAAAAGTGTCATTAAAATGAGTTAAACCTAAATAATACGTCTATCTTCTTGGATGCGAAAATATGACCAGTTATAGCTGCGAATAAACAAAATTAGAGTTAGCGGAAAAACTTAATCAATGACTAACCGATTAGAACTGAAGCATCCTTAGTAATCATCGATGATTACCTCCGGCAGACGAGTATTTCTCCCGAGATAATGTACGACAGTATAGCAGAGTAGCTAATCAACTATAGACACGGCTGAACCGGTTGGTAAAGTGTTTTAAATATCCTCCAAATAAATGATCTGGGCTTCATTGGGATATGACTCGACATCTGACACCGTGATCATAGTCAAGAATTCTATTAAGGTAGACTATTAAGACTAGATATACACACACACCTTCAGACTGATTTGGCCTCATTTTGTGTACGACTCTGTCGACGACAATTCACATGAATTTTGCGTTTCTTTTGTTTCTAAATTATTCTGACTGTTAATAACATTTAACTTCCACTTGAAAAAATTTATATGATAAAATATTTAAAATGAAAAAAGGAAAACAACGAAGATGAAAAACATTCCAACTATATATATATATCTCGCCGTATACCTACCCCCATCATAATTAGAAGCATCATTCTAACTTCTTATGTATATTGTAGCTCAATCTTCAAGATTTTTATATTTCTATACACATTTATGTTTTTTTTTTTTTTAATTAAGAAAAAGGTTTCTTTTCAATTACTAATAATAATAATTTTCATATTTTTCCAGTTTTGGAATAAATCAGCAAAAATGTACCATACACAAAAAAAAATGAATGTCTGAGAGGAGACATCACGAAAAGAATATATGAATTAAGACAACAACAAGAAATGGGAAAAATCCTTGTATACATAATCTGGAATTTTCACGAATATAATTTTCTTTTTGCTTGTGCTTTGTTTCGACTTATCATAAAAATAATAACACAACCAACCGTTATGAATTGTGTACAGTAGATAGTTAAGTTACAAAAAAAGAAATTTTTCTTATAAATTCAACTCATTCGACCTTATCTTTGTTTCTTAAGACATTTTTTTGTTTTTGTTGCTTTTATTTTTTTTTTGGTTCTTTTTCGGAAAATTAAAATAAATAAGGAAAAATGGTTCGGTATGGACGACGTACGAGTTTATACAAAATGCCGGAGTGGAAGAAAACCCAACAATGAAGAGAAAATGTTACTTTTTTTCGAAATGACATTGTTGTTGTGGTTGTTGTTGGTGGTGGTGGAAATACTGAACCATTGCTTCGGTTTTTTCCGATGAACGTTTACTTTTCTGTTGTCCTCTCTATAGTATTCTTCATATAACTACATATTATGTCAGATAGAATTGGAACGATGAGTTTTTATTTGTTTTAGGATTTTAGGATGGCATGTCCCTGTCCTCAATTAAAATGGATAGCTCATTGAAAGCAATTCAGAAAGCCGAACTGACCATACTCAATGCTTTTCATGAACTAAAGAATCCCGTTAGCCCAATACCTGCAGCCAAAAGTGTGTCTTTGCCTATAGAAGAACGTGTTGTTACTCGGTCGGTTAAAAAAGCTGCCACCACTACAATATCAACACTACAACCAACTGAAACTGCTGCTTCATCCCAGCGAAATTTTAGTGCCACAACTAGTGTCCCTGAACGCATTGAACTGATATCCCAACTGACCGAACATCGAGTAACTAGATTAAGTCTTAAGGAATTACCGAATGAAAATGTAGTACAAATACCTAAACCGCTTAATGAGAATGAATCAACAAACAATGAAAAGCCCAAACCAAGCATTCTGGATGACCAAGATACCATCAATGTTGTGGAAAATAATCTGCGGATGAAAGAGAGTCTCTCAGTAAAGGTTAATACAACAGACCAGCAAGCTTCATCAACGGAAATTTACGTACCGCCTCGTTCGGATATTGAAAATCTAATAATTCCAATTAGAATTATTAAACCGAGACGGCACCTTTTTGTAAGCAGACTGCATAAATCTTCTTCGGTAGAAGTCATCCAAAATTATCTGATAGAGAAATTCAAAATAGCAACAGCTAACTGTATCAAAATGATACCTAAAGCAATTAATGGCGTACCTCGTGACCACTCATCATTTATGATTAGTCTCACTGAAGAAGACTTTGCAAAGGCAGCAAATCCGAATCTTTGGCCTAATGGAATCCTTGTCAAAGTATTTGAGTTTAAAAAAAATGCCGGTTTTTCGGATAACACCAGAAGGCCCCAACCCAATATAAACACCGTCAGCTTATCAAGTCGATAGTATCATCACCAGTACCAATCATACAATCTACTATCAAAATGTCTAGCAAAGCATATCCCTTTCTTAATTTCATTCAGAAAACCCTGTTCTCATTCTATATTATTGTGGAAACAAATTTTAATAATACTATTCAGAGCACGGAATTCTTCCCTAGTGATTATGTCGTCTACAGATGTGACCGTTCCTCATCAACGAGCAAAAAATTAACGGGCGGCGGAGTACTAATTGCCGTGAACGCTTCAATTACCAGTGAAGAAATTCAACTCTCCTGTTGTCAAGTCGAACATGCCTGTGTAATAATAACAATCAATAAGGAAAAAATATACATTTATGTACATACTATCCTCTTCACCAAGTGAAACATACGCAAACTGCATGGAATCGATCCAAGAAATTTATAATCTTACTAGGCTGGGCGATTCTTTGGTAGTAGTGGGAGATTTCAACCTTACCAATGTGACCTGGTCTTATGACGAAGATCTAAAATGCATTCTTCTATACTCTATCTGATATTGAGTGTTGTTTTATTGATGCCTGCTTTTTCTTTGATCTAAAACAAATAAATCATCTTCCAAATGTAAATGGTATAACTTACTTGACATATTCCTAGCAAACGAAGTTGACATCTTTAAAGTAAATGAATCACTGTCACCATTTACATGCAACGATATTCATCACAAATCCATGGAATTCAGCTTTAATATATCAGAAATTAACGAACACTGCAATATTATACGACACAACTTTGCCAAAGCTAACATCGTTGGACTTAAAGGATTCTTGAATTATAAAATTTGGGACGAGGAAATTGATGGATTAACTGATATTAACACTAATATTAACAATTTCTATGATATATTATTCAATGGATTCAATCAGTTTGTACCGCTAACAAAAACTACGTCAATCATCCATCAGCCATGATGATTGTTTTAAGAAATACATAATCAAAGTTCAAAATACTATTAAAAGTGATCCCAAATATTTCTTGAATTTTTTCAGTGACAAGAGGATAACTAAAGGATATCATCTGAATAGATCACGTGGCCACTATTCATCTGAATGTGCATCAGAATTCACCTGGTATAATAATCATCCGCCCAGCTATGCTAATTGTTCAATACATATCCAAACTTTTTCTGAAGAGGAGATACTAACTGAAATTAAATCACCATAGGAGGTGGCTGTGGACCTGATTCTATCCCTTCACCCATCATTAAATTATTGGCGGATGTAGTTTGCAAGCCTTTAAAACTCATCTTTAATAAATCATTGCCAATCGGAATTTTCCCTGATAAATGGAAAATTTCGAGACCTACACCGATTTTCAATTATGGTAAAAGAAATGAAGTTTCCTACTATCGAGGAATTGCTACCACTTCAATTTTACCTAAATTATTTGAAATATTAGTCTGCAGTTCCTTCAAGAAAACAGTTTTAAGCCATCTATCATTTCATCAACATGGATTTATGCCTGGCAGATCAACTACCACCAACCTAGTGGAGTTTACTAGCATTACTACTAAAGCTTTAGAAAATCATCACCAAATTGACACCATATACACTGACTTCAGTAAAGTTTTTGACTCCATTCAACATCGCCAGATATTGATTAAACTTGACAAGTTTGGTTTTTCATCAATGTTCGTCAAATGGTTTCAATCTTACTTAACGAAGAGATACCTATTTATCGAAATAGCTGGTGAAAAATCCAATTTAGCAAAATCTGGGGTCCCCCAGGGTTCAAATATTGGTCCCTATTTCTTCCTGATATTTATTGACGACATCACTAAAATAGTTCAACACTCCTCTAAGCTTTTATTTGCTGATGATCTTAAAATATTCCGAACAATTAACGATAGAAGTGACTCTTACAAACTTCAAGAGGATATTGACACGATTTGTTCATGGTGTGAAGTGAACCAGTTAAAACTCAATATTCAAAAATGCAAGATAATGTCATATCATAGGAAAACATGTCCAATAATTGCCAATTATAATATCAATGGAACTTTAATTGAATGCGTCACCACAATTAAAGATCTAGTTGTAACATTTGTCAGTGATATTTCATTCTCCAGACACATCGATCAGAGTATATCGAAAGCCAATTCCGCATGTTCGGTTTTCTTCGTCGCTGGACCACTGAAATTAAAGACCAAAATGCACTTTTTGTACTATACTTTGCATACATTAGATCTCATCTTGAATATGCAGTAGCAGTTTGGTGCCCCCATAACGCTAACCACATTATTAGAATTGAGGGTGTACAAAAGCGAGTCTTACTCTATATTATGAAAAAAACAAACTGGAACTACAACTGCAATTTACCATTCCATGAGAACCTGGCTCTTACCATCTTACACTGTACGCTGTAAAGCATATAATATTGCAACTTTGGTTAATCGCAGGCAACAACATTGTGCAAGTTTTTTGGGAAATTTACTTTTGGGTCTTGGAAACTCTCCCTTTATTCTTCAGAGCATTAAGATAAACGTGTCCAGTAGAAATCTTCGTCTGCTCAAGTTGTTAAAACTTGAAAAACATCGTACTAATTACGGCGAAAATGAACCAATCAATATGATGACCACATTTTTAACCGATGTTGAGCTCCTATTCGAGCTTGGACTGTCTAAGGGACAGTTTAATATCAAATTAAAACAGCACTTCAGACAATTATAATTTTATATACTTAATTTTTAATTTTAATATTTATTTTATATACTTAAATTTTTAATTTTGTATCATTAAATCTTAAAATTTAAATTTCTTATCTGAAATCCTAAATGTATTTGATTCTACATATTGATTTCTTTAAATTAAAAAATAAAATAAATTTCCAATTCGGTCCAAAATCAGCTCCAAATCGATATGAGGCTTTAATTTGAATCTGCTGACGTAATCTGCTGACTACTTGAAAAAAGGAGTATGACAAAGCATAATCCATGAAAACGATTCAGTATCAATCCTGAACTTCTTCGTTAAATTTCATTTTCTCTCAATTTCCGTAAAAAAGCATTATCTAATCAAACGGTCACTTTCCATGTTGTAACTGTAAAAATATTCTGAATATCACTATAACCACGTCCGGGTGCCGCGATATAGTTCGGAAAAAATAGGAAAGTAATAAGTGGTGAGTTGATAAACCTTTTATCATAATCTTGACTACAAATGTTCTGTAAGTAGCAACCACGATGGTATTTTTACATTTTGAATTAGTAAGAAAGATGCTATATGAGAAATGCTACCATCCAGGTTTGAACTCAGACTACTAGAGGTCTTCTGCGCATAAATGGCCTATTTTATCCAACGGGGATATATACCAGCCATTTCTACTTGATTTATCTAAAAATCACAATGTCAGTATTTCTAGAAATACTTTGCGTAATGTTGCAACGAATTGGATGTTCAAAACTCATTAAGTATAACAGCTTTTAACAAGTTACTCTCACACCGAATGTAGTATATACATGATCCAATAATCAGAGAGACCAACAGACAAGGTCTCCTCGAGTTTATCACAAAAGAATCCGGGTTACTATCTTCCAAACAGCTTATAGAGTTATCAGAATCTCAGTAGCCGGTGCCACTCCTCGCTTCTAAATTTCCCTGAAACAGATTAAAAATTTTACAGATAAAACAGATTTACTAAGTGACTCATGTTTGTTCAAATTTCCAGTCTGAACCTTTTTAAGAGCTGGCCTCCATGCGCTGAATATTAGGAGTTATAACTTTTCCCTTTCCAGTTCCATCATATTTCTCTGTTCTTGTGGTAACCCTTCTTCTTACTGTGCAACTCTTATACTCGGGCAAATCTGGTTTCAAGCCTATGGTAATTAATCCGATTGCATGGTAGCCCATTTTTATAACAGTCAATATCTTCATGATAGCCTATACCTTTATGAAAGCTAGCGCAATGTCAATGGATGCCTCCAAACTATATTCCCTAAAATTAAGTGATTATTCTATCATTGATACTAAGATATAAAAGGCAACCTCCACGTTACAGTACGCATACTATCGATCTCAATTATTAGGCTTGACCTTTGCTCGAATGTGTTCCTCTACCAGCCTTTTTTTTATCTCTACAATCTGTTTCGGGGCTCAAGGCACTTTCAACTCTTTCGCGGTTCACTTATTTACGTCCTTACCTTACGCCATGCAGCCAAATCAGGCACTTACGGCTATAGGTCCGATTTACGTAGAGCCATCTGCACATTGCATAGCTCCATGACAGCCTATAGTACTGACATGGAAAATGGGTTGGCCCATGAATTCTGCACTCCAACAGGGGGTCAAAAATGTGTTCATTCACACCACCGATCGTAATCGTATGGTGAAAAATCCCTTTTGCATCCTGCCCCTGTCGGGATTCGAACGCGGTACCTCCCGCTCCAACTGCCGCAGCTTTAATCACTGCGCCACTTGGGCGGTTACCAGCCTTTTCGGAATAAAGATCACACATATTTCCCGTTATTTTATAAGGATATATTATATAAAATACGTAGATTATATCTTGCAAAATAGGATAGTCCCAATGTTACTCTCTATAGTGTTGCTGGTATGATCCATTTTATGCAGGCTGATTTATAAGGCTTAAGACCAGCTTTGTAAACAAAATTCATGAGACACACCTCGGAACTTCCCGGAAAATGTGTTTCCACGAGAATTTTTATGGGTTTTCCACTTGATGTTGTCCATAAGCTATCCGATCTAAATAAATAGTTCGGTGTAGTTGGATTTTTGGATAGTAGTTTTCTGAGTAGAGAAATTTGGAAACTTCTTCCATTTTATTGGAAAATCATCTCAATACTTCTGCTGCATCTTGTTTAACTCTTTTTTGGGTACACCTTTAAACGACCCAGTCCTTAACCTACCTAGCTCTTTATTGTACTCTCTCCAACTTAGATTCTGAAAGGTTCCCAAGAGCGTCTGTTGATAATAACCTTAAGTAAATCCTTATAAGTCTCAAAATTAGAACTTCTTTTATTCTTTAAGAATAACTAGGTTACCGAGTAAAAGCTAAGCGATGAGCAAAGAAAGACTGTTTATGCACTACTCTCCACTCATTGGCCATTCGATGAATTCGATTTTTTGTGTTAAATGTAGGCTCTTGCACAATATTGCAATTTAAGAGGTTGGTGCTTAATATGTTCCCAAAAACGACTCAATTTTCAAGGTTACCCAAAACTGCTCGAACACATATGGGTTCTGGCTTGGGAACTTTTTTAATATCGTGATAGTGTCCATTATAGTACCCCACAGGTTCAACTGTTGTAATGATATAACAGCTGATTAGATCTAAGTTCAGTTGTGGTAGGAACTGGCTTGATAATAATATTGTACATGAGGTCCAGTTTAAATATTCTCGTTACATCAAAAATTCCGTGGCGCATTAGGTTAACGATCATGAATCTTCCTGTGGATTCTCTGAAATACATTGGCCCTTCAGAATGTCGTTCTACAGCTTTCAAACTGTATTCGATCAAATATCCGAACTCCTTGGAAATATATATATAATTGTATACGTTGTTACATTTAAGCATCCCCATCTACACACCCTCATCAAGTGTTTGGCATATGCGAAAATTCGCTTACAATTTTCATTTTCAATTCAATGCAGCGGTTATGAAAGTTAAAAGAAAATCGGGACTAATTAAAACTTTTCATAACTCATATACATGTGCACGAGCTACACATCTTCTCATTATCATATATGTACACACACATACACATCTCGAATTGAATGAGATTTACAATTGTATTGTCTACGACATTCGCTCCCACAATCACTCTTTATATATATGGTACGAGCATTGTTTGCCACAGTTAAAATTTTTAATATGTGAGATCAGATTTTCCTCCTTATATTTTCGATGACAAGTCGTTTATATATCGTCGGGTGTGATCCATTATGTATATATGAGGCATAATTTATCCAATTATTCTCCAATTAATCTCGAAGACTTGTACCAAATTTTTCATTAGACTAAGTAAACACCGGATTCACGTTTATGTTTTCAAATTTGTTGAAGAAAAATGATTACCCATTTTCGAATCGAGTCAAACACCCCCGCAGCATCCCTATCTCTCGTGCGTGTATGTATACATGTATATATGACACATTTTTAGCAGAATCTACCTGATGCACCCCTATACACAGATTTCGGTTAAAATTAATTACATTATTTTATGTATCTCAATACGAGATCACAGCACTGATGATGATGATGATGATTCTGAGAAAACGAATTTTCCAATTTATATACGGTTCGAGGTTGTTGTTTCGCCTTTCTCGTTTATAATGAAAATATAAATATGTTTTGTCACGCACAATAAAATATAAATTGAAAATCACTTGAGAAAATGGAAAATTTTTGGGTATTTCATTTGTTTTCGTTTGTATAATTACTATACAGCACATATATCGGTACATATATCCCCGACCAGACAAGATCGATTTATTATTTGAAATTTAACTTAAGTAAATCGATACGGTAGGTAGGTACTTAAAAGAAAATTTTCTTATTTCTGCCTCTTATCAAAACAATAGTGGAAACATAAATTATCTATGTACAAGTGTGTGTATGTATATACGTACACATACAATTTATGAATTTACATAGATAAGACAATGTATTGTGTTGTGCGGGAAAATTCTTTATCGGCTGACAACTAATCGTATGCTAAGGGATGAGGTTGTGTATGTATGTATGAAGTACATAAATTTGAATATATCAAATTGTCTGATGTAATCTTAAAGTGTGTGTGTGTGTGTCTGTTTGACTTTTCTCGGGGATAATATTTTTATGTACATTGAGTGAAAATCACATACATATTCTACCTGTTATGTATATAGATACGATTCATTGCTCTAAGGTATACATACATATATACGAGTGTGTTTCAGCTAAGATTAATGATGATAAGAGACATTATTATCTGTTAGGTATTGTATATAAAATTAAAGTGGATTTTTCATTTCACATAGATGGGAAATTCGAGATATTTGGTAGATGGAGATGTGATGTTATATTTAAACGCGTAATGCACCATTAGCCAACTGAAGCCGTTTGTTCACTAACTGAGGAAGAAATAGCAAATCGACGTATAATTCCATTTTGAATCAAGAATTGCGATACCTTCTTGAAAGAGTACGATGCTGACGAGTCTGATGAAATTACTAGACCAGCATAGAGCAATGTAATGTTTGGGTAGTCTAGACAGATCAAGGCGATAGATGTACGTCTTCGAATTATATTAAGAAAGGACTGTACAAGAAAATTGCGAGGATGAATGAGATGATTGGGAGGTATCACAAACGTATATATGAATTATGCTAAAGTTGTATCAATATCAAACTTGGACATGCTGCTATATTAAAAGCTACGACAGTTGAAACAAGAGGTATTATTAGAGCCTGATGCAAATAGCTTTTCCACCATTGTTGGTGCTAATAAACACATCTGTGGGTTTATGTAAATAAACCCCTGATCGTTATTCCTTGACTGTACTATATAGGCTGGCATGTATCTTTTTTTTATATGTACAGATGGTTAATTAGGAGCTCCTTGATTTGGCTGTAAAGGCTAAAGGTTAGCTTCATCGTTACTTATTCCGGATTTGTATGGAGGCCAAATGTTTTACTCAATAAAGAAAAACGCATATAGCTTTTATAGGAATCACTGAATCAATGTATACATGTTCGACTGCAGCTATCCAATTAACATGCAATCATAGAGATAATAACTGGAAATAGGCAAAGATCGCTTACTCATTTCCGATAGTTACCGACCAAACATTAAATTTCACAAGCCTTTAAATGAGGTATTTCCTAATCGGAATGAGTGAAACCGAGCAGAGCCCTCAATGCAACTATGGTATGGTATATGGACGAGACAAAGATGGACAGTGGACCTGGAATGAGAGTATTTCAACACTACTTGAGCCGCACTTAAATGACTAGAGATAAGCGCCACTTGTACGATAGAATTAAATGTCAAGACTGATCTAACCAAAGCACACAAAGAGTTAGCTTTTACGGCACTTAATTTTTTTTCGGTTTATAAGGGCATTGTTGATCCGTACCGTGGCAACAATATGACTCTATGATTTCGATCAAGAGCCTGCTCTTCATTATTTTGCAAGCAATTAGAAAAAGTCAGGTCGCTCTCTACGCCATGGAACCACCGTCACCGACCGCGACCTATTCGCCTACCGATAGGCGGCTTTCCTTTCAATGAGCGCTGTATCATTTGGATCGGATCAGCACGCAGAACGTGACCGAGCCAGCGTACTCACTGTCTTTTGATTTTATGCACGATATCAGGAATTTGCATTGAATTACTAATCTCGTGATTGAAACGAACTCGGTATGTGCCATCAACGTTGCGTTTGGCCCAGATATTACACGCATGATTCTTCTCTCGCATGTAGCCATCTTTCGTACTCATCGAGGACAGCGCATCTCTTTGTCGAACACCAGAAGTAATTGCAAAAATTTTCGAATTTTCGAAAAATTTCAAATAGATCTTAGTGGTGCACTATAACTATTTTTCCGGATTACTTGGATCCGGAATGATATACAAAGGGGCTGGGAGCACTTAGCAAATTCAAGTTGATCCTATTCTCGGGGGTTCGATGTTAGCCTATACCGGTATCGATGAAGCAAATTTTTCCGGTTGTAGGTCATCAGCTACATACAGTATTATCCCAAATATGATCCAAATTAAATTTGGATTATCTAACTTGGACCATGATTTAATATTGAAAACTGCGGTAGTTGTAACAAGAGGTATTATTGGGGCCTCATGCAAAATGGGTTTTCACCATTTGATTACAATTGTTGGTGCTAATAAACGCATCTGTGAGCCATGGTCGTTCTTCCCTGCCAGTACTATAGGCTGGCATGGATCTTTGCAATGTGCAGATGATTAAACCTCCTTGATTTGGCTATAATGGCCTACAATTAGACTCATGGTCACTTATGCCTGTTTGGTATATGATGGCCAAATGGTATACTCAATTAAGCACAACGCATATAGCTTTTATTGAAATCACTGAATCAATGTAGACATGTCTGACTGCAGCTATGGAGGCCCGGTTAGGACGACATCCATTAAAGATGTAATCAAAGAGATAACTGGAAATTGGAAAAGATCTCTTACCCATTTCCAACAGTTGTTGACCAGAACATTGAATTCCATAATCCTATTAATGTGGTATTCTCTGATCGAGATGAGTGAATCGAACAGAGACCTCATTGGAACAGTAATGTGGACGAGTTAAAGAAGGACAGTGGGAGTCTTTCAACATTACTTAAGCAGCATCTGGATCACTGGAGATGAACTCCGTCATGTTCAAGTTATGCGATAGAGCTAAATGTCAAGACTGGTCTAACCAAAGTCCTAAACAGTCCAAGGATTTATATTCTATCGGACAGTTAAGAAGCGTTATGGCATCGATATAAAATAAAAATAGAACCTTACAAATGATTTCGATTGTCATTTGTTCAATTTGTTATTTATTTGTTTCATGTGACATATGCTGTGAGAGACCACGAGAGGTACTCACAGCAGAGAAACGAATCAATTGTTACAACTAAGGTGGAGTCGTTCCACTAGTGAAGACTAGATGGCGGAGGTGATGTGCGAAACAAAAGCGTTCGAGAGTTTCGAAATGTTACGAAATCTCGAGCCGCTGAGTTGGATAGTTTTCGGTTCGCCAACCAGGAGCAACAGAAAGAACTGAAAAAAGAAAACGAGTAAGGTGACGACGGAAAAAAAAAGGAAGAACGTTTTGGACCATCAAAGGTGATACTACAAAAAAATACAAAAAAAAATAAAGAGTAAATTGAAAATCTTATAAATCTGGCTTTTCTCTTTTCTTTTCCCTATTTTCCGACCCTACACTTTCTTTTCATTCCAAGGCATCGGATTGATTTACTTCGAGTTGTGTGGTGGTTTTTTTGTGGTATCAATAGGTACTCCGCCCGAGCCCATTCGCTTATATACAGAGCTAAACCGGACACATGTGCTGGTAGACTTGCGCCCACCGGAATATATGTTTTGGTTGTCTACCCATGCCACAACCGCAATACAGGGGAGCACGTTACACTTACTGGCTATATGCTCGTCACATAAAGTGTAGTATATGCACTTCTCCGTCAGAAAAGCCATGTCCAGGTACTTCTATATGGGTTCGATATTACCCTACCGGTATCGATGAAGCAATTTTTTCCGGTTGTAGATCATCAGCTATTTATCCCAAGTATGGTCCAAATTACACTTTCGTACAAAATAAATGCCACATCATTCTAGAACAATGTCTATACACATACATATAGTCGACATACATGATACGATTACGTCATGGTACCATACATCGGTGCGAGAAAATTATAGTTACCTTTTCAATGTACAAGACTAGGTACATACGTTGTTCTAATTGAAAAAAAAACTGTACAGAAAACATATGTTTTTGAACTTCCACCTTTCCACCACCTAATACAAAAAACACTTACACGTTATTTTAATTAATTTTTTTTTTTGTAATATTCCGAATTACATTTTATTAATGATGAAATCATCAAATCGATGATGTATGTATCCAAATCTCGATCTTATCGATCGGAATACAATTTTGGAAAAAAAATTGAGTTTATCGATCGACTACATATACACTCGAAGCACAGAGTACAAATTAACAAACCAGCATGAAATTTTTAAGGAGCGTTTATACACAAATTGAACATCTCTATATAACATATAATGTGTAGCTGGTGCTGTTGGTATGTACACACAACATGTAGATAAGTGCGGCCTTAATAGCTCGATATGCGGGTCAATGCAAAACGGAACACTGTACCTTGGTAATATTAGGTTGTGTAACAAACGATATGTGCGGATAAAGGTCAATATATGGATGTATAGACAGGTTACACACAACATGTTGTATGTAGCCCTGCAGCTATATATATATACGAGTATATCGAAGAAAACCGCAAAGATTGCCGTAAATTTAATATTTTCACTTATTGATTGTTTGTTACAAATTTGTTAGATCCACACCTCTTTTATCTAAAGCAACTATTACCATTCCTTATACCATTACTATCATTATACATTTTCATGTAATTGTTTATTATTATTGCTTTTGGTTTGGTCTTTGGGACTTGTGCGGATTATATATGGGGAGATCGAAAGAAAGAAATTCAATATATGCTGTATGTATGTATGCTGTATATACACGCTCAGGTACTCCACCAAGAAATATGACGAAGTAAATCAAGAAATAATTTTTTTTTCTTACTTTCTGTAAATTGTAATTAATTTGATTTTTATCGCGCCTGCCTTAAGGCACATGTGTTTTGGTTTCTTCTTACTATTGTTGTTATGTATTATAAATTTAATAATTTTTTTTTATGTTGCTGATATGTTTTTATGATATGTCGATATGTTTTAAAAAGGCGCGGTATTATACATATTTCATATACGAGTATATATAGGCATGTATGGTACATATACAACGGGGTCTAAGTTACAGTATACCTATATGTAGATTTCATGGGGAGGACACTATTCAAATTGTCTTAATTTATTTCCAACGACCAAGGAACGAAAAGCTGGGGCACCTGCAGAATACTACTCATTGGGCATCCACTACACTGCACTGTAAAGATCATCGAAATCATACATCGCCCGATAATTGTACTTTACAATTGTCACCCGACGAATGAAGAAATGATAGAACACTCAAAGTAATCAATGCTAAATGACGTCATAGCAGTTGCTTCAAGACGTCTATACAACTACACATTCCCAAAAATACCTTAATAGGCGACGACCTGTAGAACACTGCGAATTAAAAGGTGCTGTGTTCTCCTAAAATTGATTGGCTCATTGTGATATCCCCTCCTAGACGTACTTTCTTAAACGGAATCTATTTGTTCTTCGAATGCAACCTACAATATCCGATATTATCAGGGTAATCAGTTGATCCTCAAATATAGGAATTGTGATCCTAAGCAGGGCAGCCACCTTCGTTGGCAGAGAAAGTAGCGTGCTTGCTCTGTCATTTGTAGGCCTCGAGTTCGATTCTTGAAGGACGTGGTGACAAATATTAAGACTTTGTGCTTTTATTGTATAAGTATATCTATTTAGTGTGGGCTGAACCGTGAGCATTTCGGGGCATTGGGTTTAGGAATGATTAGCCGCCTTCTATAATTTATCTAAGCAGTGCAGTCTATGGGGAGAGTATGAACAACAGGGATAAATATTTTCACCTCAGGTTGTAGCATGTCTAACCCGTCACCAGCCAGATTATAGCATAATGATCCATCCGTAAAGATCATCATTTGTGATTTCTGCCTTGTAGGCAAGCGGCTGATTGCACCGCAGCCTTTCTGATATGAAAATCGAGCGGTAGTAGACTCACAGTAGGTGGATTTGCGTAGCTCAAACAATAACCAAACAAACAAGTATTGCAAAGCGGTTAAGAGATTTCCCTCCAACTCCACTCAATGTCCAAGTCCATCAAATAAGAATGGCAAACTAGATAATAGGTCTGATACCCGGACCTTATATGCCAGTACACTCGTTTGGGTTTCAAATCTTAAATGATTTACCAAATAACTGTTTACAAGTAATACTCAACCAAAATGGTTCCTGAGAAAACCAATAAAAGACCAATAAGGACCTCGTTTGTGGAGACCTAAGTTCTACCGATCCATAGTTCTTTGTCATCAAGACAACATACCCAGATACAATACCAACATAAGGGGTATCGTTCTTATTGAAATAAAGTTTAAACGTTGGCTTCGATATGACCAAGTCATGTTCAATGGTGGAACTAAGGTCAAGGTGACTGGGTGGTCGTCACTGTTATAACATAATGTGTTAGGTCGAGGAATTTCACGATGGGCACCTGTATAATACGCATCGGTCTGTATGGTTAATATTCTTCTAAATTTTGGATTGAAAGGAATTGGCGCGGACGCCAGTAGTGTTGTCAACTTATTCCAAATTTCTTCTGTTGCGTTTTTTTAGAAGTCTTGTGATTTGTCCTATTACCACGGAGATTTCAGGAATGAATCGCCAATACCAACCAACTATCCCAAGAACGAGTTTTAGGACTCAGTAATCTTTTCGGGATTCAGTCCTTGTTCATCAAGAATTTATCCGAGGTTTTTTTATCTCATTGAGACAGAATTGTGATTTCTCTATAGACTGATCGTGAGATTAGCTTTTTGCAAACGTTGAGTTACATATGTTAGTAGAGTCTCTATTAGTTGTCCATCAGCTGACATAGCGTTTGGACTGACATTGCACATTGAAAATTGAAAAACGAAAATCAAAAATCAAAATTGATAAACGAAAATCAAAATCCAAAATTCAAAATTCAAAATTCTTAATTCAAAATTCTTAATTCAAAATTCTTAATTCAAAATTCTTAATTCAAAATTCAAAATTCAAAATTCAAAATTCAAAATTCAAAATTCAAAATTCAAAATTCAAAATTCAAAATTCAAAACTCAAAATTCAAAATTCAAAATTCAAAATTCAAAATTCAAAATTCAAAATTCAAAATTCAAAATTCAAAATTCAAAATTCAAAATTCAAAATTCAAAATTCAAAATTCAAAATTCAAAATTCAAAATTCAAAATTCAAAATTCAAAATTCAAAATTCAAAATTCAAAATTCAAAATTAAAATTCAAAATTCAAAATTCAAAATTCAAAATTCAAAATTCAAAATTCAAAATTCTAAATGCAAAATTCAAAATTCAAAATTCAAAATTCAAAATTCAAAATTCAAAATTCAAAATTCAAAATTCAAAATTCAAAATTCAAAATTCAAAATTCAAAATTCAAAATTCAAAATTCAAAATTCAAAATTCAAAATTCAAAATTCAAAATTCAAAATTCAAAATTCAAAATTCAAAATTCAAAATTCAAAATTCAAAATTCAAAATTCAAAATTCAAAATTCAAAATTCAAAATTCAAAATTCAAAATTCAAAATTCAAAATTCAAAATTCAAAATTCAAAATTCAAAATTCAAAATTCAAAATTCAAAATTCAAAATTCAAAATTCAAAATTCAAAATTCAAAATTCAAAATTCAAAATTCAAAATTCAAAATTCAAAATTCAAAATTCAAAATTCAAAATTCAAAATTCAAAATTCAAAATTCAAAATTCAAAATTCAAAATTCAAAATTCAAAATTCAAAATTCAAAATTCAAAATTCAAAATTCAAAATTCAAAATTCAAAATTCAAAATTCAAAATTCAAAATTCAAAATTCAAAATTCAAAATTCAAAATTCAAAATTCAAAATTCAAAATTCAAAATTCAAAATTCAAAATTCAAAATTCAAAATTCAAAATTCAAAATTCAAAATTCAAAATTCAAAATTCAAAATTCAAAATTCAAAATACAAAATTCAACATCGAAAATCAAAAATCGAATAAATTCATAAATTACAAATATCGTCAGTAAGCCGTCAGAGCTTTTCATATGTAAGAATCCGATCCGTTACTTTCGTTTGAATAAAAGCACCTGCTTGAATGAAAACACCGACCGAGTTCCCTCACCTTCCACAAAGCAAAAATAAAAAAAATTAGTTCAGAATTAACGGAGAAACCTGTTAGGATTTGTCACCTAGAACGTTCACTGAGTACGCATTCATAAGCAAATAACCAAACTGTCAGAGTCAAAACATTCAGTTAAGAAAATATTCGCTGCTGGATCAGTGAAACAAAGGGTTCGTCGAAGTACGGAGACTATTGTTGACCAATTCAGTCGTTTCCACGGCGTTTTCAAAAATTGGGCATGGCCACACTTTAGTGAATTTTTCGAAAGCAGGATTCTTATAAGATCCAGTTAACACAAAAACTAAGGCCACTCGATTGGACTCTGGACATGTTATAAGAAGATGACCAATTTTATCGGATAATCAGTGATGGATCACATTTTTGGCTAAACGACTTCGTCGACAAATCCGAATATGCGTTCCGGTATTGGTCAGGTGAAAACCCTCATTTGCTTCAAGAAACACGGCTTCATTCACAAATTTAACTGTATGGTATGCTTTGCATGCGGGTGAGGTCATTAGAACGTTACAGTAGAGGGAAACATTATAGAATCAGAAATTGTCTTGTCAATAAGCCGCCTAGATCGTATGATTAAACACCTCCACTTTTGAAATGTGTCGAAATGTGTGGCCGAGTCATAAAAAATTGGGTCCAACAATTTCGAATCGACACCTGCAAATGTGCCCATATTGGACATATGAACAATGTCAAATTCCATATATAAATGTTTGATTGTACTTCAAGCCAATAGTAAAATGTTTGAGATATCTCAAAGGGTTTGGGTTTTATTTAAAAAAATTGTCAAGTCCTTACTGCAAAAACTATATGAGCTATTTACGAGCTTTCATAGTGTTAGATCATGTTGTTCTTAAATTGCTCCTTTTTCGGACAGAAAAAAATTTAAATCCGTTATATGCTGGTAGTGGCTGAGTCAACGTGGACTGAATCCTGCATCATACGTCCTCTGACTCCCATCCCACCCCAACTACATATGCAATACCTTCTTAGAGGTGATCTCAAACAACTTTGTTTTCGAATCCTGAGAGCCCATCAATAATTTGTTTCATTAGTTCCTAGTGAAGGGCTGCCTATCAAGAGTTTAATAAAGTACCGAAAATGATAAAGTTGATAAGCCAACACATCTATGTCCTTCTGGATGCTTTTATACTGTAACGGAACCAATTGCTGCAGAAGCAGGTCAATACTTTCAGTGTAACCTATAACACATCAACTTGTTACCACACTAAAGCGAATTTTCAAAATTCGATTACGATGGACACTTTTATGACCTCCCCACCTGTTGGTTAAGTTGACTCTGATACAAAGCATCAACAGTCTCATAACAAAACCATTCGACAATCCATGAACATTAAAAATCGAAACATAAATTTCCATCAACATGCACTCTGTCTGAATTGAAGTGAGTTCAGACAGAGTGCATGTTGATGGAAGAATGAGTTTTCATGGTACAGATATACGAGCAGATTGTTCTCTTTTTGCTTTGTTTCTTTCCGCTAACTTCACATCAGTTATGTAAATAAGAAAATATATGCATATTCGTCATGTATCCACTTGACGTGATAACATTAACAAAGTAGATTGACAGGAACGAGACAATATACAAAAGAGTCGAGTTGATGATATCGTATATATGTGCAATTGACAAGTTTCCCATCCCCCCCCCCCCCCTCCATTCGGAGCATACCTGAGCTATATTTGTGAAGAACTGAATAATTATTATTAAGATAATCAGCATCCTTACAACTGTTGAATGCATATATGAGGTATTTTTCATACATGTATCCTTTTTATGTTGCGAGCATACATAAATATGTATATATATGCTAATTGGAGAGAACAGAGAGACGACATTTATATAACGTTAATTGTTTTTCATTGTGAATTTTCCAGATAATTGGAAACATTAATTAAAATGTGCTCGTCGTCGTCGTTGTCGTGCATCGAAAAAGGGATACATGCGAAGTCTATTACATAACAGCCGAGAACAATCTTCCGCTTTTTGCTCAACGCAAAGTTATTTCCAAATTGCTAAGGAACTGTCAATTTGTCTATTAATTTAAACACAATTTTTTTTTTTGTTTAATTTGTTCCTTATTTTTGTGTTAAATTAAAATTAAACAAAATAAGGAATTTAATTTTTGTTGTGTTTGCGTTCTGTCGCTTTGCTTATTTATTTTTTTCTAATTAAAAACTTTTAATAACTAAAAAACAAATACAATAAATATCCTGTTTTTATTATTGCTTATGTCTGTTTAAAAAAACATAGAAATGTATGTAAGTGTATATACAGTGATCAACAAAAATAGTGTGACATCATATGACACGCGATTCAAGATAAAGGTAGTCAAAATCCTCCATTTTGTCATGATTCGTTGGGCAATAATCAGTTCTGTGTTACAGTACCAAGAACAACCTTTAGTCCGATGTTCAACCAGGAAGAGCTAATGTGAGGGAGTTTATAAGTTACTCTCTATAGTCAGAGTCCAGAACGTGCTTCCCAAGCCAATGATATTTTATTTTTTCGAAATTCAGATGTAAGCTTGACCGGAAATCAGGACGAAACGATTACAAAATTAGAAAGGTAATTTGACTTTCGGTCCTCAGTAGTAACTAACCCTCAGCACGACTCTTAAGATGGCCGAGGTGAAGTAGATGACACCCCAAAAGTCGGATACAAGTTTCACTGTAAACAGGAATGAAACAATTGAGTAACTTTTAGTAACTTACTTTCCGGATTCATTTGTAGTTTGAGGGTTAACGGCTAAAGTAGATTATACACCTGACAGTAGGATCTGGAATTTGTTTGGAAAGGATTTTCCATAATGACATTGAATTTCTACACAAGTCTGATACAAGCTTCACATTACTTTTAGCAACACATATTCCGGAATCCGTAGTAGTTACTATCAGCATGATACATATGATGGTTCAGGTGAAGTAGATTACACACCTCACAATAGGATGTAAAATTGACTGAAAGGAATCACTCCAATGGCATTGAATTTCTTCAAAATTCGGATGATAGCTTCACTGTAAACCGGAAGCAACTCACATTCCGTATTCAATAATACATAACCCTTAAAACGACTTTTATAATGGTTTAGGTGGAGTAGATCAAACAACTTAGAATCTCACACGCCATAGTACATACATATCGTATTCAAGGATGTGAACTGCCTAAAAATCTACTCTTTCGTCAAATCTGAATGCTTCAATGTTAACCAGAACGAAACGATTGAATTATTTTTAGCAACTCTTTACCCGGGCTCAATAATAGTTGTCCCTCAGTTCGACTCATATGATAGTCCAAATGAAGTCGATTACTATTTTCACAATCATTTCGCAACACTTTTCACTCACTCACTTCCCGTCTTCAGATTCCCCCGGAGAACGACTCCTATGATAGTCTATGTAATGTAGATGAGATACTCTGCAGTAAGAAGTCTAGAAGTTACTTGACTAGTATCATTCCAATGGCATTGGCTTTCTTCGAAAATCGGATTCAAGCCTCATCGTTAACATAGAAATGAAACAATTGAGTAACTTTTAGCAATTCACTTTCTGGATTCATTTCCAGAAAACCTTCAGCACAACTTATCTGATGGTTCAGGTGAAGAACCAATACAATCTCCCAATACAATCAAGAAGTTGCTAACGAAGGAATACTCTAATAGCATAAGCTTTCTCCAAAAGTTGGATGCAAGCTTCACTATAAATTGGAAGAATGCGATTGAGCTACTTTTAGCAAGTCACATTTGAAGCCGGATTTGAACCATCAGACCAACACCCTTGATAGTCCTGGTAAAGAAGATTACTTATTTCTCAATAGAATGTAAAAGTGTTGGAAGAGATCATTCCACTCTAATAGCATTGAATTTCTTCAAAATTCGGATACAAGCTTCACTTCAAACCGGAAGGATACTATTGAGCATACTTTCAGCAACTGACATTTCAGGCTCAGTTGTAGATCTTCTACATCCTACTTAGCTTGTCTAAAATAACTCCAAAGCCATTGGATTTCCTCAAAAGGCGGAAGCGAGCCTCACTGTAAACCGGAAGGAAACGATTGAGTTTTAATTTTAATGACTCACTATAAAAGTTCACATAAGATAGGCCATTAGCTCTTTCAAATCTCGTTGAGTAGATGGTATATCCCCATGGAGGAAGATTCTTAGAAGGGCATATAAACCAATCAGTCTCACGTCGTTCCTTCTTAAAACAGTGGAAAAAGTTGTTGATCAACAACTACAAAATGAGGCTCATGCAAAGTACCCACTAACAAAGCAGTCAGGTAAGGTAGCAAAACAGTAACCATTATGGCCGTAAAGTTCTGTCCACA
The DNA here is from genome assembly GCA_963932295.1 of Tipula lateralis. Classification (NCBI taxonomy): domain Eukaryota; kingdom Metazoa; phylum Arthropoda; class Insecta; order Diptera; family Tipulidae; genus Tipula; species Tipula lateralis. Next base: position 27,970,978 of record OZ010737.1, read on the forward strand.
TATCTTAAGCGGTATAACTGTAAATTTTACCGAGATAAAACCATTAATTGGACGCAATCTGTACTAAGTTTCAACAAAGACTTTCTTATTGTTTGCCACTAAACTGGACTTTGATAAACCATTTCGTTTAGTCATACCGGATCAGGAATATTGGAGCAAAGAAGGACGCAGATTTGAAAGAGTATACATGTTATGGTACGCAAACGGCTCAAAAACAGAAGCTTGAATTTGGATAAGACTTTCGAGAGATAAAATTCCTCTTCAAAGTCCCTGAGCAATCTTACTCCAAGCGGAAATACATGAAATATAGAACAGCACTCATGTGGGCCATACTAGAGTTCAAGAGAATGAGGCAGCTCTCGAGAGTACTACTACTGCTTTCATTTATCCGTGCCCTTATGTGGAGTCACTAAGGGATACCTCAGGGAAGACCTTCTACTGCAACAGAATTTCCGATCTACTACAACTTCTCATACTTGGTAGACCTGAAATGAGACTTTTAACCGAGTTTTTCACAGGTCATGTTTCTAAAAGAAATTATCTTAAAACATCGACCTGTGGGCGATGGAAAGTTGCCGTATAATACATGCTTTATAATTTGTGGTCTACGAATACTTTATGTGCACTACCTAATACAGTGGCCCAAAACTTGAACATCACGGTATTCAATCAGTGAATCGCAAACTGTATTGTATTTTCAAGGACAGTTCAAGACAAAATTGTTTACTGCCTATGTAAGGGTGGCCGTCGCGTGATTACACCACATTACTTAGCTACTTTACAAACAATTCTCCTGTGAAAATTTACTGGGTAAAGGCTTTAACAACCCGAATTCGAAACATATCGTATCTAAGGATGTGAACTGCCTTAAAATCTACTAGACTTTCTTTGACTACAAGAACCGATAATTTACATTTTAACCGAAGAGAGCCATGGCATGAGCTTCAGACTCGTCCTTATTGCTCACTTTCAGAAGACAAATAACTTTAAAATTTGCAATTCCACACTGACAATGATTCAATGGAGAATTATTTTCCATTATGAGATTATCAACTACATATTTATTATAACCAGAATACATTCCTGAAGCACAATCGAATACTGTTGTTATATGAGCATTGACTTTTATGAAGATCAATAGACTTTAGAATGCTTTTGAATAAATTTTGACTTTCACACTTCCAAAATTGACACGAATCACAAACGACCTAAAATATATGCTGATCCCACTAATGTTCAAGGATGCCTTAACTTTTTAGAACATCGACCGATATTGGACAACGATCACGAAATTCGAACTGTGGCCCCGATTAAATTCTGTCAACCGTCGATAAACACTTGTTCTTGAATGGGCTTCATCGGCAAAAGTTGAATTATGTTTATTCATTGAGTTCACTTCAAAGATGCAGTTCTTTTTTTGTACGTGATGCCAAAATAGCGCAGTAAACTGCCTTTGTGATACAATGGATCATTTGGACCCACGATTATTCTCAATTTGACGCGTGATGGCAATCCCACATGGCCCAATTTTTATATAGAAATTTTGAGTGTCTCATAATTTTTGTCGATCACTGTACTATATATGTACACAACTTACTAAACAGGAATAAAAAATAAATATTTTTTTATAAACTAATTTAGCCTTAATTTCTGTCTGTCACACCTTTTCCGTGACGAAGACGTGAAAAAAATGCTGTTACGTTGAGTTTTTTGTTGTTGTTGTTATTTGGTAGCTTCTTCGATTTTTCGCGTTTTTTATAACTATATATCGATAATAAAATTAAAGTTTATCTATTTCCAGTTAATCAAACATCAGGATTTAAGAAAATTGAATATTTATTGCCATCGTTTATCATATAAAATATATAATCTTGACGGAAGACATTGATTTTGCATTAATTATAAGAAAACAGTACCCCTGTACGTCTTCATCTCGATGAGAAATATTTCCAATCAACCATCGCAATCAGAACGATAAATAATCTCAAGTCTATATGAATAGCGTAAATCAAGTTGATTGAGACTAGCCGAGCCTGATTGAGATGCGAGTTCATTAAGAGATAATTGGTGATAAATTGTATATATCAAATTAGACAGATGCAATCACCACTGCACAAAATCTCTTTACACCTGAATGTGTTTCCAAATGTGCTCATCCAAACGAGACATTTATATCTTATTGTATAAGTGGCCGGAATTTGCAGTCATTATTGAGACTCATAAGAGATGCATTTCACAAAGAGGTTAGTGACAATGAGCCAATACGACAAAAGACTATATAACCAGCACTCCTGTTGATATATACCAGCATATGATGCATATACCAGCATCCTACTAAAAACCAACAAAACTATTCAAGAGGGATCCTCTGAACTGAAACGCTCAATGGTATTTTATATCACCTACCTCTTCCGATTTTAGAAGGATATAGAAAGCAGCTGTTAATCCAGATCTCTGAGATAAACTTCCTCTCACAAGTCCTCCAACAAACAAAACCGTATGTACCCCCCTGTTCAGTTTCTGCGGTCCTATACAACTACAGATAAGTATTTTGTTTTGCATCTCCGTGGCTGGAATCCGTTTCCTTCACTTCGTTCCTGATTGAGTGGCCAAGACCCATAACTCTCGGTAAAGTTATCAGCCTTAATCAGATTACTTTACGAATGTTGAAACATACTGAAGCTGTGTTCAATGGTTTCTTAAACTTCATACTCATTTATTTTGTATAACAAACTCGTTACCTGGTCAGAACTGACAGAACTTTAAAATTATCGTTGAATCTACAGCACAGTTAAGGATTATACATTGATTGTTGAACCTATTTGCTTGAATTTATTCCAAGACCCATGATGTTGTCCTTGTATATGATGTGCCTCGTACATTAATAAAAGTCAACAACCCCATACAACATGCTTCGTGATCCACCAAAACCACTAAATGACACTTCGTCGGGTTAGTTCTGCAGCGTTTAGTATCAAAATGATAATAACGTCACTGTACAGACTTGACATGAAGAGCATCGCACATTACATTGGTGTGACCACGACGTGATCGGGAAACAATCGGATTTTATCAAAGAATTTATCGGACGCCGAAAGTCGGGACTTCATTATTTATACCAACCACAAGCTTCTGATGCGAATAATTCAATCTAAAACTGAACGTAGTCCGATACAAGCACGACTCTTCGATAACATAAGCCAATTTAGCACGGTAAAGACAATGTGATGGCGAACACGCTATCCCGTGTCACAGTCAAAACGCATGTCAACTACAACACAATTATCTTAGTTCAACAAGCGCACTTAAAGTTTTAGGATTTATTTTCTGTTTTCGGATGTCACTCACTAGTTCCACCATGAAACTATAGAGCATGTTAAACCACGTGACAGTAACTAATCACTCAGTCCTGACAGAACCGTTATACCGCACAATATTCGACACTATACACAATATCTCAGATCCTGGAGCCCGTGCCATTCGTAAATTCATAACTGATCACTATTTTTGGCCTAGATCAACATGTCCACATCAACTATTGGCACCACGTTTGTTCACAATTACAAACTTTTCACAGAGTGTACAAAACTCTTAGGCAGAATTAAGACAACGTCGTATCATTCGCAAGCAAATGGAACGGTGAACGCATCTATTGCCACCTTAAAGCTGTTCTGGTGGCCAGAGGCAAAACCGCGCATATTAATTCGGAAATTCCATAATCATAATACTTAGAATCCATGCAACAGTTAGATAAGATATGAAATGCTCAACAGCTCAAATCGGGTTTGCCCATACAATTGACATAGTCATCGACCAACCACGCATAACCATGCAAAATCGTATCTCTACCGCAACGATACTAATGAAGATATTCGTCCCAAAATTGATCAACACTTTGTGCTCAACATAAAAGTTAAACATTTTGAACTTACGTCGGATGTCTCGAAAAACATTTCAGTCCACTATCGCGAAACGATTGCACACTATATATTCGAGTCGGACAGTACAAACAGCAAGCCCGATAGCATATGCCTGACATGGTGGCCAACAGGTGCCATCTGACAACACTATTCGATATTTGGTGTCGAATTTTGTTAAGCACGGGGCACTGAGCTATCGAATGCATCCAAGAAGTTCCAATGAACTTGACGCGGTCAGCATTATTGCTTGAAATATGGCCAAATAGTTGCTCGAATGGTTGCCACTGATTTTTGGAAGCAAATTTTTGAAGACCGACTAAACCCATTCACGAATGAAATATCCACAGCAGATCCATGAAACCATAGCATAACCAAACCAACACTGTATCGGATGGCGTTTGCGCCAAAACCACCACAAGGCCATATTTTTTCAGAGAATACGAAACAGTCAATAGAAATTGATTTCGGTGGATGTTGGCTTACTACGTCAATAATGCGTATATAAACGGCCTTAATGGTTACTGGTTACATCAAAATGGTGTGCCATGCCACACTGTATATAAAACAATTCAGTATTTGCAACGTAAATTCCCTGGACGTCCGATGTCAAAACGAGGCAACAAGCAAAATGGCAACCCAGTCTACACACTTGACTAAACATTTTGCTTTCGCCACTAAAGGTGTCCACTTATTTGTTGTTGTATTCAAAACCTCATAAAAGATGGGGTACCCGAAAGCATAACACTTTCTAGTTCATATTCTTGATCGGCTGCAATTACACATTTAAGCACTTATTCAGTGAGTGAGTCTCTGGTGATTCTAAGATTACGTTTAAACGATCTTTTGGCACTAGTAATGAATCAGGTACTTTCCATTCGAAATTGCTGACAAATTGTCCAAGCTACTTGTTGAACCGAAATACCTTCGACAAATACGTCCGAAATACCTTCGATTTCGCTAGTCTCGTTGAACGATCGACATATTGGTGAATTAAGATTATCGTTCAGCTGGAAAATCATATCCGAAACAACGGGCTCTTCGGTCAGCATCGTCATTACAGTCGTCCCCTGTTTCACCAGCGAAGCAATCAGTTCTGAAGCATTTAGAGTACTTTCATTGTGATCGTCAACGTCATCGTTCTGCAATAGATCGACTTCAATATAGTATTTGCAGCAATATCCATATTTCGGATCCCATCTCAGTTCTTTGTTCGAATTATTTATTATATTATTGTAGTGATAATCCTCGACTTCTTCGACTTCCTCAACATATTCTACTTCCTCAATATCGTCTTCTTCCTCAACATCTTCCACTTCCTCGATATCTTTTTTGACTTTTTCGTCAACTGGTAGAATCACAGTAACAATTGCTGCACTGACAACTGAGGTCATCACACCGTTTCCATTAAGCAAAGATTAAGTAAAAATAGGAACGTTTACCAAAAGACAGAAGAAGTGAACTGTGAGAAGTATTCAACACGTCGGTTGTCACCTATACCAGGAAAATGTCTCTATGCAATTCAAACTCTATATTCGATTTCAGTGGTTGAAGTTGGAGCCACTGTATATATGAACAATACTAATACCGGTAATATATGTCGTATCAATAGTGGCTTTCCAATCGACCTTTGCTTAGTAATTCATAGTAAATTTAGCAAAGACACGCACCGAACTACTATCGGTTCACTAGCTGGTACTAGCGGTTGGTCGATTGGAAAGCAACTAATGTCAAATTCGAATCAAGACCTAAGCATGCGTGTATCGCATTCGTTTTTTAACCGGCACTCAAACCGCGCTCGTTAATTATATTTTTTATTAGTTATTCTATTGAATCAGAGATGTCACCTGTTTCTATGACAATACTAGTTCGATCGTTCTTTTTGATAAACTGGCATTCGATTGACTGCCCGACGTTATCACTTAGGATTGTCGATTTAATCAGTGTATATAAATATTTACTTGTTGACTATTTACTGCACTTGACTCAATCAACCAACTTATAAAATTGGTTAAATTTCCCGAATTAAAATAAACTAAAGCAAAACCCTGCTATAATTTATAAAATTAGTTTTATTTGCACTACAAGTGATAAGGTTCCAAATAACATGCTATACTTGTGCACTGATACTGTGAAATGGTGATAACACGAGTATAAATAACGTAATTATTACAGTTCTGGTAGTGAATGTGAACTACATTCAAATGTGTTCCAACGGCTTTGTTTGCTCAGATTGTGCTTATTTTTGCCCACTACAAACCAAAATCATGACTCTGGAACTTGTCGTATCTACATAATGTCAGCTTAACAATTTAACTATATATGTGTGATGACCATAGTTATTGAACAAACACTGAAATCTTATCAGACAGACCGTAGTTATCTATATATTGCAAGTCATATGGCAAATCAAACGATATGTTATGTTTCCAGAAATTTCGATTTTTACGGAGGTGAACTTACCAATCTAGTATTTACCGCTAAGAGTCCAAATCGCACCTATATTTTCGATAGTCACGCCATTGTTATCTACTTGATTCAGAAATATGGTTAAAACGACAGTCTCTACCCCAACGATCCAGTACAACGTGCCAACGTGAATGCAGTTCTATTTTACGAAACACAATGTTTATTCGCCCGCATCCGTTCTGCTTTCGATCCGGTGTTTTACAACAAAAAAAGAATACACATACAATTGTTTGGTTGAGAAGTTGGGCGACAAGCTCGATAGGTTAGAACTGCTATTGGTGTTGGGTGGAGCGAATTATGAATTACGTTGCTGGCGATTCACTTACAATTGCTGACTACTCCTGCATTATTGAAGATTATAAATATTCAACCATTAATGCTTGGCGTAAACGCATTTATGCCAATTATCCACATGTCGAGGAGCGTGAAAAGCAAGCGATAATTGATCTTAACAAATTGAAGGATGAAGTGTGGCCAGATAAAAAATTACTTTAAATAAAGTTGATTCAAATTATAAAATTGTGTTGGTTTTGGGTCGGACGTCTGAGTTCAGTTGACCTGAGTGTTAAAAACCTAATATTGTGATTTGTTTAATATTATGTAAGCCAGTTTGATTATCTAATCATGCTGATTTATGATAAGATTTATAGGCCAAAAGGTGTTGTGGGTGTCATGACACTATACTTTAACCAGTGGTTCCGGGATCTTATAAATTCGTTCACAAAGAATGGTATCCTGGAATGGTATAGTTCCAGGCATCGCTAGTCCATTACAGTTTCATCATGTGACTTAGAGTAAATCTGAGGGCTAGTAAATTATAGACCACTTCATTAGCACTTTAGGATTTATGTGTACTCAAGGTAGAACCAATCTTTTATTATTATAGACGGGCAACCGCAGGATACTATATCGGATATTGCATAGAAGTACAGTTGAACGAATTTTAGACGGAAAAGGATGGCACAAGTCTGGGCATGATGTCTATGATATTATACGAGATCTGGACAAGGGCTGCGATATTCCTTTAAGAGACATAGAGGTGAGTTAAACCCCGGAGAATCTACGCAAGTTTCCACTATCCACAAACTATATGTCTTTTACCTACTGTTATACACTCAGATAACTCATCCTTCCTTGTATACACAAACTTACATACATAATTACTCCTGTTTTATCATATATATCCTTTTCAAAATATTTGCTCTCGTTTAGATTATGTCATTTTTTATATTTTTTTTAAACAGCCCGTACATTTTCTCCCCATATTCGAAAATGTGAAAATAAACAAACAAAGGTGGAAAATGTTAACGAAAACACGTAACTTGATTATGGTAATGAAATCGAAGATTTATCGTAGATTTTCGCATACATGTGGTTTAAAACCCAGTGTACACATTAGTCGTGAAAATTATCAATGTTGTTCGCTGCGACAAAATTGCAACCAGTCCCCACTCCCAATATAAAAACGTCAGTTGGTAAAAGTCACTCGCTCCATGTGACTTCCGTGCGCTTACCATTTATCATTTTATAATTTTTCGCATTTCCAAAGAAAACAAAAATTTTATTAATTGATAAAAAGAGTGAAAATGTCAAATTTGGTAACCCTCCACAAAAAAAAAACAAAAAACTCGGTATATGAAAAGTGAATTTTGTGTTTTCTTCTGTGTTATTCATCTTCGCGCTTGGCGCGCTCTTTTCATACATTAAAGATAATATTTTTGCCTCCTCGCGATTTTTTTTTCTTGTGCTATTTAAACGATTTTCTACTTAAAGTGAAAATTTATATATTTATGCGAGTTTTTCAAGGGTGGAAATTCGGTTAATTTTTGTTGTATTTCGTTTAAATTGGAAAATACTTAAATTGGGAAATTTATTACATTCGGGTTGTGCGTTTTCCGTTGAATTTATCATACGTTCGGTACGCTCGTACATATAGAGACGAGTACACAAAATATTCATGTATGCTAAATGTAATTTGGGAATTGGTTAAATGTCACAATCTATTAAGTTATTTTTTATGTTGTTGTTGCTGTTGCGAGCGTCTTGTAAATATCTTAGGAGATTCGATTTTTTTTTCGGTCGTTATAAGATTTATGAGATTTTTGCTGGGGTGCTGCGTTCGTTTGCATAGGAAGTGTATATGTAGATAAGTCGGATGTGTTTTACATGTGATAAATTAAATGTGACACTAGATTATGTCAAGGTTGTTTTTGATTAACGGATGTGGAATTTTTGATATCTGGGTGCAAAATAGTCAATTATTGGAACAGCTTTATACCAGTACGTCCTATAGGGTGCCTAAATTGCTAAAGTAAAAAATTAGACTTATTCTAAAGGACGAACACTGAATCGATCTTAAAATTTAAGTACAGTCCACTATTAATAGCATTTAGAAAATATAATGTCAAAGAAGTTCTCAGGAACAAAATCAAAGGACTCACTCCAGAGCTCCATCTTTGTGAGTGATATCAGCTCGAGACCTAACGCCTCTGCTTTTGTTAGTAACAACATGAATTACAGACTGAGGAGTCTGTTGTAATGACCAGGAACAGACGTGAGGTTCTAGTGATTCTGCTTACATCCCATATAATTTGATGTTTTATCCTCCTGGTGAAGAAGAGATGTTTTTGATACTCTTGGCATACTGTGCTACATTGGGCTACAATTCCTATTTGAGGATCAACTAACGACATTGGGCAACAATTCCTATTTGAGGATCAATAAACGACCTTGGGGATAACATATATCTTGAACTTCATTAGAAAAACAAATACATTTCGGAACTGAGAGTGTACTTCTGGGTAACAATGGGCAAATCGAGCCTGAGTGACTGTGAATAAAAAAATGTGTACTATAGATATTCCCATGCGTAATTGTAATAGATTGTATATCCATCTGGTTTCGTAGTACTCGCTTCGTTCGCATGAAGTTCATTTGCTCACTGTATAGTGTTATCACATTCCTCATCTCTGTGTATTCTTATGATAACGAGATAACATGTTTCACTCTCTAAAACTGAACACCAACACAAATAATTGCATGATTCTCGGTTGAATTCTCTTTTCATCCACTACTATAGAACGATATGGTCATTGACTTTTACGACCTTGCTAACCTGGCTGGCAATTTTAATGGACCCTGAACTTGGTTGTCGATTACGTTCAGTTTCATTCTTCATTGTTTCACGTATTCTACCTTGGTCTATTATTGTTTTCTAGGTACTCCAAAATCCAAATCGCTTAGTAGACGTATCACCCCTCTGAACAATTCATTGGCTGGCGTTCCTTCCATGGTATCATATGTTGTGCTACGATACACCTTTTAAGAATAGTGGTACAGTCATTCATTCTTGTTTCTTTGATAGGAATCCACTACTTTTACCAAATATCTCTCCATGGTTCGATTGAATCTTTCCACCATGTCATCTGACTGTGGATTCATATTAATCATCCGAATCTTCCTAATGCTGAGTGTCCTTCAAAGCTCAATGATTATTTGTGATTCGAAGCATACCAATGCAATTACTCCTTTTACTTTTTTGGTAGTGCTTAAACTTCTGAACCCCGCTTCATCGGTATAATGTTATCTTGTACAATAAAACCTTTGCCTGACTTTAGAAAGTTTTTTATTAACCCCAAGGAAATTCTACGATGCAGTTTCTCTAACGCTTCAGGTACTCTACTACTCGGCAGGACTAACTACTCTCCTTTTTAGGATATTGTTATCCAAGTATAACGAGTTCCACTGAGCCCAGTATAACTTGACCTCGGTTCTCAACGGTACTTTTTCTCTCTGTGCTGGTCTGCGTTCGTCCTTATTCCAGCTGATTACCGAACACAAAGCAGAATTTTCTCGTTATTTTTTTGTAGCCTTGACACAAGCCTCTAGTTCAATGCCACAACCAAAACGTTAACTTCTTGTCCAAGCTCTGATAAAGCTGCAATTGTATTATGAGCTACAGTAAAATTAAGAGGAACGAACACATCGCGCAAACCGAGAAGTGTATGATAATTTACAGTGGCACACTACTGCCTTGTTAAACTGATCAGATTGAGGAACGATAACTGACTTAGAGATAGACCTATAAGACGCGAATTTTAAAGCGACCATGACCAATAAGAATCGTCACCAAGATCCTCATTTGACCTTGTTCAAAAACTGTGCATAATTACATTGCTTCAAATTGGGTTCACTAACAAACATTTTTGACTAAGAGAAGGTAGTTTGTGGTCTTGATTAAATTTGGAAACGGTTAGAAGATTATTTAAGGAATTGAGTAAAGTCTTACCAAAAAGCTGTGGAGTCGAAGATCCAATAATCGCTCTATACAAGAAATAAAACAATAGCGGTAGCTGTTTATAAATAAAATATAAAACTCTGGGATTTATACTCCAGCACTTTCATAAATCTCTCCACAACTAGAATATGACAGAAGCTTTTTGAAGTTTACACTAAATATAATATTTTCAGCAGAGCTTACTATAAAAAAAAACACAAGATGTTTGATGTTCTTTGATCTAGTAATTGCACCGCCAAAAAGAACTGATACAGACAAATTCTAAGTGGTTCAAACTTAAACCAGACTGACCAAACCTAATAAAGAGATCATCAATCACCAAGATCGAAAGTAGAAGTGAAACCACACCTCCCTTAGGATAATCTTTGGTCAGTTTGACATAAATAAATAAAAGTCGATCCACTTGACAATAGTGGAATCAACGTCGTTCGTTATTGTTAAAGAACCTTTCTATGTATATAGTCAGATGTTCGTAAAAGTTAGTTTATAACATTGGAATAATTGACCTAAACGGTTGAGCGACTGTATATTCGGAGTTACCTGTTTTCGGAATAAAGATAATCAAGCTACAAAATTACGGAATAACGCTAAATGAAATACAAGCTTGAAAAAGTTTCCAAAAACGACAGGAAAAGCTCTTATTTAACTTTAGCTCCCAATTCATCGGCCAATGGAAAATGTTGGTTGAAACTGTCTCAACAAATGTACCAACTGATAATATCACAGTCACAAACTTGAACATAAATTTCATCGGTAAAAGCAAAACATCGTGGCTATATGAGCTTTGTCCCTCATTCTATTAAGGAAGTTGAAAAGCACTTATGTTCAATTTACGCCAAAATGTCAGTCGCCACTGTCTCAATAAGATTGCAACTGATAATATCACAAGCAAGAAATATAATCTAAACTTTACTGGCATTAGATAAGTATTATCCTTATGCTTTTAAGGAAGCCGAAAAAGCTCTTAGAAAGTTCAACTAAAGTAAAATATTGGTTGGCACTGTCTTAATCCTATTAACTATTAATATTGGTTGGCACTGTCTTAATCCGACTTCACCGTTAAAAGGAAAATATCGAGGCAACAAGCATTGTCCTGGTTACTTTAAGAAAACCGAGAAAGCTCTTCGAAATTTCATTTTAAGCACAAATGTTGGTTGGCTCGCCCTTAATACAAATGATAATATCATAGCCACGAGCATGAACATAAACTTCACCGGTAAAAGGAAAACATCGAGGCTACAAGCATTGTCCTAATTCTTTGAAGGAAGAGGTAAAGCTCTTTTTAAATTTTGGGTGGCACTGTCTTAATAAGGTTTCAACTGATAAAATCACAGTTATCAGTTGAAACCTTATTAAGGACATAAACTTCACCGGCCCGATAAACGGAGAATATTCAGGCTACAAGCATTGTCCTGATTCTTTTAAGGAAGCCGAGAAAGCTCTTAGAAAGTTCAATTTAAGCTAAAATGTAGCTCACGAATGTGAACATAGATATCACCGGTTAAAGGAAACCATTGAGGCAACAAACATTGTCCTAATTCTTTTACGGTAGCCAAGAAAGCTCTTAGAAAGTTCAATTTAAGCAAAAATGTTGGTTGGCACTGTCTTAACCGGATTATAATTGATAATATCACAACCAGGAAACAGAATATAAACTGTACCGGCCATTAAAGCTATTATAAGAATGACTATTTTAAGAATATCGAAAAACTCTTAGAAAGTTCAGATTACAACTGATAATATCACAACCAAGAATCAGAACAAGGATTGTCTTAATTCTTTTAATTAAGCCGAAAAAGCTTTTAGAAAGCTCAATTTAAGCATAGATGATGGTTGGCACTGTCTTAATAGGATAACACCTGAGTATATCACAACCAGGGGACCAAAAATACACTTCACCTGCCATCGGGTAAACGGCGAGCTTCAAGGCTACAAGCCGAGAAAGCTCCAAGAAAGTTTAACTAACAATTCACAGCCACGAGCATAAACATAAAATTCTCTGGTAAACGGAAAACATCGAGGCCAAATTCTATTCTCAGGTAAACGGAGAACATCGAGAGTACAAGCCTCGTCCTGATTATTTTAAGAAAGTCGAGAAAACTCTTAGAAAGTTCAATTTAAGCAAAAATTATGGTTGGCACTGCCATAATAAGATTGCAACCGATAATATCACAATCAAAAATTTGAATCTAAACTTCACCGACCATTAGCTAAGTACTGTCCCAATTCTTTTGAGGAAGCCAAAAAAGCGCTTATTAAGTTCAACTAAGGGAACATGTTGGTTGTCAATATCTTAATCAGGTTACAACTGATAATATCACAACCACGAAACAGAAAATAAATTTCACCGGAAAAAGAAAAATATCGAAGCAACAAGCATTGTTCTGATTCTTTTTACGAAGTCGAGAAAGCCCTCAATAAGTTCAATTTAAGCAAAAATGTTGGTTGGAACTGTGTTAATTAGATAATAACTGATTATATCACAACCAGGAAACAGAACGTAAACTTCACCGACCATTAAGTAAGTATTGTCCTGATTCTTTTAAAGAAGCCAAGAAAGCTTTTAGAAAGTTCAATTAAAGCAAAATATTGGTAGGCACTTTCTTACCTTAGATAACAACTGATAATATCACAGCTACGAATATGAACATAAACTTAACCGGCCAGATAAATGAAGATAGTTTAGGCTACAAGGATTGTCCTTATTATTTTAAGAAAGTTGAGAAAGCTCTTTGAAAGTAAAATTTAAGCCAAAATGTTAGTTGGCACTTTCTTACCAAAATAACAACTGGTAATATCACAACCAAGAAACACAACATAAACTTCACCTTGTCCTGATTCTTTTAAGAAAGCTTAGAAAGCTCTTTAAAAGTCCAATTTAAGTGAAAATGTTGGTTGGTTCTGACTTATCAAGTTAACAACTGGTAATACATTAACTTCACCGATAAAAGGAAAATATAGAGGCCACGACAATTGTCCTGATTCTTTTCAGGAAACCCGAAAAGCTCTTAGAAACTAAACACACTTTTTGAACCAACTGTATACGAAATTTTAAACGATTTTACAATATATATTGTCGCTGTCATATACACCGATAAACAAACACAGTCGCAACAAGATACACAATAAAAATCAGGATAAGGAGCCGAGCATCGTACATATAGAGTGAGTGTAGAGCAATTTTCATCTTCGCACAGTGGCACAAAAAAAGGATAATTTATGGGATGATAATGAATTATTATTTCTTTATATTTATTAAGTAGGTTAATTAGATACCAAATTATGTGTGCTTTGTACTTATTATGAGAGGCAAAATTTATGGATATGCTTAATGAATTATATGATTTTACATATATACATGTACAAACATATATCCTTATATATACCTTTGTGTATTTAGACTACATCCTTATAATTTATTCAGTTGTACGTGAAAATATTTATTCTATGTTTATGGAATTAATGTTGATACGAATCTACATGAGCATTTCTTGGATTTATCTCCATACACAATGGGTGTTTTGAATGAGATACTCGAATTTATGTACATTTTAAAACCCCTTTTCAATTTGTATATATGAATTTATATAATCGTTATCAGATACAATGTTGCTTATGCTAATATAATTTGTATATTACATATATCCACTCTTGTACTCGTATCTACCTTGCTTCGTAGCAATATGAAATTAAAGATAATTTCAAATTCTTTAATTTTAAATTTAGATTCAAAAAATCTGTTTATTTTAGTAAATTGAAATTTATGATTATATAGTGTGTGCACATGAACCTCCAAACCATACGTCCATCTATATACATATATATGTATGTCTATAAACACCACACACAGCATAAATTATACACAGCATGGTTTTGTGCACCGCATCGAAATGATGGATGCACCGCGTCCCGTTTAATAAATGTACATTGTAACGTTTTTAATGTACAATATAATCTCTTGTCGTTTTATGTCAAATTATAAAGTCATAAAAACAAAAATCCAGCATATATATAATTACTATGTTTTTGTCGAGAGCATCGTATAATGCATAAAAATTAAATTCGAAAACCACAAAATTGCCAACATAAATTGAATTTTGTTCCGTACCCATACACACACACACATATACACAAAATACAAACAAAACTCGAGAGACAAAGGACAAATATTATATGATCGCGGTGTATATCGTGCACAGCACTGCACCACCCCGCGCGGTCTATATGTTAGTTTTTGCACCATCATTATGGTAATTTTCTCTATCTCTACACATAAATATATATGTGTGTGTGTATAATTACAAAATTTATGATCTCTCTCCGGAGGTACATGACAAACCAATTATGTACTCGTATATACACAAACAGCACAAAGTGAAATTTATTATGATCGCGCAAGTGTAGCGCACATAATAGACGTCAAGAATCGCGCGCGCACGTACAGCATATATTTTAATGATCATGTTTGTATATGTGTGTGTGTGTGCCTGCGATCGATCGATCACGTTCAATGTGATCGCACACAGCACTATACGTACATTCTCGGTTAGTAAAATCAATAAAATATATCTAATTACAGAAGCTCGTAGAACGCAACGGGTCGAAAGTTCAACAAAACTAATGAGTTAACTTTGGCACGTTTGTCGATTGTTTTTAATGATTTGGACTACGAGTGTAAGGGAAATGTAGGAATTTAATGGAATAAAATGTATCGTGTCGAAGTGATCGGTAGCTGCATAAAATGTATATAGTAAAAGTAGATCGTTTTTGAAAGCCATAATTATGCTTTAAGTGTTCCACCCTACCTCTCTTGAATCCTGCTTTGGCAGGTACACGTCGTAGGTATTAACGTCCTACTATTCACTCTAAAGAGAGATAAAAGACAGTCATCGGATGAACCAGTATGTTGTTATCTGGTATCGGACGACATGCTAAATTCTTCAATCTCCCTTGGTAGGTACGCCACTGCCTTTACATCCTTATTGAATGAAACAGTATGAAAAAATCTAGTCGGTGACACAACATCCTAAATCTTAAAGTCTCACTTAAGAGAGATAAGACACAGTCATCGAATGGAACAGTATGTTGTAATCTGATATCGGACTACATGCTCTTTTGGTAGGTACACCACTGTCTTTTCAACCTACTTCACTAAATAGAGGAAGAATATAGTATTATCAAATTAAACGGTGTTGTTATCTGGACGGTGCCAGACAACATGCTTCTGTTTTACATCCTACTATCAACCCTAGTATTATCCAATGAAATATTATGTTGAAATCTGGCCAGTGGCAGACTACATGCTAGACCCTGAAGTCTACTTTAGTAGATAAGCCACTGTCTTTACATCCTACCGCTCTAAAGAGAGATAAGACATAGTCTTATCGAATTAAACAGAATATTATAATCTGGCTGGTGCCGAGTTACATACAGAATTATAAAGTTTCCCTTGTTAAGTACGCCACTGTCTTGACAACTTATCTCTCTAAAGAGTCTTATTGAATGAAACAGTGTGTTATAATCTGGTCAGTCCCAGAGTATGTGCTGAAATATAAAGTCTCCTTTGGTAGGTACGCCACTGTTTTGATATTCTTCTTCTCTAACAGTATGTTGTTATTTGGCCGGTACCAGACTACATGCGTTGAATCTTGAACGTTCTCTTTGTAGACATGCTACTTTCTTTACATCCTAAACTGTATTTTGTAATCTGTCGGTTTCGGATTACGTACTATATCCTGAAGTCTCTCTTGGTATAGTGGCGTACCTACCACTGTATTTACATCCTGGCACTCCAAAGAGAGATGAGACATAGTCATATCGAATGAAACTGTATGTTTTAATCTGGACGGTTCCGGACTATATGCTGAATTCTGAAACCTCCCTTGGTAGGTACGCCACTGTCTTTATCATTAAATATCATCGTATGTTCATTTTTCCTGACAGACAAGCTGCTTTAAAGGCAACACACTAGCATTAATCACATTAAATCGGCATGTCGTTCTGATTGAAGTCAAACGACTCTGTATGTCCAGTCACATAGGGTATCAAAGCCGTGACAGGTGAAAAAACCTTATCTCACGACGTTCGTTCAAAAAAATTTTCTTTGAACATTAAACCGGTAAATACCCCCACAGAGATACTGAAACTGCTCTCTTCATATATAAAATAAATCTGGTTCTATATAATGTTATACCGAATAGAGATGCGGGCTTATTGTTCCGCCTCCAAGGTGTGCAGTCGTATACGTATAATAAACGCGCAATGTCACATAACATTCTATTGACCAAGGAAGCTAACATTCTTTTAGATTGTTTTAGAGCTGGAACGTTGTGCTCATATATGATATGTAATACATTCTGAAGTCACTCTACATTCTACCATCACTCGGCGGTACGAGCCAGACCATGAGTGGTCTTATTTCCTTTAATTCCAGCATACCTCTGTATCAACAAAAGACTAATCTTACTCAAGGTTAATCTTATCCAGCTTCTTTATCAAGGTTAAACAGTCTCAAACCAACTTTGACTCTCAAGTATTTGACCTGAATGTCCTTAAAGCTGCTTGCAGCTATCCGATAGAACATAAACCATTGCACTATTTCAGACCTTTGGATAGAACCTGGCTTTGTACAGAGTTCTACTGTGTGATTTACTAGAAATGCAATGAGGTTTATCCCCACGGACTAGGATATGGCAGGTTAAATCGACAAGCTTCTGACAACAGCTTGAGTGACTGATAATTATTTTCGAGAAAGCATTTAACGCAATCAATTTTTTCCGCCACCAGTTCCATCAAAAGAAAAGTCCAGCAACTGTAATTAGCATCCAAGTTAGATTATTGTACTCTTGCCTCTAGGATTAATGGCAATTCATAAAAATATATAATTCCCCTTGCTTCGTACTAATCCTGGGGCATCTAAAGGCCGCCACAAATAACTACCATCATTAAGATTTCATTACCCATAAGATTTCATTTAATAACATTTAACTGCAGTTGAACAGTCAGAAATGTTAGTAATTGAATCAGACAGTCTCAGTCAAATTTGTAACAGATCAGATCTTGGAGTTACCTTCGTCTAAACGTAAATTAACTAGGCTCATAGATGGTGCTTTTTGCTAAAGCCTACCTGAAAGTGGGTGTCAAAGCAAAGTCTGTATATGTACAACGTAATGAAGGCAGTTAATGTTCTTCTGGTATAACGTAAGCCCACCAGCTGTACTTGATCCCATGAAAAACTATTCCTCTTCTTTCGAAGAAATCCTCGAACCAACCGATTGTTTGATATCCTCATAGAAAACAGAGTGTTGAAACGACAACTCCGAGGTCATTGCCTGGACAAAATGGTAATCAGATGGAAGGAATTCCAGAAAGTTTGGCAAGTGGAGTTGTCGAACTGTTTCATGTGTTTTATATACTGATTTATTGGTTCAATACGTTTCTTATCTTTGATGTTAAATTAAACTTCATGAGTCGTTTGGACCGTTATCGTTAAGAGGAGTTTAAATAAGGTCAAACCCTTGAGACTTTTGGTTTTTACAAATTTATTCCCAATTTCTGGTATAGTTGTTCTGGACACAAAAATCGCCTTCTTCCTTGCTTCCCATTAGCAGGTCAAATAAAAATTTGGTTCCTGGGCAGGCTTTCAATTGACAGGCTTCTTGTCTTTTTCACATTTCTCTCGGATACTCTTTTTCCACTAGTGATCGGTGTCTTCTCCACCCTCATCCATTTCCCGAACGTACATTGATCCTACCACACTATACATAGCTATAAATTCAATAACCGATTCAACACCACACCTTTTCTACAGTACAATGCTTTTCCCTTTTTTTCACCGTTGATTTTCGACTTCCTGTATTTTGCACAATCTTCAAATTGCATCTATGTACTTCGGACAAGGCCCTTATTGCTCTTCACCTGCCATCTATTGATCATACGCACAACCTGCATCTTCACTAGGTTTCTGTTTTTCAAAATTATTCTGTGTGTCTTTACGTGTTTCCCTATCGTTGTTCAGTTGTATGTCCTCATTCCGTACTGAAAAGAGTCAGTCTTAGGTCACGTATGTGACGTGTATGTTGCATGAAGAATACAACATTGTGTAATTTGTGAAGTGGTTGCGTTTGCACCTATCCTATTACTGTTCCTATTGTGGTCCTGCAATATTAATCCTTTTTTCTTTATATTGTGTTTTGGGCTACATGCACTGTAGTCCATTTTGGAAATTGGACAAGATGGGAATCCTTCTGCATATCTACATATTATGATCGATTATATCAATCGATTTTAAAAACGAGATTTCCTGCCAGGTTCGAAATAGTAGTTAATATAATGTATGCAGGTGCTTCTAAGGAAACCACATAACCTTGAACACATGCATATGACTAATACCGATTCTAATTCCCGCCAATCGATTTCATATGTTCGTTTCAAATAACCATAATCATCAAACAAATGCAATAATTATAAATTTTTAACGACTGTTATAATTAAGCAGACGTCTGTTGTAATATAAATTGCAACAGTATGTATATACATACACTGGTATATAGTATTGTGGTAAGTAGTAACAAAACTTTTGCAACAAAATAACACAAAACAAACAAACATTTATAAAACAATAAACGTATTTTGTGTTATCAGATGGTCCGTGTAAAATAATTTCACGAATTCCTGGAATTATATCGTTGCCAAAAAAATTTTTTCATATGTGAAGAAAAAAATTTTCCATTTTAACCTTTTTTTCCCCTTTCGCTGAAAGTAGGGTGAGTTTCCACCTTTCGACTTACCACCCTATACATGAAAGGTATATTTCATGTTTCCCGAAAATAATAAAAATTTCTTATCAAATTGTCGAAATCTTATAAAATAAAAATGTTTGTCTTGTTTCATAACCGTTGAGCTATATATTTCGATTTGATATGGCGTCGTGGATGATTATAGCAAATCAATCAATGTCTGATAAATCGTCAAGTGTTCCTTATTTCAAAGAGAAATAAGACATAGTCTAATCGAATGAAACAGTATGTCGAATTTGGCCAGTGCAGGAGTCCATACTGAAGTCTCTCTTGGTAGGTACGCCACTGTCCCTACATCCTCCATTCCAAAAAGAGATAAAACGTAGTCTTTTCAAAAAATACAGTATGTTGTAATCTGACTGGTACCAAATTACATACTACACTCTCCCTTGGTAGGTACGCCACTGTCTTCACAGCCTTCCTCTCTAAAGTTACAGTCTTATCGAATGAAACAGTATGTTGTAATATGATATGACCGGTGCTGAATTAGATACTGAATCCTGAAGTCTCCCTAGGTAGGTACGCCACTGTATTTACATTCCACTTCTCTGAAGAAAGATAAGAGATAGTCTTATCGAATGAAACAACAATATTTTGTAACCTGTCTGATGTCGGATTATTTACTGACGTCTCTCTCGGTAGGTACGCCACTGTCTTTATATCCTACCACTTCAAAGAGAGATAAAACGTAGTCTAATCGAATAAAACAGTGCCTTAGAATCTGACCAGTGCTAGAATACATGCTAAAGCCTGAAATCATCTTTGGTAGGTACGCACTGTTTTAACATCTTGCCTCTCATAAGACACAGTCTTATCCCATGAAACAGTATGTGGTAATCTGTCTGGTGTCGGATTATACAATGAAATCTCCCTTGTTAAGTTCGCCACTGTCTTTTCATCCTACCTCTCTTAAGAGAGACCACGTAGTGTTATCGAATGAATACGTATGTTGTAATCTGGCCGACTACATACTGAATCCTAAACTCTGCCTTGGTAGGTACGCCACTGTCTTTATCATTACAAATCATTGTATTAAAGCAAATCAATGAAACGTTCTACCGAGAGCTCTTTTGGTTCTAATTACGCTTGGGCAAATTGAATAGGGTTGAAGGTATCCTAAACGAACGGATGAATGATACAAGCACCCGGTGACAAAAATGATACCTTCGTAATTGGTCTTGTGTTCGATAAGCCATTAAATGATTTGTCTCTTACTGTGACGTTGGTGACAAATTATGATACGAGTTGCGTTACTTCCTTTGTATTCACTTTATCATGTGACTTCGTTTAAATCTTCCTAAAAAATTGTTTAGAAAAAAGTTTGTGTCTGGGCTTACCGCCAAAATTGGTGTCTATGTGCAAACTTCTAATGAACGAGTGTAAGGTGCTTATTGAAACTAAAACTTCGGATACCTTTGAGTTATCATCTGGAATGCAGCAAGGAGATCAAATTCTAAGTAGCTCAAATTCTCTTCAGCTTATCAGCTTTTAGCATACGTTTGCATTCTGCGTCGCAGCATCATCTCACTGAAAGAACTTTGTTGGTATATTGGCCTGATATATCTCTCCCATTGGAAATCTCAGGTCAATTTACAAAGAAGCGAAGACCAAATATATGGGCACCGCAAGAAGGCAGACACGCGGGAATTTAATTTCATCATTACTCACCGAGTACAATTCGATTTCTGTAGACATGTCATCGAGGATTGCAGCAGAATACCGAACATTTTACCCCAATATCTAAGTTTCCAAGTCTCCCCATATAACCCGCAAAGTTAATTTGGACATCTACAATCTTGGCCTGGCTTATTGGCCGTAGTCCAGCTGTTACCATTATATTCTACCATTTCTGGTGAGTTATTAGACTTTTTTTTATCTCTAATCTGTTTTGGTGCTAAAGGCACTCCCCACTTGTTCACGGTTCACTTATTAACGTCCTTACTTTTACGCCATTACAGCCAATTTGAGGACATACGGCTATAGGTCCGATTTTCCTAACCATCTGCACATTGCATAGCTCCATGCCAGCCTAAAGTGCTGACATGTGAGATGGGTCGGCCCATGAATTCTGCACTCCAACAGAGGGTTATAATTGTGTTCTGTCACACCACTGATCGCAATCTCATGGTGAAAAATTTCGTTTGCATCCGCCCCCTAACGGGATTCGAACCCGGTACCTCCGCTCCAACTGCCGCAACTTTAACCACTGCACCACCTGGGCGGTGAGTTATTAGACTTATCAGTCTCATTTCTACATTTCTGACAGTCTGAATATTTTACTAGAGTTTCTGTTTTATGATTCCAAAGAAGGTCCTTATATCTCGCCTGTTTTAATTAAGTCTGCGGCCTTCTCAACGTAATGTTGCAACATGATTCACACCGTATATGCAAATAGCACAGTACAAAATATCTAGCCCAGTCGCATATTTGTACTTTCGAACAAGCAGCCATTCGATGATGTCATCAGATCAATACTGGCGTAACGGGCGATGATACTATGAAGATTCATATGAAGTACCAAAAAATCGGTCGACTCGTGGATAGTCTAAAAAGTTATGATCGGCGACTCCCTGTCAAAATTAGTGGATGTTTCAAGCTGTACTCTCCGTACTGTTTACATGTTGTGCTTCTTTTATTAGGATGTTGTGCGATATATACACATCGGCAGCTGTCATTGGTCCTATTAAATCTCACTGCGTAACCATGCTACCGTCCGCTAGAGTTTGTTGAAACTTGAACCTCTGACAGTCAAGTTGTTCCTTTATAATCTCTTAAGATTGGTGGTGCTTCCGTGATATTTCCATAACTCGGTTGAGAATGATTTTCTATAACCCTTTCTTGGTGGATTAGTGAGCCATGCCAAAACGGTTGTAGAATCAGTCCACAAGGAAATTTTTGTTTGGTGTAATGAGTTCCCACGACTTCTGTTGCTTCCTTTTTATAAAGCCAGTAATCCCAAGTTTATGTTGTAAACAGTAGAAGGTGTTGCGGGGTTGAACGAAACGGTTATGTAGCCAAAAATGGAAAATATTTCTTATTTTCGTATCGAAAAAAAACACTAAGCTTAAACCAGTACCCGAACCTTCAATTTGTATTCCAAATCCAACATGGACCAAAGAACAAGAACACAGGATTACAATTTAGTTCGGTAGTCTTTCTGAGTTCAGCACAAGCGTTTAACAAAGTCATAAGTGCAGGCTATCCGCAAGATGGCGTTCTTGGATCAATGCAAGCTAACGCTTACACACAGCCAATCATACATTTTGCTTTGCTGTTGAAACAGCCATCTTGGTGTCATACAAACACAGTTACAATGTGGAAACCAATAAAAATATTTTCAACTTCTCAGTAAACCGAACAAATGGTACAATAGCTAGAGCTGCGATATAGGTACCGATTTCGAGTCCCGATAGAGACGGGGTGCAAAACCATCAGTTTGCTCACCATCTGTATACGATCGGTGGTGTGGATAAATATTTGTATGACCTCCTGTTGAAATGCAGAATTTATAAGCCTACCCATCTTCCATGGAGCTATTAAAGGTGTAGATGGTTCTACAAAAATCGGACCTGTATAGCAGTACGTCTTCGATTTGACTGTAAAGGAGTATTTTTGGCCTCCTAAAATTAAAGATTAAAAACTAACAGACAGACATGTCAGTATTACAAATGCTCTCCCCCCGTACCTCAGGCTAGATTGACCAATTGAGACATCCCCTCCCAGAGGTATACTCTCAGTCCCTAAATCGGTTACTCTTAAAGGTCTTATCAATCAATCACTCTAAACATGTAAGTAGAAACGAGAACAAGCTTATAGGTCGAAACCTTTTCCCTGGTCATATCTAGGATTTTGAAACCTGGAGATTTTGAAACCTAAGCGTTTTTGAGACAAAAGCCGTTCCTTTCCACCAATCTGACTTTTCTCTATGATCTAGGAACGTATCTTAGGGTCAAACTTGAATAATTTCCAGTTATTCCTGTAGGAGACCTGGAAATATTCCGCCTGAACCTCGTGGATTGAATTTCGATAAGGAACTGATGGTCGATTGTATTATTTTGTCACCACCTTTGCCACCAGGTTTCAATCTTGGAAACTTGGTAGTTGGTGTGGGAATAAATTTTCATATTTCCGCGAAATGAGTTTTCATTAGGACCTCTAGGCCTCCTGATTTGTACTCGTATGAGTTCCATCAGGTTCTCTAAAGAACCGATAATGACCTTCATGTTGCCACAAAGAACTCTCTTGAGTTTAGCGACTGCCATAAGTCTATCCACATTTCTGGTACTTTCTTTGTGAAGATGGCTTCAAGTCGCAATCTTCCGCGAAATGCCGGTTGTGGCTTTGTGAACGAAGACCACAGTATTATGCATTAGTAATATTAAAAGAGACGAGGTTCAAACCTTCTAAAAAATTCGATTCAATTGGACTTACAAATTTGACACTGTAGCTTTCGTCTCATCACTGTGTATTGTAGGTTGCCCCAAAGTACGATTTAAGTCCTTCATCCACCGCCAATATCAAAGCCAAATAAAGGTAAAGGTGTAGTATTCTTAACCAATACATTGTATATTATATGATTGATCATCTTACGTTGTATCACACATACCTGCAACAAACCTCTCGAATCATCCCATATCAACCGACATCATTCAGTTTTTAGAATCAGAATGAAAACTATCTAAACTATATACTATATACGAATCACTACACAATATTGTATTTCATAATTTTAATTTAGTTTTATCTTAAATTTATCATAATTTTATCTTTATATAAAGTAACTTCTTTACGCGAGCGTCTTCTTCATCATTTTATTCATCATCTCGCTGAGCCAAGATATGGTTTTACTTTTCTTCGATTTTTTTTTTTTTAGTTTGAGTTCAATCAATTTAATGCCTTTTCTTTGCGTTGTTCTTCAATTAATATTCAATTAATAAAATATAATAAATAATCGATTGAATTGTTCATCGCGGTATATGTATGTATATGGTCGAGGTGGAGTAGTTTCCACCGTACGCGTATAAACATGTGATTTTGAAGTACGTATACGAGATGGAATTTAAACGGTTCTATGTACTGTTTGATCCACCCTAACCCTTTGCTAGGCAAAAAACTTGGAAACCGTACCAACTCCGAAATTTGTATATCGCGGTGGTTTCCAATGGTGAGTGGTACAAGAAACTCTTAAATTGATTTTTTTCTTAAAAAAAAATTTTTACTTTCATATTCGTAATATTTTATTATTCTTATTATATTTCAATCATAAAATAAAATTTATACGATTTAATCAATTTATTATTGGATGATAAAATGAAAAAATAAAAAATAAAAAATCTCGTAAAGAAATTTATTGAGAACAGATAAAAGACGAAAGAATAAACGATAAAAAAAATTTGTTAAGATTATGATGGGATGCTGTTCTCTATATATAGGCATACACCACCACCACACCACACTCACCGTGAATTGATATAAATATGAGTTTCTGTTAGTTTTCTGATTTTGTTATTGATTTTCCATTCACAGTTTGACCACCCTTACCGCTAAGACAATATATGCAAAACGATATATTTATTTACCTTCAAGGTATACATGTATTCCGTCAGTTCTTATAATTATTAAGACGATCGAAATTATTTGTGAGAAAATAGTGTGTATGTAGTCAGGGACGTGTATGTAGTCAGGGACGTATTTATCTCGATGGCTTAGATATGTCCAGGCCAAACGTTTTTGAAACAAAAGCCGTTCCTCTTTTTTATACAGTGAGCCCACTCAAGCATTCGAGATAGTGGAGGATCTGCCCCTATATCATCACTCGCCTACGGGATAAAGACAATCCTTTTAGCACTGCTATAGGCTCTACAAATGGAATCAAGTAGACGGTCACTTCCCACATTTTCATCGACCAAATATCATTATTCAGTGTTATTAACATCTGCCTGACGAATATATTGTATACGGATGAATCCTGAAGTGAAATAATCAATCCCTCTTTTAGGCACGCCACTGCCTTTCAATTGGAAATTAATGTAATTTTGAGAGTAGCCTGATCTATGAGCTTTCTATACAATATATACTTTCATGAATACCGTAACTCAGACTCAATTGCTTATTGTGACAAGTATCCCATCATTGTTGAGAGAAAGGCCAGTCAATAGTGGCTGTTTATGATAGTTTGGCTCTTACTTGTCTTGATACTCCACATGCCATTTCCTGCTTCTTTTGGTTCGGCCGTTGTTGTGATATTTTTTCTAGTAGCTTCCGATGGTTTTCTCTAATAGACATTAGCCTTAAGTTATGTAGGATGGTGTACTCCTATATCTTAAGTCGATTTTGAGCAACAGAACCAAGTTGCTCATAGTTTTCTCGTCCTCTTTGTCTTAACCTGTTGAAGTGTTTCATCATGTTAGAGAACACAACAGTTTCACGCCCTGTTTACCTATCTCAAAGTAAAGTGATATCGAACACCGCCTTGGAAATTGACGTAGAATAGTGGTTGAAATAAACCTCTGTCATGAGACTCTATAGCACAAAATGTGACCAAACAGTAATCCCTATATTTGAGGTTTTTAACAATAGGTTATATGAAGTAATTCTTCTCTTGATAGGTCTATCTTCAAATGGCGCAGTGGCTTAAGCTGCGACAATTGGAGCAGGAGGTACCGGGTTCTCGAATCCGGATAAGGGCAGGATGCAAAAAGGTTTTTTTACCATCTGTAAACGATCGGTGGTGTGAATGAACACATCTATGACCCCATTTCATGTCTTTACTATAGGCTGACATGGAGCTAATACGTCCACGATTTGGCTATGCAATGGCGTAAAATAGGACGTAAATCCGCGAAAGAGTTTGGAAAGTCTTGCGCACCACCTTATCGGAAAAGGCTGAAATCTAAACCTCTTTCATATATAGTCATCCACATGCCAACAACCTCTATAAACACCTCATTTAAAAGACTGTGGGTGTTGAGCTTCAGTCCATTCCAGACTCTCGTCTAGCCAACTGATCAACTTCACGCTGATAAAGGTGGTGCCAATGGCACAGCTGCTCACAATGGATCTAGAAAGGTATAGAGATAAGTATAGAAGCATCACAATTCACAATGGGCTTATATTTGTGTCTCATCCATCAAATCTCCTATCATAATGGATTGGACCACTACATGACTCGTGTTGAATAATAATACTACAATAATAATACTATAATACAAGGAAACTCAACCAAACTGATGATTGGATATTCCGATGGTTAAATTCAATCTTGAATTATTGTCGTGGAGAGACCCAAAACTAGTCGAAATACTCTCTAAGTGATTTTATATGAAATCGCATGAATGTTATAAGAATTGGTTTAGAGAAGATTTTCTTGGCTCCGCTCGGCCTACTACAAATATTCCAGAAAACATTGGGAATAGGCAAATAATGTTCGAGTATTGCAGGATCTGGATCTGGCAACTATAACATATTCAGTTAAAATCATTTTCTCTAGGATGGATTACAGTGGTAGTCCGGACCCAGTCAAGAATGAAAAGACTGCCAGTTAATCTTGTATACAATCGACCTTGACGTTTGTTATATTTTCCAACCTTACATTCTTTCTTCGTAATATTTGGATTCATCACTAAGAGTGCTCAGCTCTGTATAGATGTTATTCAAGATGTTTGGGGGAAGATAGGTCATCAACCGCTGATGACCGTCCCAGATGATCTAGTCGGCACTAAATATATTAGGCCCTTTGACTGTGCGAATAAAGTTGCAATGTGAAGACAATATCGAGCAATGATTATCTAAGGTTGATCTGCAGATAATCGAGCATAAGGCAAAAGTTGTCCTACTTAGAAGTAGAAAATTAAGGGAACGACACTTGTTACTTAAGCTGCTTTTTCACGTTCAATCCCGAACATTGGTGAACCTAGAAAAAAACGCATTGAATTGTTGAATCAGACTTATAGATTTGAACCGATAATATTTCTTCTAACGATGAAATTCTCCCTTTCGATTCTCGTAGAATCCCGAAAATTGGTATGAGCTTAGATAAAATCGCAGGAAATGGTTGAATCAGGCTTATTACGAGGTTAAAGTCGATTTAAGCCCATAAAATTTCTTCTGACAATGGAATCCTCCCTTTCGATTTACGTTCATTCCCGAATATTGGTGAGCCTAGGTTGGTGAGGTTATAGTCGATTCGAGCCGACAGGATTTCTTCTGATGGTGAAATTTTCTCTTTCGATTCACGTACAATCCCGAACAGTCCCCTCTCGTTCGATTCATGTTCATTCCCGAATATTGGTGAACCATAAAAAATTGATGAATTAGGCTTATTGCGAGGTTATAGTCGATTCGAGCCCATTAGGTTTTTTCTGACGACGACATTCTCTCTCTCAATTCACGTTCAATCCAGAACATTGGTGAGCCTAGGTTGGTATGGTTATAGTCGATTCGAGCCGACAAGATTTTCTCTGACGACGAAATTCTCTCTCTTTCAATTCACGTTCAATTCTAAACATTGCTGAACCCAGAGAAATAGCACGAAGTTGATGGAATCTGGTTTATTGTGGGGTTAAAGTCGATTCGAGCCCATAAGATTTCTTCTTATGGGCTCGAATCGACTTAAACCCCAACTCGCTTCACGTACAATCCCGAACAGTGGTGAACCTATATAGAAATGCAGGAAATTGTTGAATTAGGTTTATTGCGAAGTTATAGTCGATTTGCTGTCATGTGATTTCTTCTGACGACGAAATTCTCCCTCGTTCGATGAAATGGGCCACGATTAAAATGAGTGTCTCCCATTCATGAAAATCTGTGATGGAAAACCTGAACAATTAAAAACTTTTCTAAACTCATATGTATGTTTTATGTATACATGCAGCCACTCGTAAATGAAATCATATATAAAACATCGGTTCGTACCCACAGAATATAAATTGAAAACCTCGTTTTTTGTTCAAACCATTGACTGGCGTATATGTGTATTCAATCCAAGCGAGCAATTGAACAAAACAACATATCGTATACGAGTATTGTTGTTGTGACGTATACAAAATGTATCTTAGATTGTCTTCTTCTCGTTTTTGTATATAAATTCATCTCAAATGGAATTAAAAGGATAGATAATACAATTAAGTTCATATGAATAACAGATAAATCTTTATTTTGATAAAAACAAAGCGTACAAAAAAAATCGTTTAATTGAATTTTAAAGACAGCATTTCGAATTGAAAGAAATCTTAAAGACATTCTGATTATGAAATGGAGCAAAAAATTTAATCGATATTTTTAATTTTAATTCATTTCAATATAATATATACAGAAAGGATTAAAGTGGATTTACTGAATGCGATTTTGATGGTATATAGACGCATATACAAGTTACTGTGACGAGGATTAAGGATTATGGATGTACAGGATTTGTACCCTAGGATTGTGAGTGTTATCTATTCATGCCAATCTTACGTATACGATATACAGGGTGTCCACCGGGAAGGTATACTACTTTGTTTTGTCGCCATTTTGGTAAACGTTAGTCTTGACAGTTCATATTTGGCAGTCGTGAAGTAGACACGTGGCAAATTTATTATGGAAAAATATCTGAATATCGGATTACTGTGACGATGAGAAAATTACGTGAACTTTTTGGGAGAAACAACGTGCCAACAAAACGCACTATTTATCGTGTAGTGAATGATTTCGAAGAAAGAGGGTCTGTTGGTGATAGGCCCAAGCATAGGCCACAACGTACTGCAAGATCGACTGATAACATTACTGCTGCTCAAGAAAGTGTTCAAAACAATCCATCAACCTCAATTCGACTCCGTGCTTAAGAGCTTGGTCTTCAAGGCCACAATTTTGCACAAGGATTTGCATTTGTTTCCATTTAATATTCAGTTGACACAAGAGCTTCTTCCACAAG
The DNA here is from genome assembly GCA_963932295.1 of Tipula lateralis. NCBI lineage: Eukaryota > Metazoa > Arthropoda > Insecta > Diptera > Tipulidae > Tipula > Tipula lateralis. Next base: position 28,000,372 of record OZ010737.1, read on the forward strand.
CAATTTACGCCGCCGTACATATGCCAATAGGATATTACACCTCGCCCATGACAACCCCCATTTTCATGAAAAAATCATAATGAGTGACGAGGCACATTTTCATTTGAATGGATATGTGAATAAACGGAATAGTCGGTTCTGGGCAATGGAAAACCCTCAAATTATTCATCAGTCACCTTTACATCCATTAAAAGTGATAGTCTGGTGTGCAATTTGGTCAGGAGGAATAATTAGACCTTACTGCTTTGAAAATGAAAACGGGGTAACGGTAACTGTCAATGGAGGGAGCGATATCGTGATATGACTAAACACGTTTGAACGCCACAACTGCATGCTTTGGGCGTGATTAACATATGGTATCAACAAGACGGTGCCACTTCACATACAGCCAAGATTACAATGGAATTAGTACGAGAACTCTTTCCAAACAAGTTATTTCAAAAATGGTGATGTTGGTTGGCCTCCACGGTTGCTTGATTTGACTGCTCCGGACTTCTTTTTGTGGGGATATCTGAAAAGCAAGGCTTATGCAAACAAACCAGAAACGCTTGAGCAACTCAAACAAAATTTTCGTGATGAAATTAATGAAATACCGCGTGAAATGTATGAGAATGTAATGAAAAATGGGCTCGCATTTGTGAGGCTAACAGAGGCGGACATTTATCTGATATGGGGTGATCATTTAGTTAAACTAAGTAGAAAGGTATTTGGACTTCTTAGTTGTTTGTATAAATTGGTAGGGTTTACGGATACTCAGTTTAAAAGGAGAATGTTTATGTCCTATCTCCTTCCGCATTTCCTCTATGGTGATGTTGTCTTATTTGGTATGTTTTAGAAAAATACGTCTATCCTAAAAATATGTTTTAATGCTTGCACTCGATTTTCGGAATAAGGAAATTTGACCATTATCACCCTATACCAGGCTTGTTCTTGGTTGTAGTTTAACTAGTTTTTATGAGTTTCGGATTTGCGCTTTTATTAGGAAGCTAGTAAAAGCTAAGCAACCAAATTATTTATTCAAAAAATTATTATTTAGCAGGTCGTATTACGCCAATCTACGATTGCTGCCTGCTTTTTATGTAAGAGGAATTTCTCTATGAAATTCTGTTCTATACAGTATTAGGACTTTGAGATCTGCCGATACGTTTAAATTAAAGTTTCTTGAATGGCAGGCCTAACTGACAATATAATTATATATTGTCTGATCCCTGCTGCTCATCTCATTGTAAGTGAGCTTGTACTCAAAATGGGATGTGCATACATGGTGTTGACTTTTTTGCAGTAAAAAATTTAAGAGGTTATTAAGAGTATCCTAAATCTGGTTGGATAGCTGGGCTACCGACCAGCATCCGTAAAAAACAAATTGTTCAAAATGTCAACAAACGAACAAAAATCGGATACCGCCAAAACAACAATGACCTTCCGCTTAAGTATCCGGTTTCGAGATTGAGGATCACATGTATGATAGATTATCGGTTGAAACTCGTAGCGTTCCAAGAAACTCGATGGCCCACTGGTGTAAGCCAACCCCAAGATAAAGATTTATTTTAGAATAATTTGGATACTCTGATGAGCTCTATATCTAAACAATATGCCAGATCGGTGATTGGCGATTTAAATGCTAGAGCTGGCAGAAATCAGACCAACTTATGTAATTATATAGGCCCGTACTCCCGTTTTGAAACAGCGATCAAAACTGAGAAAATAATGATGTACTTTGCGATCGCTCATGATCTCCAAACATCCATTTGGAAGCATGGACACATCCAGAAGCCACGTGATTCTCCTTTGAAGGTCTGATAAATGAAAAAACCCAACGAGAAAAATGAATGGTTTGATGAGAAGTGCCGTCTTGCTGTTGACCAAAGAAAAAAAACCCACAACGAAGCGCAGACTCGGCTTACAATTGCTAAAAGAAACAAAACAGTTCTTGCTAGGAGGACTGCTAAATGCATTTGTAGACAGAAGAAGCGCGAATGGTGGAAAGCTTAGGGCTTAAGAGTACAAAACCTCAGCAATGAGCGCAATTTGCGTGTTTTTTTTAACGAAACACCGAAATGCACTATACCTTTAGATCTCGGTCAATTGCCATTTGGGACCACAATGGAAACTTCTGTGTTAACGTCGATGCGGTAACGTCGAAATATTTTTCTGATCCCCAAAGTGAAAGTGAAAAATACCTTGAACGCTTCTCGTTCTTCATTTTTTATGTATCACGAGTCGCCAATTGTAAAATTATGGTTAAGAGAGTTTCTCATCACCCGCGGTCTCGAGTTCGATTCTCGCCATTGACCAAAAATGCACCGGATAACATAAAAAGCGAAAAATCTACAATGTTCACCAATCTTTAAAAATGGTTCGTAAGGCCTCAGTTAAGATGCGGTAAGGGCAGTTACGCCTTAAACGGTTCGAATTCGATTTTAACTGAGGATTTCAACTGATGTATAATTCTTTATTGTTACTACACGCATGCAATAATTTTGGAACTTGATCGTCTTTTAAGTCAAGGTTAGGTCTGGACTTAAGCAAGATTCCAGTGGTGATTTGTTATCTTTAACAATTTTGTTAAATCCTATTAACTAAGTTTATTCAACTTAGAACTCCAGTAGTGCCTTAGTGGTTGAAACTGTGTCTTTGAAGCGGGAGGTATCGATTCAAATCCCCTGATGCAAAAGAATTTTTTCTCCATAAGATTTTTCACACATCGCTAACTTGCTATTGAAGTGCAGAATTCGTGAGACGACCCATCTTCCATGTCAATACTATAGGCTGGCCTGCAGGCTTGAGCTAATCAATGTGCATATGGTTGTAGTAAGGTACAATGTAACCCATCCGTTAGTTCCAAGTTATATATACGATTAACTTAACCGGTGAGTGTGATTTGCTTAAGACGTGACATATTATTATATCAGTCTTCATCCATCGTATTCAGTGAGCAAGACTTATAGTCCGGATGCACTATATATATATATACATTTAATCTTCGGTCAATTGCACCTCACATTCAAAAAGTATCGTGGCCTTTGAATCTCCCATTACCTAAGATAAAAGAATGGGAGGTATCATGGTCTGCCTCTATATCCTCGGCGGATAAACTCTCAGATATGGATGTGAAAGTTGTATTTCGGCTTATGAGTATATGCGACAGATGACTTTAAGTATTCAAGTGATGAATCAAATGGATATGATATATGGGTATGAAGGGTTATATTCAATTACTTGGACAATTACTGTCCAAGTAATTGAATAAAACTCATGCAATAATTTTGTAACTTAATCGTCTCTTAAGTCAAGGCTATGTCTCGATTCGAGAGATGTATTTTTTTGTCTTCAACAGTTGGTTTTTGATCTATTAAATTACTATCTAACTATTGAGTTCAAAGTCAACAATGTAGTACCTCAGTGGTTGAAACTGTGTCTTTGGAGCGGGATGTACCGTGTTCGAATTCCCCGATAAGGGTCGGGATCCAAGAGAAAATTTTCTCCATATGATTTTCACACCACTATGAGCTATTGAACTGCATAATTTGTGAGCTGACCAATCGTCCATGTCAGTACAATATAGGCTGGCATGGAGCTAATCGATGTGCAGATGGTTGCGGTGAAGGTATTGTGTAACCCATCGGTTAACTCTTAGTTGAATATATACCCTTGAAACATTGTGTCTGTTGCTCAGAATGTGACAGGAACATTCATCGACATCACCACGCCATCGTGCTCAAGAATTGAACATTCCACGCAGCTCTGTGGTGAGAATTTTACTTAAAGAGTTTGTGGGGTACTGTTAGTGATAAGTGTTACTCTAACCATCAAAATACTATCATAGATTTGAAAGATGTAATCGAAGTTGCCATTCATGTGGTATAGGAGTCCAAACAATAGATAACGAAACCGCTTTGAAAAATGTTCCTTCCTCTCTGAATTTAGAGCTAAATTAAATTGTTAACGTCAAATCCGCCACGTTTCCAGGCTAACGCTTCTTCCGATAAACATAACTAAAGAAATTGATCTTCTTTGAGATAAGGTCCATTGATTTCGCTTCATGATCCTTAAATTCCCATATTTATATTCCATTTGTGACTCAAACCAAAATTCCCACTATGAGTAAACAAATAAAGAATTTGAGCTAATATGAATATCCCAAGTGCATTCGGCAATATATTTACTTTCGGAAGCTATAGATGCCGAAGAAAATAAAATGAAAATGGAGTATGGAAATGGACCGCTTAAGTTAATAAAAGCGTGAAAGACGAGGTGAAATACCCCACCCCAATATCCAAAATCTACATATTGGAGCACAACTGTCAAAAATTGCCATCGAGTTCTCACCCTAAGTGGCTATACTATATTTATCGCTGGACGCAGTTAAATGATTAGCGCTATGGTAACTCTATCGATCTGTTATTCTTTCTATAGCGTTTTGAGATTTGAAGTGTATACTAATTGTATAGAGTTTGAAAGAGCTGGGATAGACTTGGCAAGTGGTCATGAATGAAAGAATAACCATGTTAAATTTAACTTGGAAAATTTGTTCAGAACCAACTCGTAAAAGGGTGACGAGGTTTGTTTGATTACTTGCGGGCTAATTCGTCACTAAGAGATTCAGCTAAAAAATCGTTTTTTGTAGTAACAAGATCGAAACTTATAATATAACATAGTCAAGAAAATGAACAGCAAGAAGCCACTAACCAACTGCCGTAACACCGACAAGCAGATAGATGGAAAGTACAGACATTGTTTCTAACATTCGTATTTATAATATTTTTGAGCGACTAAAGATTAGATAATCATGAAGGTTAGAAGATCTGGAATTATGCATACTAAGTTTATGTTTTCTTAACCTTTTAAGCTCAGAATTTCAAAACGTTATGCTCCGGATCGGTGGATGATGATATGAATTCATCAATTCAATGTCGGTTTTATAAACTATATAGAGTTCGTATAGAACAAGCCCAATCGACAAAATAAACCAATTATATACTCTATCTAAATCCTCGTTAACCAGAGAAATTGTAACGATTTCAATAAATTTTTTTTCCTTCCACATATCTTAAAAGTTTCAGTCCTACCTACATCTTTCGTTTCAATATACCTTCTACTAAAATTTGCCTAGCTATGACGACACAAAAAATGATCAGCTGTTCGATCTTTTTAAATTTTAAAGAGATAGAATATTGAGAACGAGTTGAAAAGCAAAACAAAAAAGAAAACGGAATAACTCGATTGGAGGTGGCGCGGAAAAAACCGAGATGGTGGATAGTCAAAATTGGAAATTAAACAAAAAAAGTTCGCAAGATTGCAAAAATATAATTAATAAATTAAAATAAAATATTTAATTTGTAAATAAAAACAAAAACAATGTTAATGTGAAGTTAATAAAGAAAATTGATCATAAAATATATGCACAGTGATTCATTATGTAAAGATTGTTAATAACCAATAATAAATAGAAACGTTCAACTATTCAAGTATACGGAATAAATATAAATAACCGTAGCGATTAAGAGTAGCATTATTGGTGAGGGTGTACATTATTAGCTGTAGTACGTCGGTCAGCAGGTGGTTGGTAATTGATCACGACTGTTTCGGAAATGTTGGCAAGGGTACACAAATCCCCTGTATATGCCTAACTATCGTCGTCTTATCGTTTATTTGAAAGCTTCGAAAAGCCCGAATAACACGCGGTTCAAGGCTGATTAGCGGTAGATGTTTAATGTATAGCAAGCTTGAGAGGTTCTTAGATCTACAGCTGGATATAAAAATATTACACATCCTCGGCATCATATCAACCAACAGTTTAACAACGTTGCAGAGTTTATTATTATTATTATTAAATATGGCTGGAACCCTTAGAGGTTCCGCACTCAATGCCACAGTGCAAACCTTGCTTTCCATTAAAGCGCACAGATGCGCTCTGCAACCTTAGCAAACTGGAGCAGCTTGGACCAGGGCAGAGAAGACAGTAAATTTACAGGAATATTAATGAAATTGAATACAAGGGATCTCATGCGATCGAAAGCCGGACAGCTGCTGATACAGTATAAGCTATCATCAACATCTTCAAGACAATCGTCACATACGGCATCACTGCCAAGTTCCATGCGATGAAGGTGGCTTTTGAAACGGCCATGGCCAGTAAGTATAGAAACCAATGTCCTCAAGTTGTCCTTATTCAATGAAAGAACGTAATTGGTTAACTTCGGGTTAGGCCCTTTGACAAAGTATTTCGCCTTGCGACAAGTTGGTGTGGCTGACCACGTAAGCTTTAGATTCGATAGGGCAGCGATATTAATTGTATTCTTCACTATGTGAAGAGGTAGAGGAGCAGCTGGTTCAGGATTCATAAAATGTAAGCGAGAACCAGTTTTAGCCAAGCAATCTGCAATTTCGTTGCCTTCAATGTCACAATGGGCTGGAACCCACATGACCGTTACCTTGTTGCTACAACCAAGGAGGTTCAAACATTTCTTACAATCCCCTACCAGTTTAAAGCTGGTTAAAGGATTGTTCAAGGAGTTAAGTACAGTTTTACTATCCGTACAAAATATAATCTTTTTGCCGTCGGCAACGAGACTTAGAGCTGAAATTACGCAGTGAGTAATCGCAATTAATTCCGCTTGATGAATAGTACAGTAGACTCCCAAACTACCTGAGTACCTCAAATCATGCGATGAACAGTAGTAACCAAAGCCAGTGCCCTGTTCAGAGACAGAGCCATCTGAAAAGAATACGAGTGATTCAAATAACTGTTTCAGCAAGTCTGGCGAGAACCACATATCCCTTGATAGATACAACACCTCAAAAGAACTGTGGAAATTAAATACAGGCAAAAGCCTATCAATAACGATGTCGAATTCTGGCATAGTTCGTATAAATTCATCAAGAATTGATCTATGGACTGAAGTAGTGCCAAGAGCAATCCACGCCCCAACACTCCTCAAGCGAGAGGCAGCCGAACCAGCTGTACCTAAAATGAAGGAATGTAACTGGGGTAGGAATAGAATGAGTTCCATAGCTAGTAGCGAAGTTGAAGTTATGGCTCCAGTTACAGCTCGACAAGCTAAATTTTGCAAACAATTAAGTTTCCCAATTGAAGATTTAACTTTAACCACGGGCCACCAAACAACGGATGCATAAGTTAGCATCGGGAGAACTAGTGATTTGTAGATAAAGTATATTATTTTGGGGGATAAACCCCAAGAATAACCAAAAGCTAAACGGCATTGCCAAAAAATAGCAGTGGCTTTTTGTAGTTTAAAATCCAGATGATACTTCCAAGAAAGTTTATTATCCAGGAAAACTCCAAGGTGTTTGACGTAGGCTGAGCTATTCATCTTACATCCAAAAAGTTATGGTACAGAGAAAGCTGCAGGGTTCCTACGCCTTGTAAATATAACCAAGTCGGTCTTAGATTGGTTCACATGTAAACCCTTATCCAGACACCACTGTTCTATAATGAGAAGAGCGTGTGAGTTAAATCTGATAAGACATTCAGATGCTTGCCTGAAACTGTCAGAACCAGATCATCAGTATAACTTTGGGCGACAAAACCGGAATCACGAAGATTCACAAGAAGTTCGTCAATGACCAGAAGCCACAGCAGGGGTAAAAGCTCACCTCCCTGCGGGCATCTTCTGGAATCTTTGACTGAAATAAAAGTATCCTCCACCTCGCATATCACAATACGAGATTCAAGCATACATTCAATCCATCTGATGATGTTTGGTTCGATATTATGTTTAGTACATGCATTCGTAATCGAGACGAATGAAGTATTATCAAAGGCTCCTGCAATATCCAAAAAAGTGCCCACAAGAAACTCATTGTTGTGCATAGATCTCTCAATCCTAGTTACGAGTTCATGTAAGGCAGTCTCACAGGATTTGCCAACACGGTAAGCATGTTGTGTGGTGCTGAGCGGAACGGTAACTATGTTACCGTACTATGTAATGTTGCTCTCTAATAAACCTATCAACAATCCTTTATAAAGATTTCAAAAAAAATGATGACAGATAGATAGGCCGAAATGAATTGGGGTCGGTGTAGTCCGACTTTCCAATTTTTGGAATAAAAATTACTTTACATTTGCTCCAAGATTGAGGAACAAAACTAAAAGCTATACATGCCTGGAACAGATGCAGTAAATGTTCCTTAATTAGAGAGCATCCATGCTGTAAAACGGCAGGGAAAATACCGTCAGGACCAGCAGATTTAAAGGATTTGAAGGAGAACAGGCTCCAACGTAAGACCTCATAATTGATTAATCAGAGTTTGGTTCCACTAATTACGGTATCGCTGCATGCGGAACCAACTGGATACTTCGTTCCTCGATTTTTTTTTTGTACTGTTTAAAGTGTTGCATGCTAGCATTAAGTCATCTTATTTAAAATTTCCTTTTTTTTTGTTTTGTTTGTAGTTCTTCATTTTCTAGATTGTGAATACTTTTTTTGGATTTCCACATCATCCATAAGTATCCCAGCTTCTACCATGATCTGGTTATTCGTTGTCTTGAATAAGTGGTGTAATTGAACAAGTGAGAAAATAAATTGTTATGATGGAGATATATATAGGTAGCGGTGTCATGTGACCTTGGGTTCGATGTACAGTGTAGATTTAAGATTTTACTTGTTTTGCACACTCTATTTTTTTTGGTAACGTGACTGCTGTAAATGGTGTGTGAACGGAAACCTCCCAAACCGACAATGAGTTATCAATCTTAATACGGAGTGTGTCACCCTAACAGCCTTAGACAAGCCATGCGGTTACAAATTATTACTAACAATAGAATGCTGATCTAACTATTTCTATAAATTTGGACATCATCAGCAAAAATGTAAAACAAACAATGGTGAAACGAGGATTCTATGTCACTAATGTACATAGAAAATAATAAAGGACCAAGTACCGAAATTGCAAGAATTTGCAAGATTCTTCTTTGGATCAGTAAACCAGCAAAAATTCCAGTCTTTCTTAAACTATAACGATAGACGCACTTTAGACTCTTGCTGGGCATTCTCACGAGGCACTGCTCCCTGAATAGTCATATGTTTCGAATGCAAGTTTCGGCACTGTTTCGGTTCACAATTCCCATTTGATCAATTTTTTTTTTCTTTTTTTATATTTAGCTTTAATTTAGCAGGGCGGACTAAATCAATAACGTTGGACGGTCAATTTAATCAATTGACGACCTTGAGGATACCGGATATCATGGACTTCATTAGAAGAACAAACAGATTCCGTGACTGAGAGTGTTCGCCTGAGAAGGGATGTCACAATGGACCAACTGAGCTTGAGTGACTGGGAAGTAACTGCAAGATAATTATAATAATAACTGCCAAAAAAACTGTCTGTGAACGATCTGATAAATAATTTATAACTAATCTAGCAGTTGAAAGGGAAAATTTAAATTGTGCGATAAGCTTGTTATGAGCTTGTTAAGAGAATGTTGTGATTGAAAGAATCGGAGGCCTTTGAAAAATCTAACAAAGTGGGAGAAGTCAATTTCCTGTTTTCCATACTACGCCGAATATCATCGCTGATATTCAATAACGCAGTATTTGTGCCATGCCACTTTCTAAACCCAGTTTGAAAGACATTGAGTAAACTATTATTATTTATTATATGGGAATCGAGGTTAAGACCAGACTTGGCCTTGACTTAAGCGACGCTCAAGTTCCAAAAGTATTGCATGCGTGTATTAATAATATATAGAACTATACAGCAATAGAATTCCGCAGTTAAAATCAAATTCCATCCGCTTAAGGCGTAACTAGTAATACACAAAAGGTGAAGAAACAAACGAAAAGCGTTCAAGGTATTTTTCCAGAAAACATTCCATTCGACTTTTAATTACCAAATTTTTTTTGGTTTTGTTTCGTTTTTCATTGCCGATTCACACACAACACAACGTAACCATATAATAGAGCAAAAATTACCGCTAAATTTATTCATAAAACTTTTTAATTTATTAATTCCAATTAATTACCAACAGAAAAAAAAATTTTCTTACTTTTTGTTATTTTCTTAATTATCCTAAATCAATAATAATCAATTTATATTAATTATTAGAACAAAAACAAAAATTAATTCGAAATAAATTATTTAGAACTTGCGTACAAACAATTTCGTCTAAAACTACGTTAATTATCGATGAAAATTAATTGTGAACAGTAAATATGTATCTCATCATCATGATCATCAGCATCTTCGTAACTATATATACGCGTGTATTATATAAGATTCAATCATGCTAAACAAAAGATATAAATAAGATGTAATTCATAATTAATTTATAATTTGAATCAAATTGAGAATGATGTGGATCGATTTTTCCGTATACACACAACCACCTCCCCTACGCCCGAATGTGAAAGAGGGAGGAGGATGGGAAACCACTCGTATACACATTACAGATGATCTGTTAACAAAATCGTGATTACATAACATATAGGTACGAGTCTATATGAGTACGATATTCAATCAATGAACCAGAACCGATTATATTCGATAGTTTTTGTTCTGCTTAAGTCGTTTACAGATTAATAAGAGGAAGTATTACACACACGTACATTTTAATGTATGTACATATCGTTGAGACCACCATTAAGACGATTTTGTTGTTGTATTATATATTATTTATTTATTTATGGAATATGGTAATTTGGTTTGGTTTCCTTACATATACATACACATTAGTTCATTGTTTGTCTTATATTCGATGTTAAGATGTTGGTACAATTTTTTATAAAGACTTTGTGTCACTCGAATATGATGTAATACAACAATTGTTGGAGCCCTTGGATATCATTGCCACATTAATTAACCGGTATGTTGTTGCAGGATCAGTTCGAAGAAAATGTTTGCGAGATTAGCCACATATTCTTCCATATTATGTACGGCCCCATGTTGGGCGCCCGTTTTTAATGAATAAATAATAGTAGCTATAAAATAATTTGGATAAGCAAAAACAGAAGTATCGGCCAACTAGATTTGACATCTCGTTGTAGCATATTAGATAAAGGAGAAGAAATTGAAGGTTTATGCAACTTTGAAGCACCTTGAAGGTTTATGCAACTTTTACCTCTCGATTTTTCACATAGCCGATAAACATTCCTAACTTGATTAATCATCAACCACACTTTTGAGGATGTGTTGAATGTGGAAGAGGATACCATGAGTTTTAATGAGCTTTGCCGTATGAGAATAAGAGACAGCTGCAACATATATATATATATATATATATATATATATATATATATATATATATATATATATATATATATATATATATATATATATATACATATATATATATATATATATATATATATATATATATATATATATATATATATATATATATATATATATATATATATATATGATTCAAAATACAATGTCGATGGTACATACCGAGATACGGGACAGAACCCATACAGTGCACTTTCCTACCAAAAGAGTTAAAAATAGCATCTCACGGTGATAGTACTCTTGTATTAATTTTTTTTGTCGGCTTTTACAGGCCATTATTGGCCCGTACCGTGTCAACAATCTGACTCCATCGGTTTCGATCACGAACCAGCTCTTCATATTGTTGCAAGCAACCAGAAGATGCCAGATCGCTCTCTACGTCGTGGAACCATCATCGCCGACAGCGACCTCTTCGCCTACTGAAAGGCGGTTCTCCCTTCAAAGATCGCTGTATCATTCGGTTCGGATCAGCACGCAGAACGTGATCGAGCCAGCGTACTCGCTGTCGTTTGATTTCATGCACGATATCAGGAATTTGCATTAAATTCCTGATGTCGTGGTTGAAACGAACTCGGTATGTGCCATCATCGTCGCGTTTTGGGCCATATATCTCTTTTATTAATACCTTTCGGTAATAATTACTCAATGTATTTTTTCGACGCCATTAGGTCCGAAGACAAGTGCACAGTTATTTTTCCATCCATCTATGTAAATATGGCACGAAAGCATTTTACAACTGCCATACAAACCATGTCTTTCCATTTTGGAGAACAAAGCACTGAACTCTTTATTGACCAACCACTGTGAATTCTTGATGTGAACTCTTTATTGACCAACAACTTTATAAACTGTCCAACGGCCTCATAAAATCAGCCGGTTCTCCTGCATGATTTTTGAGCATCAAAGATTCACGGTTCTTGAGTAAAGAACGTATATTCAGATTTGAGATCAAGCTATAATCACTCTTTGAAACTTGCGTTTGAGACAATTTATAATTTGTTGGCCTTTTTATGTTTTTTAAAACCCCTCACTATATGTTATGTTATGTTGATGTGGCTGCTATCGCACAATGGTGATTGGTCCATTGTGGTACCACTCATTTTGCATCTTGCCCCGGATCGGGATTCGAACCCAGTACCTCCCGCTCCAACTGCCCCAGCTTTAACCACTGCGCCTCCTGGGCGGTTAACCTCTCACTATACTGGTATCATAATTCTGGATTAAGCACTGTCAAATTAGTTATTTATTTACTATAGAGATAAATAAAAGATCAATCCAACATATTATCTTACATCAAACTCACCTTTGAGAAAAAACAATTTTGTTAATGTACTCTTCTTAAAGGTACTGCGTAAGCCTTTTACAAAGTTTGAAATGAGGATCTTATATATATGTATAGATGTGCCCATATTTCAAATTATCTTTTATGGCGAAAGAATATAAATGGTCTTTCCATAATAATCAATGGCTTAGAGGCCGTAAACGGCCCTTACCACGTCTCAACTGAGACCTTACAAACCATTTTTAATGATTGGTGCACATTGTGGGTGATCATCCAGAAGCTTGTTAATGTTTGGTCAACGACGAGAATCGAACTTGCGGCGTGATGAGAAACTCTCTTAACCATTGAGCTACAACCGGCGACTCTCCGAACCTTATGGTCTCTTCATAAACGCTATATAAACATGTTTTGTGTGTTATCCACTTCCTTTTTCTTTAGAATATCAATCGTCGGTATCCATATCCACAAGTTAAACCGGTTAACTCGAATAATTTCACCAAACGTCGAATAGTCGACCCGTAGGACGGTTGTGAGAATACAAATCACGTACTGGGTTAAACGTTTCTTCACAAACCCTACCTCCATAGAAGTGACCCCTACTTCCATAGAAGTGTACATTTTATGATAGTCCCACAAAGCTTCCCCACTCCGAATAACAAGAACTTCTCCTTAAATCTCTACCTCAGTGACCTTCAATGCCTATGAGGTGTGTACTACAATATCGATTAAAGGTTTTTTTCTGAAATCCTAATCCGACAAAAAATTTCAAATTTTGCCTACAAGGGTGAGCTCAAAAATTTTTTTCGAATTAATTCTGAGAGCTCATAACGGTTGAATCAAAACTAGAGCAGAAAACGCCCAGAAAACCGCAGTCAAGTTACAAAGATACATTTTATTGAATGGACCCAAACTACTTATACGAGAACAGAGTCTGGTAAAATTGAAACAAGGAATAATATTTCGGCAAAAAGATATTTATTTTTCAAGTTGCGTTTTAGCTCGACACACTAAGTCCAACGGTTTTCCACTTTTTCGATATCTTCCGAATAATACGATTTCTTCAACCCTTCAAAATAGATGTTGCATCGATAATCTCCTTAATCCCTTTTCACCATGCTATTTGTTCAAGTTCGGAAACAGGCTAAGTCAACGGAATATGGCGGATGTGGAAGCAATTCGAAGCATTATTCATAGACGTTGGCCATGGCAACTACACACTTGTACACCCGTGAATCGTCTTGATGAACTTTTATATTCGCCAAATACGCTCGTTTTTCTTGAAAAACGTCGTTAAAACGGTTCAATACCTCGATAGATTATACCGTATGCATCACAATAAACTATGGCCATAACCTTGTTGGTCGATAAAACCACATTGCCTTCTTCGGCGCAGATTCAACACAAGAATCCTTTTTATTTCGCTTAAACAACGACAAAACTGCCTCTGAAGTTGTCACACGTGTACGTTTTTGGTCAATTGTTGTTCGTTTTTGGTACGTTTTTGGTCCAAAATGTTCATATAATAGATTGTGCAAACGTGCATCTAAGATTTTCAACCAATTTTGGTGTGGTGACTTCATTTGGAAGTCCTGAACGTTCGGTATCAGTTGTGCAACGAAAATCTGAACTGTCAAAACTGAACAAAAAATGATCTGCTTGAAAACTTTAATTTGATCTAGTACAGATGGTATTGACACATGACATCTGGGATTTGTGATTGTGGCGCCCTCTGTTGCAATTTTAGAATTCTCGTATTTGGATCCTAAGTTAACGATGCAAATCCTTTTAACTCCTTTAACAAACATAAGATATTTAAAATATGTGTTTTTGAATTCTGAGACCTCATACATTGTGAGGGAAAATTCAGCTCTAAACGAATAGTGGAATCAGAACAAGAAAACTCCCAGGAAATCGTGGTCTCCAGTTACGTCAATACATCTTATTGAATGGATCCAACTGCTTATATATAACTTTCGATTGGATCCTATGTCAACGATGCAACCCCTTGAACAAATATATAAGATATTCATATACAAATGAATCACCACACCTCGGAGTCATCTCAGCACTTCACATAAATTTCCATATAATTTTAATTTCTTCAAAATGAAGAAAAAAAATCATTAAATTTATGTAAAAAATCCTGAATCTTAAGTTTAAAATTATGAATATATTTCGCTTAAAAATTTTTTATTAAAAATTCAACTTCATTAACTTGAAAATAATTTTTTTTTTAATTTTCAAATTTGTACAAAAAAAAACATTATTATTATTATATTTGGTGTGAAAATAACAACAACAACAACAAAAGCAACCACCACCAAACGAAATAGACGAGAGGAAAAAGTTAGCGCACATCACCCACTTAATATAGTCATCATAACCACATAAACCTCCCAACTCGACCATCATTATAATCCCATCGTTCCATTGTTTCAATACATAATTCTGTGAAAATGTTGACATTTTTCTTGTATTTATGTTACACAAATTTTATTTTTATATATAAAGTCTCAAGAGATTTGCGAATGATGAAAAAGATGCAAAAATCCTTCTCGATCAAAATGAATTTAGGAGATGAAAAGAAAATTTTGTTGTTTTTGTTTTTTTTTTGTTTTCCAGAAAATGAGAAAATAAAAGAGTTAACATTTTTTTTTATTTACATTTATTGTTAAGCTTTTATACATATACAATTGGTCAACAAACTTTGTACACCACACACCATGAGGGACTATATGCATATACACCGTGCACTGTTATCCAAAAAGTCAATGTGTTCTATTTGTCCACTATTATGCAAAGGTGTTAAGAAATGTTAACTGTACAAGTTTATCGTTATTTCACGAAAAGCTAAAAAATTTTCAAGAGGGTGGATATGAAGAGGGTGGTCCTTGATCATAAAAAGCAAGGCGGAAAAATAACGTATATATAATGTGTAAATTGCATTCATCGCACTGCACATCTAAATGTATGCAATTATACGATGCAAGTGTATAAAGAGTACTTTTGTGCAAAACACAAATTAAATGGAAGAGAATTTATTTTTTTTTTTTAGCAAACCCACTTCAGAGGTGTAAGGATGCTGCATGTTTTTAGCACACAATTATGTGTACATATTTACGAGGAACATATTGACATAAAATTCTTTTTAATTTGTCATCGTGATGTAAACCAATTTTTGTAGCGAAGGATTGTTAATTATAGTGAAGGGTCGCATATTTACAAAATGCAATGATAATTGATCCACTTACGGGGTTTCAATTAAAATGGCATGGATTATTTACCTATGGAAGAATATAATTGGTTGAACTTTCTAAAGGGGTAATTAGAAAGAAAAAACGTCACTGCACTACTATGTGCGACTTATCAACTGTAAATGTCATGGGAGTCAATATAAAGTGGTTATAGTACGCGGAATATGTGTAGTGGTCAAACGAGGAACTGGTTCTCGAAACCAATCAGAGACCAACCCAATATTTTATTATTGGATTTCGGTTTTGGAGAGCGGGAGAAGTTATCTCTTCAACACTTAGAGCGATAATTGTAGTGGCCTGCAGGTTAAGAAGAACTAACGAGATAAGAAAAGAGAAAACACTAAATAGCCGAGTCGGAACCAATTGCATACACTGCCACAATGACGCATGGAAATATTTCAAAATGTACTACACTGAAATTAAGACAGCACTATATTGACTGTTGTTAGCAGAATAAAAATATCGTGAAGCTACTCGCTTTATACAGTGAAGTGTTAACGTGAAAAAGTGAAGTGAAAACTAGTGTAATGATCCCCACCTGTGTGACAAACGGCTAATCTATCACAACGCACCGATGATGATTTTTTTTTAATGTCTGGATTTTCGTAATGTGAGGCAGCACTTTCAATGTTTTTATTGTCGATCCAAGAAGATTATTTTTAAGGCAGACAGTCGGCGCTCATCGTCGTGACTGCTCAATAAGAAAGCATTATGTTTGTCATAACTCAGGGCAGTTCTAAAAGTGTTTTGAACCGAAATTTGAAAGTAACGTTCGTATAAGTTTTCTCTATAAGTAACTTAAATACTTATATGCAGCTGAATTAGAGCAATACCAAACAAATATGCAAGAAAATATTTTTAAAAAAATTAAGGGATGGCTAAAAAAGTATCAAAACGTATAAATACCAATTAAGAGGCTACAAGACAGATCATGATTCTTCTGTGATAAACTACAGGATATCTCAAGGGCAGCTAGACTACATAAAGGCATAACTATATAGTCTCATTTAACCATCCCTAGCTTCCTACAACGGCAAAATTGATCCTGCGACGCAAGCTATAATGGTTCAATGGAACATCATTGCCGTTAAGTTGCTTCACTGGGAAAACCAAAGATTGTTACAACTGGCGGTGTTGCATGTCAAATAATTAAAAGGTCGTAAATTTTATGGATAATTAACAGCTTCAAAAAATATAAATCAACAGGATCTGAAGGAATCATGTCTATGGTTATTCAACAAATGGCAGATGTAATTTGTAAACTTGACTGAAGTTATCTTCAGTAGTTTTCTTCATTAAATCAGAAATGTGTACCTTTGTGATCCTTAAAAATTTAAAAGTTTTGGAAAGGCAGTTAGAAGCTCACGTTAGAGACTCAATCAAGTTGAGTAGCTGTCAAAGCTTTATGACGCTCTCCCGTCCCTTATGGGTCATATTGAAACATCTCTTGAGCATAGGGAAAGTTTGGAGCGTTTAACAACATTCTACAAGACGTTCGCCTCGAATTTCAACCGTCCTTCTAGAACATGGTCTTTAATGACCTGTTTTGATGTTGCTCTAACTATAACTATATGTAAATTTACATCAGACTGAGTTGCTCTATAGGAAATATTTAACCTTTTCAAAAATGGCACAAACTTCTTCACACCTTCTAATATTCAACGGAGTGTTGTGAATTTATGGGGTTTTGTTTGAACAGTAAACCAAACTGAAAGCCTAAGATCGTAGAAAAAGTAAAGAAAGGTAAACCTCATCTCTTGAATAAGAGTTTCGACATAATAAACCATTAAAAAAGAAACAGATGACCTCAACAGTTGTGTATCCTCTGACGAAGAGATAAAGGAAGCGACTCTGCAGGTGTTGGGTTCATGTACTTTCCTGATACAAAATTAAATTTGGCAGGCACTACCTGCATGTTCTAATTCCGTTATAAGCTGATGATGATAACTGAGGTACTCGAGATTATGGAGCTCAACTTCATCCGCGGTGACTCTGTGTCAAATAATGGTGGTCAGTTATTAAAAAAAAAGTTAAGTTGTTGTGGCTGCTATCGCACACTTAGACCAATTTTGATCCATTGTGATACCACTCTATACGGCTATAGGTCCGAGTCTTTTTGTAGAACCATCTGCGCATTGCATAGCTCCATGTCAGGCCTATAGTATTGACATGGAAGATGGGTCGGTCCAAGGATTCTAAACACGACAGAGGATCCAGATATGTTCATTTTTCACCACCGATCGCACCGCCCAAACGATCGAAGGTGAAAAACCCATTTTGCATCCTGCCTCGAATCGGATTCGAACCCGGTACTTCCCGCTCCAACTGCCGCAGCTTTAGCCACTGCGCCACCTGGGCGGTTTAGTCAGTTATTAAGTTACCTATTAATACTCGAAGTAATTACAGCAATTAATTTTTCATTATGACAGATGCTGGCCAATCGATAATTCTAAAACCATTTTGACTGCTTGACGATGCTTTGCGTCCGATCAATAGTATTAAGGAAAGCGTAAGCCATTTTGAAAAAATTATGAGAAATCAAAAGGCAAGTTGAATTCGTTGTTCGCAGAACTACGCTAGGCCCGTGTCCTTGTTACGAATATGGCTTTTATTAATTAATACGGTAAATTTATGAGTCGAGTGGTTACAGTACAAGGAAACTGTAGTAGTGGTAAAAAGAGAAGCTGGCTTTCAGTGCAAGTGAGCAAAAAAAGTTATCTCTTCGACGACTCAAGCGGCAATGATAGTCGATTTCAACTTGAGGAGATGAGGAAAGAGATACCACTAAAAAAGGTAACCAGCATCATGAGAATACAGTGAGAGTAGCGAAATCAGTTTCTTACACAATTTAGAGAAGTTATTGTACGAAATAAATAAAGTAATGCCATAAGTTGGTCTAAACTCTGCTCGTTTTAACTGTAAAGAGTCGTAACAATTGATGTCAGGATTTTATTTATTGACAGTTGATAATCGTAATCCGATGAAAGAATCACGTAGATAGAATGTGGGTTCAAGTGGCTCGAAATCAGAATTTGTGCTAAAAATACATATTGGAAAAAAGACAAGAGGACCCCATAAACTGTTTTGGGGCAGAATTACGCAGCCAATCGAGAGACAACTTTTTACTGCAAGGAGATGCTGCAGGCACTGCTAGATCAACAACAGCAGATGGATGACAAGTGCAGCAAAAACTACATCAAGGAGACTAACCACAAAAACAACTGACAGTTGACCAACATTCTTGATAAGCAACAACAACAGAAACAGCTGGCCCACATTCTTGCTAAGCAGCAACAACATCAATAAGAACCACATAAAGAGCTGTTTCAAAACGAATAAGAACAACAAAAGTCTCTGAAAAAAAACTGATTCGAGAAGTAGCTGAGACAAGGATGACTGACGTCGAAATCAAGGTTAAGAGATTGGAAGAACTCGATTCGAAGCTATAAAAACGAACAGCCGAATCGAAAAACTATTAAGAGGTAATGAGTGCGCGATGAAATCGACCAGTAAAAAGCAGGTGGTGTAGTTTTACAAACAACAACAGTCACACCAGTCAAATTGAAAATACCCACCTTCGACGAAACTGCATCGTGCTAAGCAGAAGTCGCTAGCCAGTAATAAACCAATGCGCTGTTATTATAGCACTGCGAGATCCAGAATCCGAACTCTACGGCCGAGCGAAGCTATAAAAAATTAATATAAGCTTTGGAGCTAAAATATGGCGATAACCGCACATGCAAGCTCTACATCACATAAAGCTCAAAACGAGGCAACTAAACGTAACGGGGTTATTGTTACCCAAACTACAATGCAGAGCACCGAGATGAGCTTGCAGCGAAAACATTCATAACGCTTTTCGCAACGTACCAATGAGGAACTAGTTGTATCTGAGTGGAAAGAAGTAGCCGGGAGAAATGTATGCTTTGGTACTGCAGATCAAGGCCGGGAAGCAAGCGTTTGGATCATGTAGAGTGAGAAAATTTAAAACTGCCGACGATTCAGCCGTGTATGGATAACCGTGTAACTACAGAATATGGACAGTTGAAAAGAAAATCGAAAAATGGCCAAGTCAATCGTCAATCGGGATAAAAAAACTGGTGGTGTCCACCAGGAGGAACAAGTGTTGTTTGATTTTGTGAATGGAGCCATGAATAGGACAAAAATAAAGATCCAGCTCTAAATCCGAATGTTAGCTAGAACAAAGAACATCAAAGACTGTAATTTTACTGTAATATTTCACATCTAGGTTTAAAAATGACGTTTTGCTAAACGTTTATCGTTTACTATTCATTTAAGAGGACTATCTTGGAATCTGTTTGAAAGCAGAACTGAACAGCTCGAGAGAATATAAGAAAGAGTAAATATATGCAAATATGTTCGAAACTGGTGGGAAAATGATATAGGAATCCAAAAAAAATGGTTTTTCAACTACATTAACGCCAAATATTTATTTTTAGCAATTACACATTTTACAAAACCACTCTCGTCAAACATGTCCTTGAGATCACGGTGTTCAACAGCTTCCATAGCCTTAAAGTTTGTACAGCGATATGAACATTTTGGCACGCTCTCTCTCTCGCTCTCGTAATTTATAATCCAAATCGATTATTATTTTGAAGAAACCAACACAAGACATTATGATGTCCTTTTCATCTTCTAATATCCTTATTTCCTGAAAATAAAAAATTATTTAAAAATACAAAAACAATTTCTTAATTTTTTTTTCCAACTTTCAAACTATTTTCAAACAAATAAATTAATAAAAATTTGTTGTTGAAAATAAGGATATTAATCCTTTCATCTAAAAGGAAATTTATTTACTTGAATTTTTCAAAATTCCTTTAGAATTACAATACAAAACAATTCACCTTAACTTTTCTTATATTTTTGTTTGTGGTCAAATTTTTTTTTTTCAAAAAGGATATGAGTGAATTTTCTTATATAATACGCAAGGATATATGAAATCAACAGGGTCAGTAGCGTTCAGGTATTCGAATATTTTACTATATATTATATATGGATAATTTTAATATAAAACGATATCCTTACAAACATTAAATAAATGAGATGTAATTTTTCTTCTCTCAATATAAGACAAAAAAAAAGGATACATAAATCCTGTTTGTACGAAAAAATTAAATTTATTACCTTACGTCTAAGAAAATATATGAGAGGCCACCTCACAAAACACTAGCATACGTATATATGAAATATAATTTTTAATCCTTTTTCACTCTTGATTTATCCTTAGCCGTGTGGTCAAAAAGGAAATATTTAAGGAATGAACAGAAAAATATTTTCTTATTATTTATTTCGATTCGAAAATAAATAATTTATGCATATTTGAGCAGAATACAATGTACAACCCATTCCAGGATACATTACATATATATAGCCAGCAAGGATACCAACAAAAACACTTTTGCGTCCTACATACGAGTATATTTAACGGGCCAACGATATATTATATAAATACAATAAATTAATTTTCAATAAATAGTTTACCATATCGTTTGTGTTCTAACGTTTGATCGGGCACTTTGAACCGTATCAATGGCATACTGCTCGGATCTGCATAAATATCATATCCCAATTCGGCCAAAACTGGCTCCTTACTTTCGCGTGTCTTTTTAACGGCCGCATCGACTTCTTGTTTAATTTTGTTTTCGATACTTTTCAACTCGTCCTTTGTTGCCATTTTATTTGACATGATTACTTCGTAAAACGATGTGATGGGATCCCGAGTTTTGCGCACCTCTTCAACTTCCGATCGTGACCGATAGCTGGTACCAGGATCGGACATCGAATGACCAAAATAACGATATGTAAATGCTTCGATAATAATTGGGCCCTTGCCACTGATACAATGTTCGTATGCGAAGCGAGCCGCTTCGCGTACACAAAGCACATTCATACCGTTTACCCAGATGCCGGGCACTTCGGTCGATGAACCGCGTGTATAGTATTTTGGATTTGCCGAATGACGATCGGCACTCGTTCCCATACCATACTCGTTGTTTTCACAAACAAATACAACCGGTAACTTCCAAAGACTTGCCATATTGTACGCCTCGTAGACTTGGCCTTGATTGGCCGCCCCATCGCCGTAGCACGCGAACGTAACATTTTTTTTTTGTTTATATTTTAAGGCCAACGCTATGCCACAGCCTACCGGTACTTGGGCGCCCACTATACCGTTGCCACCATAAAAATGGTGGCCAAATAAATGCATAGAACCACCTTTACCGCGACAGGCACCACCTTCACGGCCCGCCAATTCGGCGAGTAGTTCGAATTGTGACATACCCTGCAGTAGGGCATAGCCATGGCAACGGTACGCAGTTATAATATTATCGTCCGAGCGCATAACTGATTTGATGCCAACGGCTACGGCTTCTTGGCCCGCGTACAAATGAAGAAAACCCCTGCAAAGTTTGTCCGTATATAGGACAGCTGCAAATAAGTAAATAATGTACATATAGAGGCAAGATAGTTGCACACCATAAGAGGTATACTTACATGCTGCAGTCTCTAAGCGTCGGATACGATACATTTGCGTGTAGTACACCAGAGCCTGCTCTTTTGTTATCTTAACAAAGTTTGCCGGTTTCTTTTCTAAATCCTGCACTTTTATTGATTTTAACTCAATTTTGTATTCCTTTGGAGCATGACTTAGGTGTCGTGCAGCCCCGGCTCGAAATGAATTCTAAATTTTGTGACAAAACGTACAAATTTATTCGAATAGCCGAACGTACTTTTGAATACACTTACCAAAATAGTTAGATTACATAACAATTTACCTCCAACTTGTTTTAAATAGTTAAACATTTTTTTTTAATTAATATTGTTAATCGTTTTTTATGGTGCTAAAATTATTATTAAATATTTGACATTAGTTAATTTTGAAACAAGCTGAACGAGAGAGGAGTGAATAAAAAATTTTGAATGCCAACTTGGTTGCGACAAAACAACGATTGGAATGTACTTGACGAAAATAACATCCAAAAATATACTGTGGATCCGTTTAACGACGACCATCTGGACAGTTACCAGGAAACAGTTCCATACCACCCTATAGCACTGCGTCTAGGAAGTAAGGACGTTTTTTAAATATTAGGAGACTTCTCTCATCAAGATCAACTCTCAACTGACGTATGACTAGCTCCTTTGGGAAGAAAATACATGTTAGCAAACTATTAAGTACTTCTGTTTCAAACGAAAGACCGTAGTCCATTGAAAGCTCGTGAGAGAACCAAATGATCACATCTGCATCCATTGTTGTTTCCTTCGTGTAAACTAACAACCATTTCGTTATCAAATCAGCATGGATAAGCTATAACGAAAATCGAAACATTTTTTGAATGATGCCAGAATCGATAAAGATTTATACATGTGAACATGGATCGAAATAAAAAAGTCTACACTTTCAAATCTATACATTTGTCTTTTTAAAAATTCACCACAATAGGACAGGTTTATGACGAACTCAGTTAAAACGTCCCAAGCCCACCGCCTGAGGTAGTTTGATATCTTGTATGTGGTACAAGCCTTCGACAAAGTATGAGACCGGGACTAGAGTATAAAGTATAGATGGAGATCTGCTAAAAGCAATTTTATTAGACGCTTGCGCGTCCGACCAGAAAATAAGTACTCTGACTTATTTACTCTGACTCTGACTACATGGTGGACCATGGAACTGGGCAGACTAAAACAAGAAAACTTCTCAACAAAGTATTGAAAACCGATATAACGGAAGATTGGGACTTTACAATAGAGTGCAAAAAAAGTATCCGAAGTGTAACAATATCGAAATGGAAAATAGGAAGTAAAAAACGTTACGGTGACCACTAATAAGCAATAGAGGTTTTAAGTTCTAATATAAACTGATTTTCCCCACACAAGCTATCAAGTTTCAGACCATGAAACATAAAATTTCAGTTCCAGATGGGATATTTCCGAATCTTTTACAGAAAGGATTGGAAAACATCCGAGACAACCTTGCACATATCTTCAGAACCAGTTGGGCCCTGGGATACGTTCAAAGATCATGATGAAAAATCAGCTTAGTATTCACCCAGAAGGAAGGATGGAAAGCGTAGATATAACCAGGCAAGAAATGTTCGACCTATAACCCAGTCCTCTTTTCTACTTAAATGTTTAGAGCGCTTATGGTTGATAGGTACTTTAGAGATAATGCCCTTCATGAAATCGTCGGGTTGCAAAATCGCTGAACAACAAGAAATTTGTCTTGGATATGTTTCTGAAACACATGACATGGAGACCACACTTGGTTTGATGCGAAGCTCAAGTCAAGATAAATTACTGCAGATTTATGCAATAATATGACAAACATAACCGCCCGAGAAGCATTTTCTGATGGTTGAATTATTTGGCTTGAAATCCTTACGCATCGGCTATCCGTTTCGCTTATCAGACCGTTACTCTGTAATCCGTTACTCTGTAAAATGTCATATAAGAGAGTGGCAAAATATGCTCCATCATTTAAGGATTTATCCAGAAGCTCAGTCTGGCGTTATCTCTTCATCGGCGAACATATTTTGACAAACCACAGTGACATCTGTGAGAATTAAAACTAATAATAACCAACTTCGGGCAACAGGATCCGGATCTTGTGACACCGAATTTAATTGAAGAAGATGCTATCCAACATCCTGTGTCTACTATAGAGAGTTAACCACATCATCAGCAAAGGATGCCGGAATTAGCAAAGAAGTAAACGAGAAATTCGTAGTAACGGAAACTAGTTCAACAATATTTGGAAGATTCGACATGGGATAGTTGTTGGCAACAAGATGACTTGAAGGGAAAATCTCAAAAGGTTATAAATTAAGTTGCGCTTGAAAAGGAAGATTTCGTTGAGATCGAGCATGGATAAGCTATGATGATAATCAGCTGGATATAAATTACAAAAGTGTTGACACTCACCATCGTTTTCGGAACGGATTTTTTTTCAATGGTGCCAGAACCGATAAAGATTTGGCCTAATAGTAACTCAACCTTTCGGTGATATATACATATGTGAGATCTCATGGATAGTCCTTGATGTATTTTGGTAGTAATCAGCGCCTGTGAGAATTAAAAGAAGATTCACAATTATGGCAGAAGATGAGGTGTTCAAATTTAGGAGCGTAGAAAAATCCGCTCCTACATTTTATAATCAAAAAGCTGGTTGTAGCGTTATCTCTTCATGGGTGACCATATTGAGACGAATCAAAGTGACACCTGTGAGAATTCAAACGAATAATAAGCACTGCTCAAATTTCTTGACCATGGTTACCCGAATTAACATGAACTTACGGAGTTAGCAATACCAACAGCAAAGATTGCCGGAATTGGCAGTGAAAAAAAAGATAAAGTGCTGTAACGGAAACTACTACAAAGAAATTTGTTGGCAGCCATGCCACAAATGCAACTTCAGATCCAGCAAATGGTGAGCTGCCTCAAAGGAAAAACCAAAACAGGCCAAGAAATAGAGTTTGAATTGAGAGAACAAATGCGTGTCGATCAGGAAGTGTTGATACACTGAGAGAAAAGTATGCTCATATTAAGCGGTAACAGTATAATTCATGCAGATTTTCTACTTGAATGTGTGCTATGTATATTTATTCTTCGATTAAAAATATTGTTAAATAATTCATAAAATTTAAAGTAATTATAATTGAGAATACTATCGTTATTTCAAGAAAAATGATTTGTTGTACTAATGGTTTTTATTCTACATTTAAAGCTGTTTAATTTGTGAAATGTAGAAAACTATTCTCCAATTTGTCTGATAATTTAAATCAGTTTGAGAGTAATATAATGAAATACATTCATTGGTGTCAATGAAATTATAAGGTAACAATTTTAGTTTAAAAATAATACTTTTAAATAGAGAAGGCTCCAAGTAGAGTTGAGTATAGAAGTTCTCAGTTTGTAATTAGTTAAATCTTGTATTGAGAATATTTTATTTCAGTCAATTAACTAAAATTTCAAGTTGTTGAATTTATTTTCTCAAAAGATGAATCTATAATATCACATAGAATGTCATATTCTTAATTAGAGAAAGAATGATACTTGGTTTTCAAATTTCGAATACACAATTCAAATTGGTAATTCATAAATAAAATTATTTATTTTTAATACTTTAATAATTAAATGGTATTTATTTTTTCTTTTATTGTTTTACATTAATAATTATCATTTAGATTCTTATATGCTAGTAATAAATAAATATATATATATATATATATATATATATATATATATATATATATATATATATATATATATATATATATATATATATATATATATATTTATATATATTATATATATATATATATATATATATATATATATATATATATATATATATATATATATAAATATATAATGTTCTACTGTTATTGTTTTTACAAATATTATGTTGCAGTCATTCTTATTACATAAAAATTATAAACATAAAGTTACTTATAAATAAGTTAATTTAATATAATTATTTATAATCAATTATAATTAATTTTTTTTAAATAATATTGTATGATTTTGCATATCTATTCCAATAAACAAATAAACATCAATGACTTTAATAGATTTTATGTCAAACAAATCATTTTACTATATTTAGTTACTTAAATTAATTCCTAAATCTGATTTGATTTATAACACATACTTTTAATTTTGAGCGAACTTTACAAATTTTTTAATTTTCTTTCAAAACTTTTTTTGACTGAAATCGAATGATGCTCTTCTTGCAAATGTATTTCACTATGTTAAGCTTCATAACGCATGATGGTTCATCCATTATCCAATTATACATAGAGGACTTAATATTCGTATAGCAAAAGGTTAATCGATTAACATTTGATGTGCTGGATTCTAGTTTTGTTTGAATAATTCCATGGATAATTTGTTCTGAATATGCTTTTACTTCTAATAATTATAAGAGGCTGAAGTTTTATATTATAGTCTGAATATCTCTCTCGAATGTTCTGTAATGTAGGTTGTAGATCCCCAGATTGGTGATAAATAATAGTGGAG